>JAHHFK020000149.1:0-44648 GCA_024533555.2 Aedes koreicus | reverse complement strand
AATCCGTCCTGGAATGGTATAAGGTACAAGACGTCAAATACGTGCCAAAAACAGCCAATCCACAAAACTGTCCACAACTTTGCCCAATAGAGAAGTACTTGGCTCTAGTTAAGCGGAAACTCTTCGAAACTAAGAAGAAAGCAAATAGTACCGAAGATTTCAAGAGAAGATGGAGAATCGTCACGGCGGGCGTATCTTAGGATACCGTACGGAACCTAATGGCGGGTGTACCACAGAAAGATCGAGAATTTTACAGAAAGCAGGATTAACAGTTTACTCAACTGTTTCTAATGTAGATATAACTCTATTTTAGTGAAATAAACAATCGGTTTTTTTTATTATGTGTAATATTTTTTGCTGCTATTATTACTGCTATTCATTTAACGTGGACTGGCGTTAGTCAACCATTTTAAGAATTTGGAAAATACCTGATAATCACCAAATATACATCAAAATGACAAAACGTATCATTTCATATTTCCAAAATTATAGTTAAAGGAATGGTATTTATAGTAGTTTATGCAACGAGCTGTATAATGATAATTTTTACAGCACGAGTCGTACATTTATCCAACGAGGCTTTCCGAGTTGGATAATTACAACGAGTGCTGTATAAATCGAGTTATGCAACGAGTTACTTAAAACATTGAATGCAATGATGGAAAATATCCTTTAAGCTGTATAATGTTCACTGAACTTGAACTGAAACGAATTGCATAATGTAGCACACAATGCAACCAATTTTGCAGTGAGGTGAAGTAGGCCTTTATGATACTGAAACGCGTGATGTAAAACAGGAACTGTGATACGGAATTGCATAAAATTCCATTTAAAAAAAAATTCCATTCCAAAAAAAAAAAAGTAACCAATATGCAGATCCAAAGCGTCTTTACGGCAGCCTATCAAGCAATTAAGTCGCCTAAGTTGCAACATAAATGCCACTTTTGGCCCAATATACGGCTGTTTTAGTACATGCTATGATAATGCTTCATTAATGCTATTTTGCATTCGAAATGCTTATTACAGCATTTTTATAGCATTTGAAATCCAACTTTACAACAGATAGCATTCAAGATGCTTATATAATGCTAATATAATGATTGTAGCATCTGAAATGCAGATTTAGGGTTGATTTACTGCATATGCTAATGCTTACCTGGGAAGCGCCGTTTCTAATGCACATCGAGTATAAAGTTACACTACCGGACCATGACTGGGTCCTAGCTGCTCGTCATAAACTGTTTCTTAGCGTATACGCTGAAATATGCATAAACGATGCTAAATTGAAGAATGGTGATGCATTTCTTACTCTGGACCAACGTTCGTAGTACTCCGTAATGGAAAGTATTCTTCATCCAATGCATCCGCTCACGCCTTTGGTTTACACCTTCTGTTGAGCCTTAAAGAGTTTGACGATGTTTTCAAAGGTAATCAATGATTTTTTTTTTTAATTTAATAAAGTGACATATAATACTTATTTTACAGTGAATGGTACCTTCAAATCCGTCCTAATACTGTCGGTTAATGAAGGCCCCGACGTAAACCCGCGTTATCCGAAGGTGATAGCTCATGCTATTGATCATTTTAAACAATTTGATCTGGATAGACTATACATTTTCACCAATGCCCTCGGCCGCTCCACTGACAATCGCGTTGAGAGAAGGATGGTGCCATTAGCCAGAGAGTTGTCGGGAGTTATATCAAGCTGAACAATGCATTAGGTCCTAAGTAACATTGAGAGATTTTATTTGTCGACTGTCTCTTTCGTTAATGATTTGTCTATTAAACGATTTGCTGATGTTTTTGACGTATTTGATCCTTAATTACACTATATATTACTGTACTGTATGTTGAAAATACTTGAACATGTTCTTGCATAGCCGTAGGAACGCAAAGAGAAAGTCAACGAAGAGAGTTACTGTCAATGTTACTTAATGCATTGTTCAGCTTGATAGTACCACTCGACCATTTCGGTAGTCTCCTGGATGCTAATGGATAAACTCTTGACACAGAGCTGGAGAAGAAGAATTTCGGTTACACCGGTCAAGTGCTTGTCGAAGTATGGAATGACTTGACTATAGACGGATATGTTGTAGTGTCGTTGTACATGCAGGACGATGCAATAAACAATCTACCATCTCTTTATGAACAAACCTGGTATGGGAAGATTGTTCGGGAAAGTCAATACTTATTGCAGGTTGATATAGCATAATATTTTTAATTTAAAGTGTGTTGCAGAGCCTCCACGTATCAGATCGTGAAGTGTGATGATAAGATGAGCTGCAAACCACATCGACCTGAAACATGTACTTGCTGATGGTTTTTTGCCACCGCAGTATCCGATCCAGCGGGTGGAAGTCGTGAAACCGGACGATTTCAACAATGATACTGAATTTACGCCGTTTCTATTGCGACAATTAATCAAAAATACATCTATTGGAACGAGTTATCCTTATCCATCACCGTATGATACCTATTGTACTTCGGTATCTACACAACTATCTGGTAAGTGTATACTATTCGTATATACTATTTGCACCATTGAGTATGTTGTTTTCTATTTTCATGTCTTACTAATATAATCAATAAAAGACGCATATACTCTAATTGTGGACTGTATTTTTGCGACAAAAGTGAAAGCAGATCGTCACCGCAAAAGCATCCACAAGGCAGATAATTCGTCTAAGAAAATAAGGCCGCTCAAGATTATGCAGCAACCCCCTTAAGCTACGGAAGTTCCATGGATGAAGTCACGTTTCGTCGAAATCAACCGACTTGACCTGCAAGAAACAAAGAACATCCACTGGTGAACTTTGATAATTGGTTCAAGCAACCATGGTCTGAGGATCTTTAGAAGTTTCATAATTGATTGAATTTTTTATTTTTACTATATTGATGAACGGAAATATATATGAATTACTGAATTACCTGATTGTTTATGTTTTTATTTCATAATGAGTTCTTCAAACATATTTTAGAAAATTTTCCACAAATTAAAAAAAAGGTTGGGAAAAGATCACTAAAATCTACGATTGGGAGAGGGGGTTTGAAAGTGGCAAATTTCAATCTACATGGTTCATGAACAGCCAGTACGCATTACCTCCGGCTGCTTTCAGTTCCGCCCGATAACACATGTATCGGCATCGGTACATGTTCTAATCAGAGTTGAAAATTGTTGAATTTCTATTTTGAAAATCGCTTCGAATTATATTTCAGTGCAAAAATGTAAATGGTATTCATTTCCTTTTTTGCTGATGTACGTCACTGCGAATTGACGTATCGTCGAAATTCTTATTATTAATTTGTTTTGTTGTTATTGTTTTCATACAGTATGCGTGAGTTCTTGCTGTTCATCCAAGATGGTCAGTTTTAGCTCTCTCTTATACCCATTCTCTAAACAGAAGAATCAGTTCATCCTGCATTCAGTGAAAACGAATTTAAAAAAACTCACAGTCATTTAGGCACATTGATATTTATTTCAGCAGTTTCAACGTGCCGTGTGCGCAGAGAAAAGCGGGTCTACGTTACTCAACATTTTTGACGAAATGTTAAGTGGAAGTGGAAAGGCTTATCTCGGTGACTGCCCCACGCTATGTGCAAATCTTCTTTGCTATTGATTTCATCAGTTTCGAAAGTGCTGCACAATTTCTTTGAATCCGTGTTAGATGTATTATTAATCCTATATTACTTATCTGTAATACAATTGCCTCGACAAGTGGACAAAACAGCAAGAAACGCCAACGATATAACGTCCACGTTTTTTCTTGAGGGATGGAGCAAAATCTTTCTGTAACATCGATTCCGAAGGCAGCTGGCAGCTGCAACAATGTACGTTTAAGTTAGGTTCGACGTAGGGAATATCACCCGTCATTTCCTACTTCGACACGACGAGCTGGCGAACGCAAATGGCTTGTTGAATCCAACGATCCAACAGCAAAGAAGCCAAGAACCATTAGAAAGCAGCTTTGGATACGTTTTGAAAATGCATTGCCTAAATATTCAGTGAAATGAATGAACTTTTCATTCCCTGTGATATGGCTAGATGAACTTGAAATTTTTTCTTGTTCATTGTCATTGAATGTTTATATCCTCTTATAAACAGAAAATCCAAACTTTGTTTGAAGAACAAACATCTAATATTCAAACAAATCTTTAGACCGGCCATGCTTTATGTTGTGCCAATATGGGCTAGTTGTTGTGCTACTAGGAAAAAAGCACTTCAAAGGATTCTGAAAATGATTTTTAAGCTGCCACCCTGGTTCAGTACTATTGAATTACATAGAATTTCAAACGTTGAGACTCTAGAAGAAATGTCCAACAAAATAATTCATAATTTTAGACAAAAATCATTGCAGTCTTCAATTGAAATGATCAATTCTCTCTATAGATAAGAACTAGTTTTAAGAAATCAATAATTATTCTTACACGCAGGCAAAAGGAACCCTGTTAAAAATACTCAATAGACAAAGTAAAAATAATATTAACACAATTAGATATAAATGATAGCATATAAGGTTGAAATGTTTATTACTTAGCAGGATCACCTAGGTTAATATATGAATGTAAAATAATGTAAAATTTGGAATAAATAAAGAGTTAAAAAAAAAAAATTACCGAAATAGTTGTTCAGTAGGTTAAAGTTGTGGAAAGATTGACAATGAATCTACTATTGATTCAGTTCGTGTTGCGTCAGTAAAGTGAATTTGATTTTTTCAACTCTAGTTCTAACACTATTGATTGGAATGTGCTGAGAATGTTTATTCGGTATATCATGGTCAAAATCAAAACATTTTCCGTGATAGGGAATATTTTGATACTTGCCGGAACGCAACATTCTTTGAAATTTTCCAACGCCGATGGATGAATTTGTACACAAAATATATCCACCTTCTTTTTTTTTTGTATCTAGAATGAAGTAAGCAAATTTGCCTCTCGGTAGAAAGCTTTGATACAAGCATAGAATCTTGGGTTACCATTTCCATTTTCATCTCATCTCTTAGCAATTCGTGCAACTTGAAAACGAAAGATCGACGCGTAACCATCGGATTTCTAACTTGTTATTTAAATTTAATGTTATTTATTTTTGGAAGTTGAAATTAATAACAAAAGGAATAAATTGATTCATACATCAAATTCCTATAATTCCGAATATTATGAATAATGGATCATGAAATGAATAATGGAGCAGGTTCCCCTATGTGATAATGCTTCCCCAAAGTGCGCTAGCTTGTGATAATAAACTATGCAGGTTTTTCAACTGCGTTTATATGATCAAGTGCAACATTCCAACTATTTGCAAATCCTGTACTTGACAATCGATCACTATCTCAGTATTATAATGTTTGTCGATAGGAAATACTGGCGGATTTTCAGAAGCATTTTTGTGCTGCATTACACATTACACTGCATCAAGGTTTTGCCAGAGCCCAGGGAACAACTTAATTAAACAAATTAGAGCTGAAATTAATTCATACACTGAACTACAGTGAAAATTTGATTTCATTTCTTTTTATAGCCGATCAACCAATCAATTGTCATAATAACTATTGACTCACCTTTTTAGTAGTGTAACATGCATTTTTTACGGATAAACTTGTTTGGCGTGTAGAGAAGTCAACATGAAGAAAAGTCAACATAAAGAGTATATCGAGATATAGAGTATGTAAGCAAATCCCAGGTCAAACTGAGAGGCTTACGAGAAGACAATGTTAGCCTCCTAGCACGAGTTCAGATCGACGGTGATGAAATCGAGGTAGTAGACGAATTTGTGTATCTGGGCTCATTGGTGACCGCCGATAACGACACCAGCAGAGAAATACAAAGGCGCATTATGGCTGGCAATCGTGCCTACTTTGGACTCCGAAGGACGCTAAGATCGAACAAAGTTCGCCGAACCACAAAGTTGACCATCTACAAGACATTAATTAGACCGGTAGTTCTCTACAGCCACGAAACATGGACATTGCTAGTGGAGGACCAACGCGCCCTTGGAGTCTTTGAACGGAAGGTGCTGCGTACGATCTACGGTGGAGTGCAGATGGAAGACGGAACGTGGAGGAGGCGAATGAACCACGAATTGAACCAGTTGCTGGGAGAACCACCCATCGTACACATCGCAAAAATCGGTCGACTACGATGGGCTGGGCATGTCGTAAGAATGTCAGACGTAGGCCCTGTGAAAATGGTTCTCGAAAACGAACCGACAGGTACAAGAAGAAGAGGCGCGCAACGAGCAAGGTGGATCGATCAAGTAGAAGGCGACCTGCGGACCCTCCACAGACAGCGAGGCTGGCGAGGAACAGCCATGGACCGATTACAATGGAAACAACTTCTGTGTACAGCAGAGGCCACACCGGCCTTAGTCTGATTGGTAAGGTAAGGTAAGCAAATCCCAAGGGAAAGAAAACAAAGCATTGCTCATTGTTTTGAGATGTTAATGGTCAAATCAACTTACTTCGATTTCATAAACTTTATTTTCTTCTTGAACAGGGCTGCGATATTTAGGCATTTTTATTGTGGTTGCAGACTTAACATGTTTACAAAGATAAAGGTAAAACATACCTTCGAATCAATTAACCTATCGTTGAATACCATGTAGTCATATCATTTAAAAAAAAATACAATTGGCAAACGACATGCCGTAGTTGACGATTCGTATTTCGACAGGTGCTAGAGAACATATGTTATTCTTTTCAATGTGAACAAAACGGCCCAACGAGGCATAACAAATGTAAAATTAATCATTGCCTCCGAGCTATAGGATAATTCAAGACACATCCATGGTAAAATTCAAAAGTGTGTATGATTTGCAGAAACTGGAAATTTGATGGCATGGCTCTTCAATTTTCATTTTCCCTAAAGCTATAAAATAATTTATTACAGGTTTGAAGAATGGTAACGGCTTGGTTTGAGAAAGTATCAAACCAACAAGTACGATGCAAGTATAGGTAAACCTCGGTTATATGTACAAGGTACTAGGTCTTACAAATTGTTTCCTCGAAAATGACATCCCTCTACATATTGATAATCTATGTTTGTTTAATTAACTTGCCGTTTGCGAATAATCGGCATTATATGAGCTTAGTGGGGTGGATATATAATCGAAGCATACCTGTATGGATGTAGCCAATGGTGCCGGCACATAAACATCAAAGAAGAAAAAAGAACTGTGTAAACTAAAATTGATCGACAAACAGTTTCAACTTGAAGTTCTAGAGGCATTTCTACAGTTATTAACTGAAAGCTATCAATGCCAACATTATGTAATCAGTGTAACATTATGGGTGAATATTATGTGACAATCACATAGATACTCCATGCTTACGAAAGTCAAGAAAATGTCCAACCCGAGAGGTTTCCTCCAACACACCGAGAATATAACTCACCGCCAATCAATACCATTATCAATATCTATCAAACTCAGCTGTCCCAAAATTCTAATTTTCTAATGATTCAATATGCATGTCATTCTAAAAATCTATTTGTTAAACGTACTAGTCTGGTTAAATTTGCTAAATTTATACTAAAGTTCATTGCCTCCATGTGATATCAGAAAAAAATCGATATGCGTACGAATTTATTCAAATTGCCCATCAACGCATAATGCGGGTTATTTCGCATTAACGTCTGGTCTACTTTCATATAAATACAACAGACTCTTCACTGCTGCAATCAGTCCGCATTCGAGTTAAAGTCTCCCAGTGATAACAAAGACTGATTGTTAGAGTTGTCCTGCGATGAAGATTATCCTACTTCTAGTTGTTGCGTGCGTAGCGGTAGCAGACGAAACGCCAGGATTTTTCATAAAGCTATCAAAAAGTGTACCCCGTATTGGACGACGGGGAGATTTCGAAAATTTCTTCCTGAAACAATCCAAGAGCGTTCCAAGAATCGGTAGACGTGCTGGATTTTTCGTAAGTATTTTCCTACAGTTACTAAAAGAGCAAATAACGAAAATTTAAATTTCATAGACCGAGAATACCACGCCACAGGATAGCTCGAGCAATTGGTTCGAACGTTTTATGCGTCCTTCGAAACGCCCTCTAGCCAATCATCCGGTGGAAAATGGCAAAATCTACAGCAAGGTTCGTCCTTTAGATTTGCACCACATCATAGATATTCTTTCGGACGATCTCTTCTTCGGTTCTGATCTGAAATTCATTTCATGGGACGTGTTGGACCAAGCGCTTGAGGAAGATCCTGAGTTGATGGGGAAATTGAGCTCTCTGGCACGAGATAAAGAAGTCCACCAGCTGAAACAGCTGCTAACCGAGAACAAGGATGAACTGGTTCAATACATACCCCTGGCAGAAGGTGGAAATACGGAAATTCACTCCAACAAGGCTTATATTTATCGCACCGATAGAGATGAGCAAAATGGCGAGCTTAGCAAAGAAAAAATCGAATATCAACAGTAGGAAGAAATGCAACTGACCGGCACCAGGATTACTCCATCAAATACATAAACAACATGGCTAACTATAATTAATACCTTCTGTAAAACATGCATTACGTATTCAATATATATTTCGATAGTTATATTCGACAATTGGTTTGGCCCCCTATTTTAATTAACATTGAATGTTCATGTATGTTTATAATCACACCTCATGAAGTAAATAAACGGTTCAAAGGTTACATGTAACCTGATGGACAACGAGTTTCTATTCAAGTATTATAAATACCTACATATTATTAAGCTTTTTACTGCTGCAATCGCCTACCACAGAGTCATGGTTGTGGTCCTCTCTTAGACTGTGTATAAATTCGCGAATTAAAATTTAATTTTACTTAAACTTGACAAATGGAAAATAATCGATTAATCGATTAAAATCCTATTGTTAATGATCAACAAACTTTCGTTAAGGTGTCTGTCAAAATTGAGTTCGCGTCTGTCATAAATAATGCGGTTCGTGTAGCAGACTTAATCGATTATATATTTTCCATATGTCAAGTTTAAGTGAAAATTAAAATTAATTCGCGAATTGGGACACAGCCTTAGTGGACTTCGCGATGAACGTTCAAAACTTCTTTTGTGATGCATGCCCACGCATTCTTATAGCGATGAAGCACGCTAAGCTAAGTCTTGGATTTAAGTATCAAGAAAGGGAAAACCGATCGCTATGAAGACATGGCTCGGATGGACCGTATGTAGAGGATGGAGTTCCAAGAATTACGTAAACCTACACTACTATACCTTCCACGACTGTCCGAATATTATTCACTAGACAGCCGCGGGGTAATTAGATAGGAGAATGCGCTGCTATCCGTTGAAGAAGAACGTGCGATATAGGTGACTCATATCACTGCTATAGGCTTCATTTTTTATCATCTTCTACTTTATGCGTTGAATTCCTCTACTGTATGCAAAAAAAGGTTTATCCACCCCCAGTTAAAAATTTAGATTTCTTCCAAAAAACCCCACCAGAAAATTAAAACACGGTTAATTGTTGTTCAGTTTATTATTATTTAAGTAAAACAGAGCCAATTCATGCGAGTTCAAAACAAAAAACATCTCTGAGACAATATAAAAAAAAAAAAAAAAAAAAAAAAAAAAAAAAAACCACCCCCCTGGCCCCCCATAGTTTTAGTACTTCTTGGGCCCACTTTTGCTTCCAATAACTCCTCGGCATTGTCGTGGCATCAACTCAACAAGCTTAGCAGTTGTTTCCGGGGTGATTTTGTCCCATTCAGTTGAGATTACCTGCCGCAATTGCTGGATTTGTTGGTTTTTGCTCCTAGACCTTAATTTTTAAAATTGACCAGAGATGCTCGTTCGGATTAAGGTCGGGGGACTGTGCTGGCCACTTCATAACCTTGATACGCTTTTCCTTGAACCACTGCGAAACCAGTTTAGGGGTTTACTTCGGATCTCCGTCTTGATGGAATGTATATCTGCGCTCCAACTTTAGCTTTTGTGCAGATGCAGGTAGTTTCCGCTTCAAAATGTCCAAATAAATCTCCTTGGTCATGATTCCATCAATGAACTCAAGTTCTCCAACGCCGGATGTAGCCAGGGGTGCCATTATGCCAGGGGTGCCATTTCGTAGCTCGAAACGAACGATTTTTTGTACGAACGCTTGTGAGAAAAAGTTCTTCGTTTCGAGATCCGCAATACGGCTCCAGATTTATCTGGCACTGTCAGACTTTTAATCTACAAAAAGACAAAAAGAGAAACCTGCCACACTTTTTCAAATTAGAACAGATATAAAAAGCATCGTACAATCTCACTCCCCCAATTATAACGTTACGCAATTTGCCATATAAATGTGTAAATTTGTTGTAACCTTTTTTTTTAACTTTTCATGACAGAGGCTTTTCCTGACAATAAGGTGCCAGTACACTGTTTGACTGAATGCAGAATATTTGAATTTGGTCAAATATTTTTGTTTCGATTTTGCTTCAGTTTTGCCATATATATTTGGTGATTACACGTTGGCCTTTCATTTTATCTACCAAAAAGTGTCTAATATTTAGCATAGGTCAAATTGTGTAATTACACCCTTGTCTTTTACTGAAGTATGCAAGTATACGAGTCAAAACATGACTCATTTTGGGTCAACATTTGGAAAGAGCCTATCAACGTTTAAAAGACCTCTTAGCCCTATTCAAATGTTTGTCCAGATTTTGAAATTTCCGCACTCAAAAAACTAATCATTTCAAGGGTTAAATTAAGCGCAAACACCAACAATTTTACCTGAATATAAATGCGTTTGATTTTACCATGCCTGCGATTGAAATCAACCATGGTGGGGTTGATATCAACATGAGGTCTGTCAAATATACCACAAATGTTGAAGGCTGTACCATTAATGTAGTAAATTTGACTGATGTCGGGTAAAATGGTAGTTTTTACTGCAAGATTTTTTTCAATGCGCGAATTTTGCCAGATTTTTCATTTGTGGCATGACAGATAATTTTTAAAAAAACAAATGGCAACCCTGGATGTAGCCATAGATCCCCACACCATGACTCTACCTGCAGGAAAAAATCAAAGTCATGCTCAGTTGGTTGAAAAATCAATGTTGGTAAAGTATCTCACCACATCAATGCTTGACAGTAGGCCACAAACACTTCTTTTTCAAACTTTTACCGGTTCGCCGCCATTTTCTTGTGATACCATCAAACCCAAATAGCATTACTTTCGTCTCGTCTGACCAAATCACCTTATTCCAGTCATCACTGGTCCATGAAATGTGGTCCTGGGCCCACTTTAATTTTTCTGATATTTTTTGCGGACAACCATGGCTTCATAAGTGCTACTCTACCCTTAAGACTTTCCTTATGAAGACGATTTCGTACGGATTGAGCTGTCAGTTGAATGGAAAACTCGCTTTCAATTTGTTTCGCAATTTTCTGAGCTGATAGTCCCCGGTTCAGCTCCAATTTCTTCACGATAGTTCTGTCAATACGGCCAGTTGTCGTTGAAGGACGCTCCGATCGCTCAGCTGGTGAGATAGAACCACACTTTTTGTACACCTGCACAATCCTAGCGACCGTATCAATATCGGGAATATCACGGTAGCTTTTGCCAGTTTTGTGATGTTCAATAATCAAATTTTGGATGCTAAACGAATTTCGCAACAAATAACTTTCAATTTTGAACACGAAACTGAAATTTTGAGCACGAAAACGTCAAGAGCACTAAATGACAGCTAGACACAATGTTTACATACGAGAAAGTTGCAGAATACACACTAAAATTCCGTAAGACACACTTAAATCGTAGTATCCGTTTGGGGGTGGATAAACTTTTTTTGCGTAATTTGTTACCCTTTTTCATAATTCATCACATAAAATCTCAAGAATATATAAAAACGACGTATTTTTAATGGCAATGTGATACATAAACATAAATTGATAAATCATGAAGGAACACTCCTCAAATTAAACTGATATTCACCAGAAAAACAAAAAAAAATGTAAATTGGTAGGGGGGGTGATACACTTATTTTGCATACTGTATATCACTGTTGACGATGATGATGATAACGTTTGCATTAATAAAAAATGGACAAAAATTGCCGATTTTTCATGGGTTTACCTTCACCCGCACTGACGAAACTATCCATGCAGCATCAATCATAGTAACCCATGAGTCAGCAGGCAAAATTTGACAGCTTTATCAGTCGTACTCTAACCGTGATGGCAAAAACAGTGAAGCAACTCCGTTCAGAAGTGTGCGCGTTCAAAGAACGGCACCCCGCAACGTCGAAAACGGACATCGTGCGGCACTTTGAGGACGCCGAACACGCCCGTTCCGGCATCTACAACATCTTGGCACTATTAGACAACAATCAGAGCATCGAAAGAAAGCCCAGTTCCGGACGGCCGACGACCCTGAGCGACAAGAAGCTCCAAAGGATGCTGAAGAGGAAGACCGAGGGAAAAGTGGCTACATCGCTGCGTGCGCTTGGTCAGGAGGTCGGTTCAACCGGCCAAACAGTCAAAAAGTACCTGGCGAACATGAACATACATGTCAGGAAGTCGCTTCCACTGGTTTCGGAACTGCTGACAATGACGCAGCGGCAGCGGCTGAATAAGATGGGCAACTCGATTTTCCCGGCGAATCGCGACGTGGCGGTGGTGATGGACGACGAGACCTATCTCACCCTGGATGGCAACGACTGGCAGGGCTCTTCGCATTTTACTTCCCCCACGAAGGAAGTGCGCTCCGAAGTGAAGTTTATTTCACACACCAAGTTCCCCGAGAAGGTGCTGCTGTGGCTGACAATCATCGAGAAGGGGATGTCAAAGCCTCTCTTCTTTCGCTCCGGACTGGCCGTGAACGGGGAAATTTATAGTACGAAATGCCTGCCGGAAGTTGCGTCGTTCATCAAGAAATACCATAAGGGCGGAGACGCGGTGTTCTGGCCGGATCTGTCGTCGGCCCACTACTCGAAGTGATCGTTGGAGGATATGGAGCGGCTGAATATCGATGTGGCACCCAAGTCGGCGAACCCGCCCAACGTCCCCCAGCTGCGTCCCATCGAGAATTTCTGGGCCAACCTGAAGCGTAAGATCTACTCCAACAATTTTGTCGCGAAAACTGAGGAGATAAATGAACTGATAAATAAAATCCGTTTTCATCCGTCATGGCGAATGCCGGAAGACCGCTCGCAAGGGCGTAGAATTTAAATAATTACCTTGCATGGGAAATTTATCAAAAGCAATTATCTGTCTTAGCGTTTTTTTATCACCATCCGAAAAAAGTCCATTTTTTAATGCAAACGTTATAATATTACCTTTTATGTAAAGGCTGATTAAAAGTAAACTGATACGCCCCTCGCACACCGCTATCACGCCTCTAGGGTTGAGAATCGAAAACTTTTGACAGTGGTTTGTTTACACTTCTTTAGACAACAACTGGTGCAAGTTTGATCAAAGTAGTCGATCGCGTTAAGAAATAACGTCAAATGGAACTCGAAAGAAGAAAACATACTGTGCACAAACAATTGGAAAATCCGGAGTGGTCCGGTTTGCAGCTGGCTAAAGTGCTGAAGATGCCGAAAACAACAGTTTGTCGAGTGTTCAAAACCTAAAAGGAAACGCTGTGTGGAATCAGCGGACCTACGGAAAAACTGGAACCAGGGATCGTCAGCTGCGCAGCAAGGTGTTGAGGTGCGTTAAAGCCATCCAATTTACTCAAGTTCGTCACCTTTTTTTTATAGACATGATAACGAATCATGAGGTGTTTGTTTTGATTACTAAAAGTTCAAGAATAGGTGAACAAAATCGGAACGGAATTAACAATCAATCATTATAATGATGTGTGCACATACACTTGTTGAAATTAGATTTAAGTTGTGATTTTAATTTAGCTGATCAACTCCTTCTTTCCCTTTCATGCAACACTTGGTTCGTAGTATGGTATCCATGGTGTACGTATTCAGGTGGATCCGAATTTGGTCCTTATCAGATTGTATTGCAATAAAACTCGCTCGAGCGCTGCCGAAGAATACGGAATTAGTAGAAAGTTCGCCATGAACTTTCTTAGCAAGATAAAATCCAGCTTTCCATGTGCTCGTTTGAAACACAGCAGCTTCCTCCAATAAATTTACAAGTCATCAGATGCTTCCACCTCGATGGAACCCGCACGTGTAAAATAATTTGTGCTTGGTTCGAGTACTACCGTTCAAATTCCTTCACTCAATTTCAACTACTTCTATTCAATTTTTCACAGCCTGTCGGACTAACGCACTAAACCTATCAACACTTTCTCTTCATATCTTTCGTTCTAGCAAAATTACCGTCCACTCCTAGAACCTCATGGTAATGAGAAAATATTTCCTTCTACATCAATCGTTACTCCGCGTATGAAGAATACAAAAATAACAATTATAGTATGTTGCAATTTATATAAATCTGTGCATGTGACAACCCTGGTTACAACCCTGCTTAAGAGTAATGAAACAGTAATGTAGAATAATATGTTGAACGCTTTGAACAGATTTTTTGCACATTGCGCTATTCGCAGATGAGAAACATTTGCACGGTCGAATAGAAATTGCCTTGCCTTCTAATGACTAATGGCGTGAAAACGTGAAAATGAAAATAGAGAAAATTATTATTGAACTTGTATCAACAACAACATTTGAGGCGTGAGTAACTATGCCACAAATGCTTGCTGCCAGAGTCTTGTCAAGTAGTTGGAAGTGTGGAATTAGTTCGCCTCCCCGCGGTGCACCTTGGAAACGTTAAGCTCGGTTAAACGAACTATAACGGAGGAAGCGCCATACGGGGCGGTATCCGACAGAAAGCCGTAAGTGGTCGTGACATGGGGAACAGGGACGATCCTGGGGTAGCCGCCCCCAGACGTTCCAACCCCGGTCCTGGCCCTGGCTTTCTCGATCGGAGGAAGGGTCAGTTGACGCGAGGTTCGGCAGGTACCGGAAGTGGTCGGGCAGGGAGATCGCGGACGATCTGGCGCGGACGTCCCGAACCCTGCTTGGATCCAGGAGCATCTCGATCCAATCAGCGTCAGCTCGGCGAAGCTAACTACTAAAGACCTATGTAGTTAGACATAGTGGATGCGTAAAGCACACTAGCCCCCTCCCTGAAGTAATACCGAAAGGTCGGTCCGGGGAGGGCCGGTGCTCGAGGCAGGGGTGGGTTTATAGTGGTTCGAGGAGTTGGGGCCCTCATCCCTACACTCTGAGTTCTTCAGGAGTCTGTTTGCAGATTTTCAAAAAAAAAAAGAGTCCTGTCAGCAAGCAACTAGAATAAAGAAGAAAACGTAGAAGAGGAAGAAAGAAGAGTAAAGAAGTAAAGAAATTTTTCCGACTCAGTTAATGCCAAACACTAGAAGGTTATTTTGTCTTGTTAAATCGTGGATAAATCAGTACACTCGTGAATACAAATAGATTCCTCAGAACTTTTTGGCCATTTGAGAAACAAATGGACCAATAAAGATCTGCAGCTCTAAGCCATCACCTGAATGGGGTAGTACCATCATTACCAACAGATGTCGCTACGTAAGTGGTGGCTAAACCAGATTTTTAGTATAGAGATTATCAGAAATTCGTTTTCTATTCAAATATTCTTCACATCACCAGACAAACGTCTTCTCGTGCGTTGTCATTTTGTAGAATACGTTTGTGAATTTTAAGATGGGCGTATTTGTCAATCCATATTTGAACATTTTAGTTGCCCAGATGCAAACAACGTTCATTTGATGGTGAACCAGCTAAGGCTGAAAATCTCGATTATAAAGAAAACATACGTGCAAAGCAAGGAATGTGATAAAAAAAGCATTAATTTGACATATATACGATAAAAAAAAACTTTTTTTTCTTAAACTAGCGAGCTTTGAGCCCACTGGCAAATTTCCGTTGGAAGATTAGGCGTTTTACCTACTGCCTGACTGATTTGCCCGTATGTTACCAGCAACCGATGCAATTGATACTCCTTTTGAACTTTTGATGAGGATCCACTTACCGGAGCGATCAGCTCTAAGTTTTTAATGTGCTCGTATGCTTTAAGGATGACACTCCGATCTATTCCTTGCATCGTGGTGCTTGAGTTAGCAAACTTGTTGTAGCGCGTCAGTATCATTTCGAAGTTGAACGGGTCCCGGTCGTAAATATCCGAATGGTGTTTCATTGCAATCAACAAACACTGTTCCAATACTGAGAGTCCACATAGTAGATTAATCTTGTCGTCACACTCAAATTGTAAACCAAGCAGATTAACCAGGTCCACAGTCAGTAATGGACATTCTTCGCCAACTTGGGACACAAGCTCGAACAGGAACGTCTTCAATGTTGATTCAATCACATCATAATCATACATATTTTGCAGAACGGAGACAACTTTGGAATTAGAAGCCAATCCATCTATGTGTTTATTCCACTTCGAGATCCATTTTGAGTCGAATGTGTATTCTGTAGGATCGAACACACGTCGTAAAAGCGGAAGCTCATGATTCTGAAGCGCTTCTGGTGGTATCGGCTTATATCGTTTGTTGTATTCTTTGAGTTCCTGAGAAAACAAAAAGAAATTCTATCAATCAATACGGAAGCTGGGAATATTGTTATTTTTTTCAAACAACCTTTTCTGTGGGCAATTTAAGCAGCAGTTTAAACAACTCAATCCTGTATTTAAAATCATTTTCTTTAGGAAGAATAAATATTTGCCGATGGGAAAACCTTGATTTGACTCTTTTTTCTAGTAGTTCAATAACGTCCAGTCGGGCAGTTATTCCTAAAATTAATAAAGTTTGTAAAATTCTGGGATTAAACTTACTGCATATCTCTATGCTACCTAGCACACAAATCGGGGCTTGGGCGGACTGTGCAACATCGAATAAATTATACAGCAATGTTTGATTATGATGAGAGCAAAATAAGTCAAACTCTTCCAGAATGAATACCACACTTTTGGACTTCTTTCTATCTCCTGCCTTAAGACATTCCAGAAGAAAGGCTAGATTCTCTGCAAACGACCCGAAAACCTTTCCATTAACCGCATTCTCCAGATTCATTTGAGCTGTAGCTGATTTCAAAGCCATCCGGTCATCCCCCCCCCCCCCCCCACCCCCCCCACCCCCCCCCCCCCCCCCCCCCCCCCCCCCCCCCAAAAAAAAAAAAAAAAAAAAACCCACCCCCCCCCCCCCCCCATAATAATTATTATTATAAAAAAAATTTTTTAAAAAAACACCAAAAACAAAAAAAAATTTTTGCGCAAAATATTTTTTTTTCTTTGTGGTGTCTGTTTTCAGACGGCTAAGACCGATCACGGTCCATCTCGCCACTAAGGTTGTCGTGTTTCGTTGTTATTTTATGTGCTGTAGTTTTGTTTTTAAATGTGGATTTTCGCTGTTTTGAGGAAAGAGACTATTTGTTTCAAGTCTGGTTCGTTGTTCTCGAGCAAAATGGTAATGAGGGGTTTATAGTATTCTAATACTGGATATTCGGATCTCTCCACGTTGTACTTTGGGCAATCGTATAGAAGGTGGTTGATATCTTCCGTTTCCTCGCACCAGTCACAGGTGTCGTCAGATTCAATTCCCCATCTGTGTCTTCTTTCTTTGGTGTTTGTGTGTCCAGTTCTGATTCGACCAATGATGATCTTTTCCTCAGTGTTCAGATCTAGTCCCTGGTGCCAGATTTTTCCGGTCGGCTCGTTCATGAGGTTAAAGTGCCAGATTCCTTTATCATTTGAGATGTTTGTGTATGCCTCTTTCCAGTTTGCCTCAGTTTCTGTTTTAGACAGGGAGATGACGTCTGATAGGGTTAGTGTATTGAACGATGTTTGGGGTCCTAGTGTAGTTTTCACAGCCTCTTCGTCGGCCTTTTCATTGCCCGGGATGCCTTGGTGGCTTGGAATCCATTGTAGTACTGTAAGATGGGTTCTATCTTCCTTGAGCGTTTTTCTTATTTTCCATGCTAGGTAGTTTTCTTCGGTTTTGGCTTTGTTAAGAATTGTTTGTAGTCCTCCTCGAGAGTCGGTGAATATGACGGTCTTTTTATAGTTTTTGGTACGAATGATTTCCATCGCAGACCAGATTGCAAGGAGTTCAGCGTTCGTGATCGAAAAGTTTGTGTTGATTTTTTCTGAGACTGTTTGTTGGTCTACGCTGTCGTAGACTGCTACCGCGGTCCCAGTCGCTGTTTTGGAAGCATCCGTGTACAGGACGTTGAAGTCTTGGTAGCTGAGGGTTTTTACTTCTAGAAACTTTTTCTTCCAGAATTCTTGGCTGTATTCTGCTTTCTGTCGTTGTCCTTCAAAGAGATTTAATTTGATGAGCCTGGAAATGTTGCAATCTGAGTATTGTCGTCTGTTTGTGAATGGCATTGAGGGATCCTTTGGATGCAATTGAGCGATTATGTAGTTGTAGTTTGTTGCGGTCTCCGTGATGAATGTACCGTTTCCTGAGTTTGCTTGTAAAGCTCGCCCGATGAACTGTTGAAGCTGGTTGTTGTGAAAGGAGCTCTTGAGTATTTCCTTTAACGTGAGCCACTCACGTCTGGTGTCCAGCGGCGTTTGGCCAGTTTCAGCGAGGATTACATGGATAGGCGTTGATGACAGATAACGCATTGAGCTTCGCAGGTAGCTGTTGTGAACAGTTTGGAGTTTTTGGAGATTCGTTCGGGCTGCATTTCCATAGACTTGCGCTCCATATTCTAGTCTGCTTCGTACGATAGCGTTTCCTACCTTGATTAGAGTGTTTGGGTTGGCGCTGCTGTTCCTCCTGCCGAGAAGTTTAATGATTTTCAGCTTTCCTGCTGCTTTGGTCCTCACCTCGTCAATGTGTTTCCTGTGGGTCAGGGTTTTGTCCAGAATATAGCCTAGGTATCTGTGGGTGTTGTTCAGCTCGACCTTTTCCTGTCCTATTTTGATCCTGACGCCTCTTGTGTCTTTCTTCGTGAATGCTATTGCGGCCGATTTGGTTACGTTGATTTTTAGGTCCAGAGATTCCAGAGTCGTGTGTAGGAGAGAGAGAAAAGTGTTGGCCTTTTCGGCGGCTTCTTCTGGGTTGTTACCTGTCACGACTGCCGCAAAGTCATCGGCGAATTGGACTAGCTCGCAGTTTTCTATCCTGATTTCATGCAATTGATTGGTGTAAAAGTTGAATAGAATAGGAGAGAGGGGGCATCCTTGAGGCAATCCTTCGCTGACTTCTCTGTAGACGTCCCCTTCTGCTGTTTTAAGTACTAAGCGGCGACGGCTGAGATAGGTGTGAAGCCACGAGAGAAGTTTGTTGGGGATGTCCAGGTTCTGGAGGATTGCTAGTAGTTTTTGTAAATTTACACAGTCGAAGGCCTGAGACATGTCAAGGAAGATGGCTATGGGATGACCACCGCCTTGTTGGATGTCCTTCACTCTATTTACGACATAGTTTACACAACCTTGAGCTGAGCAGTTTTTCCGAAAACCGAATGAGAGGGGTGGGTGAAGGTTCCTTATTTTAGCTATCTCAGCGAGTCGTCCGTTGACCGCGGAATTTATTAGTTTAAGGCAGACATGCATGAGAGCTATGGGTCTATAGGAGCTTGGGACCAAAGGGTTGCCCTTGTTCTTGGGTATGGGCTTTATCAAGGTTGTTCTCCATCGTTCGGGGATATTCTCCGAAACGAAAACTTCATTCAGCATCTCAGTGATCTTGAGCTGCATGTCCGGTCGCAGTTGTTTGAGTATGTCGTATGACAATCCGTCCTCTCCGGGCGCAGAGTGTTTCTTTGTTTTATGTAGGGCTCCCAAGATCTCTTCCGCCGATAGGGCCATTTCGTAACCCTTTAGCTCCGTGTGGGTTTCGGATGTCGGCTGATTCACCCACTTGAGCTTGTTGTCGTAGTGGTAGGCCATGAAGTCCTCTGCATCTTTTGCTGTTGTTTCCGGTTTCCTCTGCACCGGCTGAGTTAGAGCCGTGTCGAGCCCTTTGATTATATTCCATAGTTGCTTAGTAGGTGTTGTTTCGTCGATTGCTTCTGAAAGTTCCGCACAGTATGCCCTTTTGGCTTTGCGTATTAGCCTTTTCAGAATTGCTCTTCCTTTTTGTAGACTGAGTTGGTTGGTGAGGGTCTTCGATTTGTTGTATTCTCGCAGAAGGACCCGCTTCGCTTTGTATGCGTCGTCTATCTCCTTGGTCCACCATCGCTTTAGAAAGTTGCTCTTTTTGTTCTTGACGATGTAGCTGGCTGCTTCGATGCTCTCTTCGAATACACTCTGCATTTCATCAGGGTTGTATAAATATTGTGGCTTGAGTTTGTTGATAGCTTTGACTGCCTTCTGTTTGTTGATGCGGACCATTATTCCTTGAGCCACCGGTATATCGCTTCCTATTTCAAGCATGATAGATAGATGGTTGCTTCCGAACTCCTGTGGGATTACTTCCCATGTTGTTTTGATCGATAGGCCAGCCGTGGATATGGAAAGGTCTATGGCTGTGCTGTTGTTGCTGGTCCTAGACATACAGGTAGGTGATCCATCGTTGAGCAGGATAAACTTGGAGGCTTGGAGTGCAGCATTTACCGTGTTTCCCTTTGAACAGTTTCGTGAGACCGGATCCCAACTGATGTGATGCCCATTGAAGTCCCCTCCGATCAGTATTTCTCCTTCGAGATCATCAGCTTCTTCGAAGAGGTTCTTGATCTTGGCGATTGCTTCGCCGCACATCTCCGCGCCTGGGGGGACGTAGACGGATATTAAAGTGATTGGGTCAAATCCTTTTGTGATTTTGATACCAACTACTTCCACCGGTAGAAGGTTTTTGAATGCGAGTTTTTCGTAATCGAGTGACTGATGTATGAGGATGCCGACCCCGCCGTAGCCTTGGTTCCTTCTTGTGGATTCCAGTTTGTACTGAGCAAACTTAAAAGGTTCATCTTTCTTGAGCCATATTTCTTGCAGCAGGGCAACTTTTACAGAGTTTTCTCCGAGGAAGTGTCGAAGTTCTTCTCGTGTGTCTATTGGTCGGAGGCTCTGTATGTTGTGCTGTAAGATTTTAAGCTTTTTACACTCCACTGTTCTGGTTTGGGTTGGTTCTGGCTTCTTTGTGAGGATTTTGTATGTTTTCTTCGGTAAGTTGCTGGATGTCCAAGCCGATCTCAATGAGCAGCTGATCTCTGTCTAATTCCGTCTCGGTTGTTTGTATCCGCTCGGTGATTTTCGTTTGGAGGTTTTTGAGGGTCATTTGCCACCGCTTTGCTCTTGCTACAGCCAGAAATTCCTGCCGCAACCAGGAGATGAGTCGTTCAAAGTCTGTGGCTTTGAACGGATTTTCAGGACATATGTAATTTTGAGGTTCGGGCTCGTTTGGTGAAATGGTGCTGTGGTGGTCGTCGGTTAGCTCCGTTTCGTGCCTTCGCTGATGAGTTTCTCGTCGGTTAACTGTGCGCGCTCTTGGTGGGCATGTGTAGATTTTCTGTTGCACTTCTGGGAGTGCTGGGTATAGGTTTGCATCTACAGCTTCTTCACCAAGCAGGCCGAACCGGTTTTCTAGCCTAGGGTAATAGGTTTCCGCTTGGGTGTATGTTATTTGATTCTCCTTCATCGCTATGCGGATTCTTTTGTGTCTTTGCATTTCGGGACAATCTGGGTCGTTAGCTTTATGTCCCCGTTTGCAGTTTGGGCATCTTGTGTTCATATTGCATGCTGGTTCGTCATGGTTTCCTCCACATTTGGCACAGCGAGCCCTGGCTGAACAATGCATGGCTCCGTGACCGTATCTCCAGCAGTTTTTGCACTGTCTGATGGGAAAAATGTAGAGTTCTGACCTGAAGCTGCATCCGTATATTTTAACACTGTCTGGTATTTTATCTCCCTCCACTGTTATTTTGATGTTGTAGGTGTTTGTCAGCTCGCTGTCCCTGCCTTTTCTTCTTATTCGTTGGACTTTGAGGATGGAGAAATCGGATTCGAAATTTTCCATTATTTCTTCCTCCTCGAAGTTTGGCGGGACACCCCTAACAAACAGAATAGTTTGGTTCACGTTCTTCGGCTCGTAAATTCGCAGATTTCCGTCTTCTAATTTAAGCTTTCTGAGCCGTCGTTCTTCCTCAGTGGCGATCTTAAATCGAAATTTTCCCAGTTTTTCGATCTCCGTAAAGTTGGTGAAACCTTTTCCTTTGAGAAATTTCCCTACCTGTGAGGGGTGGTTTGGGGTGTTGTTGTCCGTGACGATAAGTTCTAGTACCAACGTTTTGGTTTGGGTCGTTGGAAGATCAACGGAATTCATCGGAGCTCCTTCGCCCTGTCTGAGGGTTGTCCCGTCTCTTTTCATCTGTCTGGTCATTCTCCCGGGGGCATTCTTCCTGCTGTCTACGATCCGTTGGATTCTGTCCTCCGATGACGGTCCTGGTCGTCCTGATGCCATGCTGATATTCCGCTGTTGCTTACTTTTTGTTTCTTTTTCTAAAGCTGTTTTCTTCTACGGTTTCTTTAGCCGCTGCTTTTCTTCTTGTTCTTCGCACTGAGAAATCTCGTCGCCCGTTCAACCTAACCTCAACGCACACGCGAGAATCGAAGCTTCGATTTGCAGTTGTTTCTTCGGATTTTATCCCTCTTCCCGCGTAATGCAATAATTTTCTTTATTTTTCACAGATTTCACCGTTGTTCAAACACCGCGTCGATCACGTTTGATTTTCCGCCGCAGAAACCCGCTATCGCACTTTTCAATTTCTTTCTAGATCCGTATCCTACTTGGAGCTCGGTGTTGAGCTCTGAATTCCAAGATTTTTATCAACTGTACATTCAGTAAAATCTTTCAACTGACGACGACGACCGTTAACTTCTACCGTTTTCACTTCTTGTGGTGGTTCAATTAGAAACTTTTACAGTGGTGAAAATAACCGGCGATGACAAAAACTCTAGCGCTCATATCTCGAAAAAAGTGTTTACTGCTGCTGTCGGCAATGGGCGATGGAACTGTCAAATGGAAAATATGTTTTTGCGCCAAATATTAAATAACGTAAACAAAAGTCGACAAACTACGTGCGGGCTATATGTCGACGAATACCCGATAGCACCAACCGCACCGATTTCAATACCCTCTACCAAACATACACGGTAAGTTGAAGACTCACAAAAATGAGTAAAAATTAGCAGATAGAGGAAGAGGATAATATGGATGATATATAATAAATTTCTTTTGGACAAATCCAGGTTGAAAAAGAAGAAGACACCGAGTGGTGATAAATCTGACAGCTCCCATGTTAAAGTATAGGACGAAAATTTTAAAATGCTTCTAGAAAATTCAAATGAAATTTTAATTACAAGCGGTTTGTTGTATGATGGAAGAAAAATCCATCAGAAGCTTCTGAGAAACACAAATGAAGTTTATGTAGCAAATGAAAAGTATGTGTTTGTCGACACATAGTGATTATGTGTACACAAAGGAAGTATTTGTGGTAACAAATAGATATCATTTGTTAATTATATTGCAAAAATCATAGATAGGACCCTTAGATATTATCATTGCTTTTTTATCAGTGAATGATGTTGAAGAAATAAAAATATAGAGCAACCTAGATTCGAACCTTGAACGTTGAGTTTATGACTTGTCAACAAGTATATATCAACTTGGTTGAAAATATATATCAACTTGGTTGAAGGACACTTGAAGTTTGCCTTTGAAGTAGGATTGTACTAGGATTGTTTACTTCAAATGGACCTCGGATTATTTGTTGGAAAATGAGACATACACTCAGCCAAATAATCTTAAGAATTGCATAAGGTTCAACTTATGAACGATGCTTTTGAATTTCATAAGGTTGACTTATGAACGGATTTTGTTTCACATGTCGTTGTTCTTGTACCTGTTCACAAGTGTTGATATATACTAGTGGGTTAGTTACTGGACCCACAACCCCCACGTTCAAGGTTCGAATCCCGGTTGCTGAATATTTTTATGTTTGCAACATCATTATATTTCATAAGGTAAACTTATGAAACTCATGCCGAATTCTTATACACAGAGAGAAATTTGATAGTTAAATTTCCCATTATTGGGGGTTAGGATGACTATTGCAGTATAGTGATTTAGAACCGACTATGATCATGGTCAAAACTACCATTAAAAATAGTTGATCCAACATTTGCCATAATGTTGGAATAGTCCTTGTTACCATGATCATAGTCGAGAATGCAATGAACGTGGTGAATTCCACCATTTTCATGGTTATTGTAACCATTATATGCGATAGTCATCCTGACCATGATTTAATTGTCGGTATAACTGTAGAATTTTTCTCAGAGTAGCAAATAATCATAATGCAATCTTATGAATATCGAATGTTTATTTCGCTGAGTGTACTAATACATACATGTCAGGTGTCCAAAATTGTCAAAGTCGTGTGAACTATGGTGCACCTAGATGAGGTTGACAACGATGCAGAGCCCCTGGTTATTTGGGGATTTATTTTAAATTGACGGTTATGGAATTTTACACACACTGAGATTCAAGCTTGAAGGCCTGTGTCCGCACTCTTGCTCCATTCTACTCAGTGACTGAGTAGAATTGTATTCCTTTCTCTTTATCTCACCCGGAAATATTACTCAATTTTCGTAAAAAAGTGGATCAACTCAAGTTTTGAATAGATCCATTTTTAACGAAAATTGAGCAACATTTCTAGAGAAAAAAAGAGAAGAAAAAACATTTTCTCTCAGTTTTTGAAAAAAAAGGAACGGGAGTGCGTACTATCAACCGATGTGAGGAGATCCTACTCAAATTTGGGTGGTTTAGAAATAGAGTGTTCTTCATAGTCCACGTCATAAAAAGACGCCATATGTGAAACGTCCGAAATGTCAAATCGGGCTGATAAATTTGGCACGCACACTACTCCAAATCTAATCTTGTCTTCCCAAAAAGTTACAACTCTACTGCCTACGTGTTGTGAATGAAACTTGTTGGATTTTAGTAGTTTATCAATCAGTGTTGTAGAATTAATTGAACTTCTGTTTACAATCAACATAATAAGAAAGGTAACACTAATATATATACTGCATTGTAGATTTTAATACTTATCAGTCATTTTTTATGTTGTGTCCCTTTCATTAAGCAAAACTAAACCAATTAACTATACTTTGTAGGGGCCAGACCAGACACCGTATTAAAAAAAATGGTCGAACTAAGTTCCAGCACGGATCCATTCCAACACGGATTCCCGAATATAGTATTTATCCTTCCTGCCATCGTGGTGGTGGGTCTGGCCGGTAAGTAACAATTTGGCAACAATTACGGCATGTGAACTACTTAGCAAGTAGGAGACTTGCAACGTGGAACAGGGCATCCATATGGATCCAGTACTTGTGTTCTACTGATATTGATTGCAGAGAGTTCGTGCTTCATCTGATGTAAGCTCTCAAATCGCTTACCACAGCAAACCCTCCTGGCCAGTGGTAGAAAGATTAAATTATAAGTGCCTATTTTTGGCTGAGCCCTTATCAA
Source organism: Aedes koreicus (assembly GCA_024533555.2). Lineage (NCBI taxonomy): Eukaryota > Metazoa > Arthropoda > Insecta > Diptera > Culicidae > Aedes > Aedes koreicus. The sequence continues at coordinate 19,261 of JAHHFK020000149.1, read as the reverse complement.
AGCTTAGCCATTGGTCACAATCTTTACAATAGCAGATTCAGTGATTGCATAAAATACCAATTCAACTGGCATAGACTAGAAGTCACAAGATTTGATACTCTGATCATTAAAAACACCATCCGACTTAAAGATTCCCATAACTACCAACCATGAAATAACTACAGTTGTTTTCAAAATATATTTAATAATATTTATTCACACTGTCAATAATAACGTTGGGTTCTTTTGTCAGCTGCAGTGGATTTTATTTCGTGAATTTTAACATACACGTAGCTCACAATTCATACGTTTGCTTGTTTGTTTTTTAATTTGATATAAAAAAAAAGACTATTATTTCGAAACTGGGAGGAACATGAGCCTGTTTTGCAGTTCGAAAAATTGTTTTATGTTCAATCGTTAACGAATTGATAACACTACCGTAAAGGTGCGCGTCTTATCATTTCAATGTTGCACGGTTTTCTTAGTATGTATTTTGGATCAGTTCATCGCAGTCTTGCTCTGGCTCTGTTCAATTATTGACAAGAAATTGAGAGATCAGGACGTGGTCCTCCAACGTGTACAAAGTGATTACAGACTCTAGGCCAACGAGGCAATTTGTGTAAAATGGAAAAAGTTATTGAGGAAGCAATGTCGGAAGCGGCCGGTGCTGACATGGGTCAAGATTTGCCTAAAATGCCAGAGTTCGGTGGCGGTGCAGGCAACTTCAAGATGCCCAGCATGGAGGATTTCATCAAGATGCTGGAAAACATGGACAGCCTGTCCGATGAAGAGAAGGAACAGCTGAAACTAGATGTGATGAAGAATTCTATGGGAAGTCGCAAGGTCGAGACGCATCTATCGGACTACATGGTGTTTTTGGTCATGGTACTGCTAATAACATCGGTGTTTGGTAAGAAACTTTTCTGATCTTGAAATTGGTTGAAGCCAAAAATATTGACTGTAGGTTTTTTTTTATCAAAAAGTCTGAAAAATTCACAGAAACCTTTTTGTAACTATACTAAGCAATATTGTAGATGAAGGATAGCAACATATATATCTATAAAGATACATGATACCTTTATAATTGCAGGCTATCTCCATTACTTCGTGTTGGCCCTGTTTTTGTTGGCTCATACTACTTCTGCATGCAAGTCACAATAGTGTTCATGGCACATCTCAGATCGTCTCCCGGTATAATCTTTATCCATATTTATGAATCCAATCATTGTTTGCTGGAATAGAGCTCTAAGCACCTGCCGAATCGCGAAAATCTGATTCGGTGAAGCGCGGGCACCCATGAATCCGCTTGTTACTGCCTCACGAACCCCTTTGCATTTGGTGACGGTCGGCGGCATAGAATTTGGTAAAGCAACTTGTAAGCGGCGCTCAGTAGCGTGGTTGCACAATAGTTGCAACAATCCGCTTATCACCCTTTTTATAAATGGGACACACGATACCTTCCATCCAATACTCCGGTAAATGCACATCCTCCCAAATCTTGGTAATTGTGCGGCGCCCTTGCCAGTGCTTCACCACCGTATTTTAATTGCTCGATTCGGAGTTGGTCAACACCAGCAGCTTTATTGTTTTTCAACCGACCAATTTCCTCCTCAACTTCCTGGAGGGCTGGGGTAGGAATCCTGTCATCTTCTGCGCTTGTTCCTAGATGCATTACCGTCCACCTTCATTTGCTTTAACATTGCCGTTCAGGTGCTCGGCAATGTACTGGTTCCACCTTTCGATCACCTCACACTAATCTGTGTGAATGTTACCTTTTAAGTCACATGTTACCTTCCAAGTTCCAAAGCACATATCAGCGCCAACATTAGATTAGGGCGAATCTGCTTTTGTAAACAATGGCTTTCGTAGTCATTTTCTCTTGAAAAAAGGTCACAAATACAAATTAAGCACTCTTTAAGGAAGAGGAGCTTTATTTCTATCCGCTGATATATTCAATTTGAAGGAATTGTATTCAACTTCCGATAAATTAGCAGACAAAATGTTTGTTGACAAAAGCAGATTCGCCCTAATCAAATGTTGGCGCTGATATATTCTTGTAGAATTTGCGTGTGTCGTTAGCACGGTACAATGCCTCCATTGCTTCGCAGTCTCTTTCTTTCATTTGACGCATTTTCCTTCGAAGAATAGAATAGAATTTTGCCTGTTCCGTGCCGGTCAGTACCGTTCCACAGTCGCTCTCGTACGATATTACAGCATTCTTCTACTCTACCACCTGCATTCGCTTTCAAACCGGCAATATTTTCGATTCGGTGCAGAAGTACCTAGTGCCGCGTCAAGCTGCTCTTCCGTTGGTAGAGGTGAGTCATGGAGAACACACGCTCAGATAGACTGCACCTTTCGAAGTGGGCAGCCCCCTTTCCTGTCAGCATATGACCAAGGTCCCATTGAGGTTGGTTACTCGCTCTTTCCTATGGTTACTCATACCCCAGTCGGCACCACGGGAAGATAGGGATAGGAGTTTCTGGATACGAAGCCGGGGATATCACACACACTAGATAAAAACTACCGGGATCGGTACTGATTTACCGACCTCATAGCAGCTGAAAAGCCTTGGTGTTTCAGTTTCAGTAATTTGGACATTTTCTTATGAAATTCCGGTAAATAACTTAACGACCTTCTGTTCTGACTAGATTATTGACTGTACCGGATGGATCTGCTATTGTGAGATTTCGTGGAAAAGTAACCGAGCTGGAAAATCGAAACTGAGTCTGTACGCAAGTGAAGAAACCAATCCCTTCGAAAAAAAAAGTTGTGACTAGAATTCGGCTGCAGGAACCAAAACTTTCTGTTCTCGAAAAAGGAAAAATAACCATAAAAAACGGGCTCAGAGGATTTGACTGTTTAAGTACTTTACATGAGAGATGATACCTCAAAGATTGAAGGCATTCGAAGTTAATCCGACAGTCGAAGTAACTTTCGTTACTAGTAAAGTGTTGTTGTTGTTGTTTTGTATTTACGTAACTTTATTCCTGAGGTTCGTCACGCCCGGGAGTCGTCCCTACATATCAAACTCATCAACACATACGCCGGGACCAACGGTTTAACTTCTCTTCCGAAGAAAGACGTCACTCGAGTCACTTCGATACTCGGAACAACCCCCATTGTTTGAAATGCATTGTGCAAAGATACTCGCTTGGGATAGTTGCTATATTCTTCAGATTTCTTCAGATAGTTTTGAAGAATTTGATGAATTAATGATTATTTCCATACTGAAAAATTAGAGATGGGTTATATCGGGGGCCCCAAGCTCGGTCCAAAGCTTAATAATTAGCTCATAGTAATGCCTTGGACAGACATACAACGTACAGCGTTGTACTCCTTTAGTCTAGTACGTATTTTTCTGTACTGGATTAAAGTATTTGACAGTTCGTACAACGGTCAGCGTTGTATGTCTGTCATAAGTATAACGTAACTCACACGAACACACCCCCAAATATTCTGTGAAAATAACCCAGGGAATCAAAACAAAATTTAAATTTCTAATACTGAATTACGCAAGAATGTATTGCAAGGTGCAGGCTATAAGGTGTACTTCGGACCAAATGGTTCTACAACAGTAAACCAATTTCAAATCGCTAGTTTCCTATTGATAGTTGGTAATACAGTAAAATACCCAACATGAGACCACGAGGTTTATGGCCCTCAGCTCTCAAAAAGCAAATGAACTTATAAAAATCACTTTAGATTAATGGGGGCGCATGGTTGGCAAGTTACTTTGAATCGCGTGGTAGGATAGTCAGCAAAACCTAAAAACATAGAATTTTTTAAATAAATTAGCTTAAAAACTGGAATACATCGCCAATTTTTTTATGCGTTATGTAAAAAAGTCTAAGCTTTCAAGAAAAAGTATAAAAACGAGGTAGCTTTTTTATCCCGATACCATGAAACCCATGAAAAACAAATATAATTCTTATTTTCATAATGAATATTGCAATTTAGGTGTGCCCAATAGTTCAAATGTTACAAATTTTCGAAATAAAAAACAAAACCCTGACGCAGAAATAGTCACCCTAATGGCAATAAAAAAAAATACGGGTCTAATATTTTCGGATAAGGAATAATGATCATCTGTTTTATACATATCATAACACATATGGTTGGTGAATGTGTGTGTGAGTGTGTGAGTATGTGGTTGTATAATCGTCTAACTTTCAACGATTGTCTTTTCAACTATTGTGGGGTCCTGAAAAGGACCGTTTTGGTGATTTGTGGTCCTAAAAAGAACATTTTTTTCATTTGATGTCCCTGGGGGTGCTCCATGCAAAGCCAACAGTCATCGTGTTTAAAGCTTTTAACTGAAAATCAACAATAACTTTATGATGATCCTGAGCAGGAATTATTGTGATTCTAGCAACAAGCGTTTAAAAATTGGTTCAATGCTTTAGAACCCCATCGGCCCCCCCCCCCCCCCCAAGTACACCACAGAGTATCTCATTATAAAGCTTTTCGATACTTAAACCTTTGTTCTTGTTTTGATTCGCTGGGTTATTTTGACAGAATTTTTGACGGGTTATTCGTTGGGAATTACAGTACCCGGGAAAAGAAAAAGCCCACCATATATAGACTGTTCCAGAAAGTATAAGCACACTTTCAAAATAACAAAAAAGTCATGTTTTTTTAGTTTTAATAATTTTATTTGGTAAATCATATTAGTATTTGTGTTTTATATGGTATTTTACTCTCGTTTAATCAAAATATTTAATCATAGCCAAGACTCCTAACTTTTCCTCGAACATGACCCATTAGCTTCCCACCATTTTGACCACTTTTGGCCAATCTTTTTTAAATTTTTGGATGTCGTCCGCTGGTTTTATGAATTTTCGAAGCTTTGCTTTGGTTAAAGCCCAAAAAGTCTCGATTGGCCGTGCCTTCGGGCAGTTCGGCGGATTCATGTCTTTCGGCACGAAACATACATTTTGACTTTTGTACCATTCTAAAGTGTCCTTTGCGTAATGACATGACGCCAAATCAGGCCAAAACACTACTTGACTTTCGTGCTGCCTAATCATCGGCAATAATCGCTCCTGGAGACATTCCTTAACGTATTTCTGAGTGTTCATCGTCTCCGTTGTGATGTACGCACTAGATGTTTTACCACACTCGCATATTGCCTGCCAAACCATAACCTTCTTACCGAATTTTTCGGTAAAAATTGCCTTCTCCGTTTCGGGGATGTCTTTGTCTTCGCTTACAGTATAGAATTGTGGTCCGGGAAGCGTTTTGTAATCTAGTTTCACATACGTTTCATCGTCCATTATTATACACCCACAATTTCTACACAATAACGAATCGTAGAGTTTGCGGGCCCGTGGTTTCACGGACGTGGTCTGTTTTGGGTTCCTTTTGGGTTTTTTTTCCTGCTTCCGGTATGTTTTTAGCCCAAGTCTTTCTTTGGCACGCATGACGTTACTCGACGAGGTCCCTAGTTTTTTCGCAACATCCCGAACGGAAGTCGCTGGTTTTCGCTTGTAGGCATCCCTGATCTTTTTATCGATATCCAGACTAACAGGACCGGATTTCCGACGACTCTTCGACGCATCTTCAAACGTACACTGTTCTCTGTATTTTCAAATCGCAGATCGTACCGCTCCGACGCTTGCACCCTCTTCGTTGGCCAATTTTCTCAAGGAGAGTCCGCTCACAGTGCACCATTTGTGCACGATACTTTTTCGTTGTTCCGGAGTAAGACCGCGCCTTTTGATAGGTAACACAAAACTGAGCAGTTTTTTGATGCTATGTCATTCAGAAATGTGCAAAAAAAAAAGAACGCAGCCAAAACATGTTGAAATATTTCATTATATTCAAAGTGACCGTTAAAATAAGGTGTGCTTATACTTTCTGGAACAGTCGTTAGTTGTGCGCATTTCGCCTTGTAGAACATAATATCCGTTGAATCACATGTTATATTTTGGGTTAAAAGTTTGTCCTAGTTACATATAGGGTTATTGTCACCACCTTCGTTACAACATAGTTATATTAAATACATTCATATTGGTACATGTTTCGTAACTTTGATGAAATTCGGTGTGACAAAAGAAAGAGCCCACCCTAGATAATTCTAGTTTTGTACAATATACAGGGTGTCTCACAATGAGTGTCACTAAAACAAAATGGGATTACAGCAAAACAAATCAACCAAAGCATAGCATTTATTTTTCATTTGAAAGATGCATGTTATAGAAATAAATCATATTCATTCAATTCGAATCTCTCGCCCTTTTCCTTGATAACTTTGCGCAAACGCTTTGTAAACCCATCGCAGCTGGCACGCACCATTTCCTGAGGAAGTTGGTCCCAAATATCAACCAAATGTTTCTTAAATCGATCTAGAGTAAGCCCTTTCGTAGGGTCTATATGTTGAAGCAATTAACCCCAAACAAAGTAGTCAAGTGGCTTGAGATCCGCTGAAGATGCAGGCCATTCTTCGCTTGTGATGAAATCGGACCTATTTTCCGCGAACCACGCTTGTGTCTTCTTTGCCTTGTGAGCTGGAGCTGAGTCCTGTTGGAAACAATATGGTGTATTCCCATACAGCGTTGAAGCATGAGGAAGCAGATGGTTCTTCAAAACCTGCTCGATGTAATATTCATTGTTGATTTTTACGTTAGGTTCTATGAAAAGAAGGGGGAGTTTTCCTTTTCGTGAAACGCCGCCCCATACCATGATTTTCGATACATTCTGATAGCGTTCTACAGCTAGTTTATCTCTTGGAATATTGGCAAGACTTTTGCCATACACACGATCATTTTGTTGATTATGACTGTCCTGAAGGAGGAAGAGCTTTTCATTCGAAAATAAAATCTCGCAGTCACCGTGCCGAACCAAACGATTTCTGCTTCTTTGGACTCTGGCTTGCTTTTGACGCTCCATCAACCCGCGAACCCGTTGTTTCTTGTACGACTTGCATTCCAGATCATTTCTGAGGAGCCTGTTCATTGAAGCTGGGGACATTTGAAATTGTTTGCTCAATTTACGGCCAGATACAGCCGGATTACGTCTTATTCGCTCCCTCACACATTTGATCTTTTTCTTCGTTCTGGCAATTCGTCTGGCACCTCTTTTGTGTTGAATATAGACATTTCCAGTTTCCTTGAACCGTTTCAAGGTACGAAAAACAAAAAGCTTACTCACTCCCATCTGTTTTGGGCTATTGAATATCTGACACGGTCTAAGCTTTTGCAAATGTAATTTTAAAACTTGCTCCCGTATAGTTTCCATGGTAGCTGATAAATATAAACAAACGGAATCGCTTATTTATCTTCAGCGATAAGCTGTCAAAAGAATACACTCAAAACGGGTATAATCAATTCCGCTGTTCATTCAATGATCCTGCAACACTTTTTAGTGACGTTTTATAACCGTTTTACCTGGTGGTGAGATATTACGCTACGCTATTACGATATTACGATTAGGAGATATTACGGCGATTTTTATTACAAAAAGGATGGAAGGCCAACAAATTTCACTGCAGATCCGGAAATTAGCTGCAGTGGATTGCGAAAAACACATTTTACAACGAATGATCGCGAAAAAGTTTGGGATCAGCTGAGGAGCGGTCCGCGCGATATATAAGTAACATTAAACTTTTGGATCGGTGGTTGATAAACCAGGTAGAGGCCTAGCACGGAAGACTGACCAACGAACCGGTGCTAGAATAATTCGCGAAATCAAAACAGATCCAAAGGTTACGATTCGTTCCATCCAAGAAAAGCTGGAGCTACCGATATCTGATCGAACTATACTGCGTCGAATAGCAGCACATGGATTGAAGAGCAGATACACACGGATACTACCATTTATCAGCACATACAGCAACATACAGCAAAAAAGACAAAATCTTTTTCCCGTTCCAATCGTTCCAATAGAACCATTGGAATGGCTACATCAAAGTCCTGATTTGAACCCAATTGAAAATTTGTGGTCAATCCTGGACAACAAAGTGAACTAATCCGATGTAACGAATAAGGACAACTTTTTCGAAGCACTTCAGAATGCGCGGCTTTCAATAGACCCAGAGCATTTACAAAACTTAGCTGATAGTATGCCAACACGTCTTCAGGAAGTTCTTAAAACCAAATGAGGTCACATTAATTATTAAAGTTATTGTTTTCTTATTTATTCTATCGTTTTGAATATATATATAGTTATTCTAGAGTAATTCATGATTCAGGAAAAAAAAATGCAACAGACAAAAATGATCACCAAATTTTTTTTTAATTTTAAGTCGGATATTTTTCAAACTCGCAGTCAATAAATAAACACATATTAGCCATGTTTTTGTTAAGTTGGTTTATTCAACCTCCGCTCCTGGGCTAAATGCACGTTCCTTGGACTTGACGCTACCCATGAAATCCTGTGCAACACTTGCGCCATCTTTCTTACAATCTTTCTTCAAATCTCTGTCGTTTTTGAAGACCTTCCCTGTTTTCAGTAGCTTGCCCTTCATAATCAGAATTTTTCTAATGGGCGAAGTTTTGGCGAGTTTGGCGGATTTGCCGGTTTCGCGTAATGGTAAATGCCAGATCCGACTAAACAGAGTGTCACCTTCGTGGGACTGGTAGAAGGGCTGCAGGCGTTGCCCGTTGTTGGTGCTGGTCATTATGTACGGCTTGCTAAATTTGCCACACCCACAGATCGCCTGCCACTTCCCGGTAAATTTGTCAACATCCAGGCGGGACTTGGCGTCGAAAAACTCCAGGCCGGGCATGTGCTTGGCGTCCGCTTTAGTGTGTATGTCTAGTCGTCCATTACGATGCATATCGACTGCACCAACCACTCGCGGTACACCTTTCGAGCGCGGGATTTGGCCACCGTATTCTGTTTATCGGTTCGGTAAGGCGCCTTCCTTACCTTGAAGACATGAAGTCCGGCCCGCTTCATTGTTTGCTGTACGAACCAGACAAAAAAATTGACCTTCTTGGCCACGTCCCGAATCGAATGGTTCGGATTGCGCTTGAAGTAATCCCTCACCTTCCTTGCGTTCACGGGATCGGTCATCTTCGCCTTTCTTCCGCTGCCTGCTCGCCGCTGAGTTGTCTGGATCTCTTGAACGATTTTACCACACGGGACATGGCGCCCATATTTTTTTGTCGAAGCACTTCTGGCTTCGATGACCACTTGATAGATAGGTTGACAGTAGCTTCAACAGAACGTTACACTTTGTAACAGTTTTGTCAACCTGCTCCCTAAAAATCAGATTGCTGTCTAGAGAAACGCCAAGATAGACAACTGAATTGCAAGATTCCACCGTTGTGTTGTTCAGGCTTTCTTTGCAATCATCAAGTGGAACAAGTCGGGAAAATTTGGAGTATGAGAAGAGGATTACCTGGGTCTTCGCTGCGTTCAGAGACGTCTTCTGTCAGGACATTCAGGCTTCGCTGTAGTTTCGCGGTGAGCGCTCTTGTTACCCTACCATTGTGGTATCATCGGCGAACAACGACAGAGATCCATTCTTATGGAGCGGAAGTATGTCCGAGGTGAACAGGTTAAACAGAAGTGGACCTAGTACAAAATCCTTTAATTTTTAATAAAAAGGCCCCCTTTATTTTTTTATAAAAATTTTTTTGTTAAAAGAGAGAAACTTATTCTAATATTTCTACCCAAGTTGAGAGACAAAATAACCCATTAGTTTTTTTTGACAAATGCTTTTTTTAGTCGAAAAAAAAGACCCCCGCCGTTTTTTACCTTGGAAAAAAAATTGAACAACCCCTTTTTGTGAAATTTTGTGTTGCAAACGGATTTTCTGCAGCGGAAACGCTCAGAATGTTGCAAAAAGCCTTTGGTGAGGACTCTATGTCACAAAATCGTACATTTGTTTGGCACAAAGACTTTAAAGAAGGCCGTGAAAGCGTGAGTGACATGCCGCGTTCTGGACGACCATCGACCTCAACTACCGATGAAAACATCGCTTCCGTGAAGAATTTAGTTATGGAAAACCGCTCAATTAGCATTCGGGAGATAGCTGCACTCCTTGATATCTCATTTGGATCGACCGAACACATTTTGACGGAAATTCTGGGCATGAAACGCATTGAAGCACGACTTGTTCCAAAAGAGCTGAATTTTTTGCAAAAACAGCATCGAGTTGAGGTCGCTAAACAGATGATTGCGAACGCAGATAGCGATCCCACATTCATGGAACGCATCATAACTGGTGATGAAACGTGGGTATATGAATTTGATATGCTCACAAGTCAACAATCGTCCGAATGGCGCGCCGAAGATGAGCCGAAACCAAAAAAATCACGACAAAGTCGCTCCAAAATTAAAGTTTTACTGACCGTTTTCTTTGATTTTCGCGGTGTCGTCCATTCTGAATTCCTTCCAGAAGGTCGAACGGTTAACAAAGAGTATTATTTACAAGTTATGAGACGTTTGCGTGAGGCAATTCGAAAGAAGAGGCCAGAATTGTGGCGCAATAATTCGTGGATTTTACACCACGATAACGCTCCATCACACACCGCGCTCACTATTTGTGAATTTTTGGCCAAGAACTCCACCAATACCATCAAACAAGCACCATATTCACCAGACCTTGCCCCGTGCGACTTCTTTCTCTTCCCAAAACTGAAAATTCCGCTCAGAGGTAGGCGTTTTGAATCGATTGATGCGATAAAAAAGAATTCGCTGGAAGAACTGAAAGCCATACATTCATCGGCCTATAAAAAATGTATGGATGATTGGATAAAGCGCTGGCATATGTGTGTTGCCTCTAATGGCGAGTACTTTAAAGGCGATAATAAAGATATCAATTAAAAATTGAAATAAATGCGTTTTTTTTTTCAAATTACCGGAACTTTTTGATCACAAGGTATACTTACCTGCGGAATACCGGCGCAGATCTTTTGCGCATAGGAAACTGCACCATGTAGCGAAACACAGAATGTTCTGTACTACAGATATTTAGTTTACAGATAGTTAGATCCCAGGAAGATGAGAAGATGGCATTGTTCATGCCACACGTTATCAAAGGTTTTCTCGATAAGTGCCATGGGAGATGATTTTGATACAGTCTTGTTCCGCCTGAAAATGTTGGTGACTCGGTTCAGTGGGTGAATTGTTAAACGACCACGTTGGAAGCCAAATTGTTCTTCGAGCAGGAAATCGTGCAGAATGATGTCGGCAGATGTAGATCGCGTCCCTGAAAAGGAAATTTAAATTTTCAATCTGCTCATCTTCATATTTGTATGGGAGCAAAAGTATGTAATTTTTAAGTAAAAAATTGAACTACTTATACTAAAAGCACAAATTTTAACGCAAAAATGTGGTGTTTTCTTCCAATCGAATGGTGTATGAATGGAGTCATTTTGTTCTAACGAACGAGAGTTATGGCCATTAAAAAACCTTCCACTTTTGCGTGACGCTCTCATTTTTGCCATATTTTGAAATGACACCCGGTATAGAAAAAAGAAACGTAGTCCTACGTTAAAATGTTTGGACCAGTAACGGTCCAATATCAAACTTAAGCAAACGAAAATTCGTTCGTGCGCCATAGGTACAGACTATGCTAGTTTTTTTTCCGTTTGTGATTGTGGTTCACTTAGCTGAAAAAGCGTGCATTACATGTAAAATTCTTGCTTATCAACTGCTTGATAACGTAAATGTTTGTTCTGCTAAATTTAGTTGAATTTATGAATTTATGTGGCGATTCAAAACTTTGCCATAAGTATCTTGGTATATACAATGAAAGCGGTATGAGGTATGGAAATCAGCAATGTGATGGAAGTTATATGTTGGCCGCAGATTCACGAAAAAACAAAGTTAGTAGTTGGGTTGAGCATGCTTTGGCAGGGGAATAATTCCCGTCTTCTTTTCCTGAGACTCAATTGTATTCATACCACTTGACTTTTGGTTAACGATTAGTGTACATGTGGCACAATACATGTTCTATATATCAAGCCACTTGTTTAGAATTCCGTTGACTATAAGCTATGCACTACGAAGTTGGTCCTCGCCGAAGTAGTGGTCCACCCTACACTCAATTCTTTATTTGCTTTCTTTAAGACTTGTTCTTACCATGAATACCACACCGCAACCATTGAAAAACACACCTTTCCTTAGTTCTTCAAAATATCTGCCAACTGTTATAATCGACTAGACCTTATCTCGTACTCCTTATCATCAAGCCGTCCACGTTGGCAGTTTTACACGCAAACCCCCATAAGATCTAATCTAAATAAGTACACACTACAGATAGATACAACAAACCGATCTGCTCAAGTGTAAATCCATCCATTCGCATATACAGCATACACAATGGCAACCGGCCAATGCACGCAATCGAACACGTCACCTCCAAGGTAAGAATCGCGCTCCCCATGGCTCCCGGGTCGATTGATTCGTCCAAGATGCTTTCAGTATCAAATTTGATATCGCCGGGTTCAGCTAGTTGGGTAGAGTTTGCTCAGCCGTTAACACGACGACGGCACGCACGCTTATTGGGGGAGATTCCGAAAAGACATTGTTTTTTATAAAGCCGCCGTTTGTAAAAATTCCCACAGCAGTGAACACAACCGCGAAGGCATTTCATCGCAAGTTTAAATACATTCCATCCAGGCGTTCAGAAGCGTGCGTCAAGTGTAGACTAAATTAGCACCTTTTTATTTGTTAGCATATAATAAATCCAAGATGAACATCGACGTTGAGGAAAATCCTTTCGCACAGGCTCTGCACTCCGATGCATTGAACGAATTGCTCAATGATAAATCTAAGCAAACTATGGCTGAAAATTTGGCCTATAATTTGAAAAAGCTCTCCGAAATGTTCACTAAGCTCTCGGATAACGAAAAACAACAGTTTGCCAAGGAGTTCAAAGGGCAATTCCTGACTCAATTGGAAGGCTTGTCTGAAATGGTGAAACAGCAGAAGTTAGCTCAGGAAAATGCCGACGAACAAAAATCGATTCCCGTTTTTGGGGCTGCTGGAATTTTCAACGAAGACATTAACTTTTACTTGGTGATAGCTTTTGTGATGCTCATTCTATTGTTTGTTGGTCAGTTTGAATAAATGTTATCAAAAATCAATCTAAAACATCTTTCTGTTTTCTCAATTTATTTCAGTGTTTTTCGGTTATAAACTGTATCTTTCGTTAACCGAAAAGGAGCGCAAGCGGGAAGAGAAGCTGAAAGCCAAGCAGGTCAAAAAGAAGAAATGAGACGTATTCCAACGCGGTTGTGCCGTCAGCGGAGGTAGAACGGTTCACCACCATCAGCACAAAAACATTCCACAGACGAAAGACTAATAGCAGCTATGTTGGTAAATGTTTTAAAATATTTTACCCCATCCCCTCCCTTTACTAAGCGCAATCAAGTGAGACTTTTAGAAATACTTTAACTGATAACTATATAATTAACGCATCATATATGCCGTCTGCAATGCATTGTAAGTAAGATCGAAAATGGAAAATCCCTAAAAGGCGTCCCTTAAATTTGTAGAAAATGTGTCTGTTAAGTTTAATCATGTTTGTTGAGTCTGGTTAAGGCGTCTTGTAACAAACAAAACCTTGACGTAAAAAGGATATATGAAATCATGTTTACACCAGGAAAGTTGCGAGTCTCAATGTACACATTGCTGCCACTATTCACATTACAGTCCTTGCACAGTTGTGCTAAAAGCGGTAGTATTGAGCTATGCATGTTAATTAAAATTTAAAAAAAGTATATCAGGCAGAAATGGATTTTCAATAGATGATATTATTTTGCAAATGTGTTTTCTAACGGTGAAAGTTTAAATGAAGATTAATAAAAAGTTAAAAATTATAGAACACAATTTTTTGAATCCGAAATCCAGTTCAAGTCACTCGATTTTCATGTGATACCATTTTTCACTCAACCAAATTCTGTACCGCCCTCTGTCACTAGTTGCTAAGGAGTTCGTGGAGCAGTATCAAGTAGGATTCATGGGTGCACGCGCTACCAGAGACCAGATTTTGGCAATTCGACAAGTGCTGCAGAAATGTCAAGAATATTACGTGCCCACACAGCATCTATTCGACGATTTCAAACTATCGATCAAGACCAACTATGGCAGATAATACATGAAGATGGATTTCCAGAAAAAACGTACGCGTTTGGTCAAGGCAACGATGGATCGGGTGATGCGCTTCGTCCGAGTCTTCGAATCTCGGAGAGGTTTACGCATGGCGATGGATTGTCGTGTTTGCCATTTAACATTGCATTGGATGTTGCGACCCGAAGAGCGGGTATAGATACGAGTGTTATGATCATCAGCATACCGATATCGTTGATATCGTAGCACGCAAATTTCAGACGATGGCGTAAGGCGTATACTGCCGTTATAAGCATAACTGGCATATGTATAAAGGGAATCCCATAGAACATGGGACAATTATGCGTATAACGGCAGTACATCAGACTTAAGGCTGAAGCAACTAGGATTGGGCTTGTCATAAATGGATCAAAGAGGGAAAGAGGCTTACGAGATAAAAATGTTAGCCTCCCACCCTGAATTAAAATCGACGGTGATGAAATCGATGCGTTATGCCTGGGACAGACATACAACGTACAGCGTTGTACTCCTTTAGTCTAGTACGTGTTTTTGTGTACTGGATTAAAGTGTTTGACAGTTCGTACAACGGTCAGCGTTGTATGCCTGTCATAAGTATTAGACAACTTCACAAACGCGCACTATGGCTGGCAACCGTGCCTACTTTAGACTCCGAATGACGCTAAGATCGAACAAAGATCGCCGAACTACAAAGTTGACCACCTACAAGGAATTAATTACACCGGTAGTCCTCTATGGCCATGAAACATGGGCGATGCTCGTGGACGCCCCCCCTAAATGTCGTCGAACGAAAGTTGTTGCCTACGACCTACGGTGGAGTGCAGATGGAAGACAGAACGTGGAGAAGGCGAATGAACCACGAATTGTATCCACGAGTCCTATCGCTCACACCGCTAAATCGATCGGCTACGGTGAGCTGGGCATGTCGTAAGTATGTCGGACGGCCACATGAAGAAGAGGCGTGCAACGAGTACGGTGGATCGATCAAGTAGAAAGCGACCAGGCAAACGGCAGTCATGGACGACTGATAAGCCTGATTGGTAAAGTAATTAAACACTTTTCGCTTATTTTCATTTTGGTTACACTCATTTGTCGGTCTAGTTTCAGAGCCTAAATTTCAAAATATGATGTAGAAAGAAACCGTAGCGCTTGTATAATCCTAACACTTTGTCTAAAATTGAGTTTCTCTAACTCTTATACAGCAACCATTCGCTAACAGGGCTAATTGCATAGCCCAGTTAGCGGATGCTGCTCGGTAAGGGCCTGTTCATAAACCACGTACTGATTTTTAAAAATCTCAGATAGCCCCCCCCCCCTCCCCCATCGTAGACTATTCGACATACAATTTTTTAAATTTTGTATAGAGCGTAGACTTTGGTAGCACCGACCCCCCCCCCCCCTCAGAAAAGTCTACATGGTTTATGAATAGCTCCTAACTAGGCTGACATTTCAAACTTAACTAAATTTTACATTCTAGGGACAAGCTGCAGCGGCTACTTCGTGTGTCCTGCTGTACTACCAAAATGTTGGTGGGATCAACAGTTCTCATGCCGAGTATCAATTGGCCCTGAGTGATGGTTGCTATGACATTTAGGCTCTCACCGAGACCTGGCTTAACGAGAATACTCTCTTTGACGATTGCTACAACGTTTATCGACAAGATCGGTCACCTTCTAACAGCAACAAGAGTATCGGTGGCGGTGTTCTGCTAGCTGTTCATTCCAGATTCAAATCCCGTTTGGTCAATCCTCCCAATAGCACATCCGCGGAGCAAATATGGGTTGCATTGGCTACCGACGATGCTTCGCTCTACGTTTGCGTGATTTGCTTTCTTCCCGACCGAGTAAATGACGCAATTCTAATCGAAAAGCATCTTGAATCGCTGAACTGGGTCGTTTCGCAATTGAATCCAAGGGACAAGGTGATCATTCTCGGCGATTTCATCTTAAGCACGATTTCTTGGCAGCAAAATTCTCTTGGGCACTACTTTCCTATCGTTTCTCGATCTACATGACATGACATCACGAGAACTGCTTGATGCGTATAGTGCCGCTCAACTCAGGCAGCTGACTGGCGTTCAAAACGAGAATAATCTCATGCTTGATCTGTGCTTTGTTAGTAACGATTTGTGTGAGGATTGCACAGTTATTGAAGCACCAGCACCGCTAGTTAAAATCTGGCATCATCCACCATTAATTTTGAAACTTGCGGTAAATCCATTGTGTCGCTTCCGTGATTCCTCTGGAAGTGTTTTCTACGATTTCAGCGGAATGAACGATTTCTTGGGACTTGTTGACTGGGACGAGATTC
Organism: Aedes koreicus; assembly: GCA_024533555.2. NCBI lineage: Eukaryota > Metazoa > Arthropoda > Insecta > Diptera > Culicidae > Aedes > Aedes koreicus. The sequence goes on along the minus strand of JAHHFK020000149.1, from coordinate 2,926 downwards.
TCGATGTTTCTGACGTCAACCTCGCTGCATCGACAATGTCTGGTGTACTGCTGTATGCCATTGATCAGTTTGTTCCAGTGAGGATGAAACTTGAATCAGCTAAACCAGCTTGGTCGAATTCCGCTCTCAACCGCCTCAAAAGAGTGAAGCAGGCAGCTCTGAGACGACACAGCAAATATCGCACGGATTTCACTAAATCGTGTTACGTGGAAGCGAATGCTGAGTACAAGCAATTAAACGATTATCTCTATAACGCTTATCAAGACCGTCTACAAAAAAGCCGTAAGTCCAACCCCAAAAGCTTTTGGCGTGACGTCAATGATCAGCGGAAGGAAGTCGGTTTGCCCTCCACGATGACGGATGGTTTACTCGAAGCTGATCGCATCGCCGATATTGCCGATATTTTCCGTTCCCAATTCAGCAACGTTTTCTCCGACGAGCTGCTCGACCCGCAGGACATCGCGCTCGCCACCAGTAATGTGCCCCGTCTTCCTGCCTCCGAAATGCATTACGCCATCACCAATGACATGGTATTGCAGCTGGCAAGGAATTGAAGTCCTCAACGGGATGTGGTCCGGACGGCATTCCATCGCATGTACTGAAACAGTGCGTGGATTGTCTTGCGTCTCCGTTAGCAAAGGTATTCAATCTTTCTTTGTCCACTGGTATATTTCCGAACTGTTGGAAACAGTCATGTTTTCCCAGTGTTTAAGAAAGGTTGCAAGAGAATGGTCTCAAATTACCGGGGCATAGCTGCATTAAGTGCTGTATCCTAGTTGTTTGAGATGATAATTCTTCGGAAGCTAGTGCAGAGCTACGCGCACTATATTTCGTCGGATCAGCATGGATTTATTCCTAAACGTTCGACATCCACTAATTTGACGTGCTTCACCTCTTTCTTGGTCATGCAACTTGAAAACGGTAATAAATTGGATGCTATTTACACGGATCTCTCCGCTGCGTTCGATAAAATGAACCACCAGATAGCAATAGCCTAGTTTGATAAGTTAGGCATGAGCAACAACTTGCTTATCTGGCTGCGATCCTACCTAACCGATCGTAGTATGTCCGTCAGAATCGGTGATCACGTTTCGTCACCATTTAAAGTTTTTTTCCGGCGTGCCTCAAGGCAGCCACCTTGGGCCGTTTTTGTTCCTGCTTTACATGAACGATGTCAATCTCATCCTCAAATGCCTAAACATCTCATACGACGATGACTTGAAGCTGTTCTACGCGATAAAGCATCCACTAGACGCCGTTTTTCTGCAACAACAGCTGGGGGCGTTCGCTGAATGGTATCGCATCAATCGGATGGCATTGAATGTGTCCAAGTGCTCGGTGATTTCATTTGGCCGTAAACGTTAACTCTACCAATTCGGTTACGCTTTGGCAGGATTTGAGCTGCTGCGCGAAACGACGGTTAAGGACTTGGGGATTTTCATCGATTCCAAAGTGACCTTCAAAGACCACGTAGCATACGTCGTGTCTAAGGCATCATCGCAGTTAGGCTTCCTGTTCTGTTTTGCCAAAAAAATAAGGATGTTTACTGCTTGAAATCGCGTTACTGCGCAATCGTTCGCCCTATTCTGGAATATTGTTCTGTTGTCTGGTCTCCCTATTACCAGAACGAAATCCAGCGTGTAAAATTCATTCGATTTGCCCTACATCATCTCAGGTGGAGAGACCCGTTAAATCTACCAAGCTATAGCAGCCGTTGCCAGCTCATCAACCTTCAACCACTTGATGAAAGGCGTAACGTAGCAAAAGCCTGTTTTATTGGCGATCTCCTGCAAGGGAACATTGATTGTTCTAGACTGCTCAGCATGTTGGACATCAACATACGCCGCCGTAATCTACGCGTACATTCATTCCTGAGCCTTCCCGCGGCAAGAACCAACTATGGTCTCCATGAGCCAATGCGCAGCATGAGTCGTCTTTTTAATAGTTGTTACTTTGTATTTGATTTTAATGTACATAGGGAAACAAATAAGTGTAGTTTTAGACGTATTTTTTGTAAGTTTGATAAATTTTGTAGTTTTGTGATTTTAGTTTTAAGATGCCGGTCATTGGGGCAAATATTTTACCTGCTGACTGTAATAAACAACAATAATAATTATAGATCAGGTTGGCTCATTTCATTGCGCAATACATAAACTTAATAATGTTTTCATGCTCTATACGTTATTGCGATGTAGCTTATTGTGCCCCCTATTGTGCAAAATATTTGACTAAATTTGTATGTGATTACGACTCAATTTCGAAAATTTAATAATTTTTCAGTCCTCCACGAACCTTATATGTCTTTTACATGCCCCTTGCTAATATTGACAAGAAAATGTCCAATGCTGATTTTTGAAGTTTATTTGCTTTTTAACTAGGCTATATCCCAGTTAGCGAACGCCAGGTTGAAAAGCACCCAGTTAGCGAACAGTTGCTGTATCTAGCTTTACACCGTATGTTCACCGCAATATTATATTTGGAATATATTGACTTTTTAATTAAATGTATGTGAATTGAATATATATGCTTTAACACGCTAAATATCAGAATTAGAGCAATGCACTGTTAAATCAAGTTGTGGGATTAATCAAGCGCCACAATTGTATCTAACATTCTATTTAAAAATTCAGGTTCTGGAATCAGTAACCGGAGCCTAATTCAATCAGAATAAATGTGAAACGATGTGAATAGGACCTACACACTTAGAAAATTTTACAGTATTCGGTAATTTTTTTACCGAACTTTCAACAGCTGAACGTTCGGTTATCCAATTTACCGGATTTCGGTGAAATTTTACAGTACAGTACAGTACAGTAATTACCGGAACTTGTCAAATTTTACCGAACTTCGTTAAATCGGATTACCGAACGTTCAGCTGTTGAAAGTTCGGTAAAAAATTACCGAATACTGTAAAATTTTCTAAGTG
>JAHHFK020000148.1:0-92935 GCA_024533555.2 Aedes koreicus | reverse complement strand
TTTTTATTGATACTTTCAATAAAATGCAATACGCATGCATGCGTACAATCGAATACCTTTAGCATTTTTTCTACTCCTCATGCGAAAGTACATTCTCATGTTATTTTATTATTTTGTGAATTTTGTTCTTATATTCATGAACAAAAATGTCATTCCAAATACAGTCCGTGAACTACGTGGCTGCTTTTGTGAACTGTATCACGATTTCGGAAACATTAATCATGAATACGTGAACTAAATCATGATTACCAAGAAAAGTTTTCACGTTTTCATGACACACGTTGCATGCAACTACGTTACTCTAGCGTTATATTAATTTTGCGGAACAAAGTTCACGTATTCATGACTTTTGTTCATGGTGTATTTTCGTAAATGAAATTTTGACTTGTTCTGAAATTCGTGACTCGAGGTTGACGTATTCCGGAACGATTTTTTAACCGTGTAGCAGTTTTTTTCTGTGGACTTGCAAAAAGTAAGTTCTCGGAAATGCCTAATATACACAATCATTTCTAAGTTTTGAACTTATTTTCTAGGTTATACAGCTTCCACGGTTGGATTGCTTCAAGAGCATTATTTTCTCGCAAAGGTTGCTGGTCTTTAATGTGAGCTTTGCGCCTGTTGATGCCTACACACGTGCATTTCCAGTGTCTGCGTGCATTTGGTCCGAGTCGGTTAATGGTCGCACAGCCAACGACTCTTTACAAAAAAATCAGCCACACTTATATGATTGTAGCAATGAAAATCCCCACCTACCTCCAAAAGGAAAGAAGCCGGCGCCCCTCTTTTTAAAACCGCCCCGGCCCACGCGCACGGCCGCTCCCCCCCCCCCCCCGACTCTTTCCATGCGGCGGTTGAATCCAAAATGCGACATGAACGTGTTGTCACTTTTGAAAACTTCAAGTCTGCGGTTGGCAATGCGAAGAACAATGTTGAAGTACTTGATATGCAAGCTACAGACTTTTTCCAAGCTAAGCTCACCGTTTCACACGCAGTACGCGATAAACCAGTGCAAGCCCCGCCCGTACGTGGACTCCATGCGGAAAGTGGTGTTTGAAAAAGGCCGTTATGAACTTGGATACGCAGACAACATCAACAGTGAAGACCTCAAATACTGCAAGTTGTTTTCCAAGAAACAACATAAGTTGGTTGAAAAGGATTCGTTCTCTATTGAGACAAATGTACGTTGGCAAAATGGTCCCCAAGGAATTAAAGAAGAGAAGAAAACTTCTCTCCTGAAAGTGGTTCTACCTGTCGTTAACGAAGAGGAAAAATCATTTTTAATTAATCTTCCGACGAAGCAACAAGCTGCTAATTAATCTTTGTACTTGATTGAAACTATAAATAAATATTATCGCCACAACACGTTACAATAATTGTGCGTCTTATTAGGATAAAATGGGTTTGGCAAAGGGTTCCTCTTCATCACTTTTTATGGGTTTGAACATTTTAAGTATATTTATAGTCACAGTTTGATATCGCCTTCTCCCAAAAGGCCGTTCGCATTCTACGTGGAGAGGTTTTAGACAATATAATACCTCCCCTCCTCCTTCATGTACAACCGTCCATATGAATTTTGAAAGTTTGGTATGGACCGTACATACCTACTAGCCCCCTTCTAAAATTATTGGACCTACAATGAGGAATAGCTGGAATATTCACTAGGAGTATTCAGTTACAATAAATCAAACTATTCACATTAGAAGATGTTCTAATTCAAATTTTCATTCGGGCAGATTGCGATTGAAAATCTGCAATTTGCAAATACTGTTAATGATATTTTACACACTTAGATTTGTTTACAGAAATCTGTAAAAGTTTACCGAATTCTCAACAGCTGAACGTTCGGTAATCCAATTTAACGGATTTCGGTAAAATTTTACTGAAATCCGGTAGTGTTTTTTTTACAGATAACTGTAACATTTCACCGAAATACAATAAATCGGATTACCGAACGTTCAGCTGTTGAGAATTCGGTAAACATTTACAGATTTCTGTAAATAAATCTAAGTGTGTACTGCCCGGCTTTGAATAATGACCTTCAACAAGTTCAATACTGAAATTACAGGTGGCAGTGTACTTGTGCGCAATGCATTTAGCATTGAAAACTCGTTGCATGCAAGATTATTCGGGCCAAGGCAGGGTGAAGGTTGAATACAACATTTAATGCACACGTGGTCTTTCCCATCTCGGAGTCAGTTGGAATCATCTAACACCTTTTCGCCTTCGTTGATCCCGAAGAATGATGTCTGCGTTCCGGTTAGTGTTCAATTACCCGATCAGATGGGATAAAAGCAGGTCACTATTTACTTTCTTTCCACACGTTTCAGTATGTAACTTTCAACTTTAAAATCCAAAACAACCGGCCTCAAAAAACTCCAATTTTACTGTGAATTGCATCCAACTGATTCGATATAGGCCTAGCTATAACACTTTATGATTTGCAAGCTTAATGGAGGGGCTCCAAACACCAACGGAAAACCGCAATCGGTTAGACAGTGGAACTCCTATGCCTCGATCCATTATGTGCTCCACGTTATTCTCCATTTTCTGTAGCCAGTGGCGAGGGCTTAGAGGGGCTCGTCTGTTTGGGGAACCGGTTCAGTCCGATTGAGATAATGTGATGTTCAATGTACGTGGTTGAGTGAGTTCACGCACAGGCAGGCCGAAAAGGCATAAGTAAGTTTGTGTTGTTGTTTTGGTTTGGATCGAAAACATCAGAATCTCTGTTCTGTGTGCACATCTCGGCTTTCTTGCGTTCTTCTGCCCGATAAGGTATTTGTATTATGTTAAACATGTTGAAGACAGTTGGCTATCACCTTGTGCGATGAAAGGAAGAGTGTTTTTTTTTTCGTTTGAATGCGGTGATGGTAACAATGAAGATAGCTTATCTTTTTCTAGCTTTGACGATGAGTTTGCAACTTGGAGGTTCAGTGCCGGCTTCGGACGAAGCTCCGGAAGTTTCACTACCGAATTTGGGAACTCTGCGAGGTTCAACTGTCAAGAGCGCATTTACCGGCCGGAAGATTCTTCAGTTTTTGAGTGTCAAGTATGGAGAAACTACGGCTGGAGAGAATCGATTTAAGGTAAGCTGAATTAGTTATTATGTTGACACTAATTTAGAAAAACTATTACAGCCTCCAAGAAAAACACTACCATGGGAAGGCGTTCGAGATGTTTCGCAATATGGACTACCCTGTCCTCAATTGAAGCTGATTTCTCTGTTTAGTGGAAAGCAGTTTGCTCCCGATATAGAAGACTGCTTGACGCTTTCCGTCTATACGAATGAAGTAAGTCGATCATTAGTCTTAAATCAACTGCATAGCAAACAATAAGTTAATTTATCAGTAAAAAGTAGCATGTTTAGTTCTAGAATAATGCCAGTAAAAAAAGATTATATAACAAGAATAGGAAAGTTTTATTCGAAAACGAAAACTTATGAACATTTAAAGTAGAAGTCAAAATAACAAACATATTTTTCCAGGCTTTCAAATTAAAAATAGACTACGGATTAAAACAAAATTATAACGATTCGTTTGACGTCATCTCCAATTCCAGCTATCCTCCAGCAGCAAACCCGTCATGTTCTTCATCCACGGTGGGGGCTTCTACGAGGGAGCCGGATCGAACCAAACTCCGGAGTTTCTGTTGGAAAAGGACATCGTGCTGGTTGTAGTCCAATACCGTCTCGGTCCGCTAGGGTTTCTCTCGACCCGGACGGAGGCCATTCCTGGCAATGCCGGTTTGATGGACATCAAACTCGCTCTCGAATGGGTGCATGACAACATCGGTCATTTCGGAGGTGACGCCGGGAATGTAACCCTTTTTGGGCAGTCGGCTGGAGCTGCTGCCGTGTCGGCGTTGATGTACAGTCCCATGGTTCCGGAGAACTTGTTTCACAAGGTGATTCTACAGTCCGGCGGTTCGAGTGCACCTTGGGTGTGGGATAAGGATCCGGCTGAGCATGCACGAGAAATTGCTGCCATCATAGGTTGCGATCCCAATTCAGATAAGCCACGGAAGATCGTGATGCCGCTGATGGAGGTCGATCGTTGCTTGAGTCAGGTAGATGTTTGGCATTTGTTGAGAAGTTTCATCGAGCACAAAACTCGATCCACATCGGCCAAAGGACTTGGGGAAGTAGGAGGCAATCGACTAACCGTGGAGGACTATCACGGATTTATACCACAAAAACCATGGGAAATGATCAAAGCGGGAAAGATTCGCTCGGATCTTCCGATGATGGCTGGGGTGGTGAAGCACGAAGGAACATTTTTGTTAACCTCGATCTATGACGGTTTGAAAGGCCGAGGATTGCTGGATGATCCCAACTTTTTCAAGTACAGTTTATTGGAACATGTGAATAGGATTTTGGGTGCTGAAGACCCCAGTGGATCGTTAGTTGGATACCAGATTCGTTCGCTGTTTAGCAAGGATCAGCTTTTCAGTGGAAAGTTCGAAAACTTAGCCGATGGATTGAATGATGTTGGTTGAGAAATTCTCGTCAATTCAGGATATTTGTAGTAACTCTTTTTTATTACAGCTTGCAGGAACGATCCTGGTTAAGGCAGCATTGCTTCGGGAAGCCCAAGGGAACAGTGCCGTGAATCCAAATGGAACATTCCTATATTCTTTTGACTACCGCGGCGAACAGACTCGTTTTGGCTATGGTGCGGATACGTCCCACTATCCATTTGATGGCGGAGTTCACCACTCTAATGATTTGTTGTATCTATTTCCGTTTCCTCCGGGCGAGCCGAGGCTAAATGAAGCGGATGCCATGATGGCGCGGAAGATGGTAGATTTGTGGACTAGTTTTGCTGCAACGGGCGTTCCCAGGAGTGAGCTGACCGGAGATGTCGAATGGAAGTCAATGAGTGGTAAGTTGTGATTGTATTAACTAATACTGGTTTTGGTAACTTGTTTATTTTAAATTAAAATTAAATGCTCTCGTCATATTTTGATCTCTCATATAATATAGCATAGCATAGCAAAGCATTTTTCGACCATACACAATCCTGGGTTGGCTGTTGTAGAAACGATGGAAGCGCCAGAAGAGCTGCCTTGGGTTTGACAGGCTCTTCATCCATCGATCTTTTTGAACAACACCTGGTCAGGTCCTTATGATCAGCAAGGGATGGGAGGGAAGTGTTGATTAAATGTCTAATTAAGAAGATGCTGAGAACTCATGCTACCTTCACAGACATCAATATACTCAATATACTCAAAGAGGCATAGCTAAAGGGATCGTTCATAAATTACGTTATGCTTTGAGAGGTTGGTGGGGGGGGGTTTAAAAAGTGACGATGCATACAATTTTTTTCAAAAATCCATACAAAAAATGTGATAAAGAAAGGAGGGGGTTAAAAATCTGTATTTTTGAGCGACGTAATTAATGGACGGGTCTTGATTTTCATGAAAACTCGTAATTTTGTGAATGTAAACCCGGTTTTTACATCAACCTTACGTGTTACGAAAAATCCGTGTTCACGAATGAATCCAGGGAGGTCCATTTCATACAATCCAAGCCCAACATTCAAAGGGTGGAGCTGAAATTCATGTTTTCAAAATAGAAAATCTTGATTTTTATGAAAATTCGTAATTTTGTGAATGAAATCCCGGTTTATTTCATTAATCTTACGTGTTACGAAAAATCTGTATTCACGAATGGATTCAGGGAGGTTTATTTCATAAAATCCAAACCCAACATTCAAAGTGCGGAGCGAAAATTCATGTTTTCAAAATAGGAAATCTTGATTTTCATGAAAATTCGTAATTTTGTGAATGAAAACCCGGTTTATTTCACCAATCTTACATGTTGCGAAAAATCTGTGTTCACGAATGGATTCAGGGAGGTCCATTCCATAAAATTCAAGTCCAACTTGCAAAGGGCAGAGCTAATATTCTGGTTGTTGATGAGGTAGATCATATTACTACGGAAGTACGTGTTTTTGTGAGTTTAAATCACATTTTTCTCAAAAACTGGACGTGTTACAGCATTTCTGAGCCCATATTTGGATTCAGCGTAGCAAAATCTATAAAATCCAACCAGAAATGCCGACGGGAGCGAAAAAAGTTCCGATTTTGCCGACTGGTGTTATCATTCTGGCTGAATAAACAGCCAAAATAACAAAAACGAAAACAAATAAATATTCGTTGGATATCACAACATTAACTCGTTTTGTTATCATTGAGTTCATTTTGATAACAAACTTTGTGATATGAACAAATTAATTAAGATAATATTAGGTGCGCAACTAAGTTCTCGCTGTTTGTTTGGTGAAAAAGGAACTTTATTTTGAAAACAAAGGTTACAAACGAATTATTCAAAGTATTGTCTATCACTAGCTACGACTTTTTCCCATCTTTCTGGTAGAACGTGAATACCATTTCGATAGAACTGTTCGTCTTTTGATGCTATCCAAGAATCAAGCCATTTTGAGATGTCATCATATGAGTGGAATTGCTGACCAGTGAGACCATGTGCCATCGAACGGAACAAGTAATAATCGGACGGTGAAATATCAGGAGAATATGGCGGGTGGGGTAGGACTTCCCATTTGAGCGTTTCCAAGTAGGTTTTCACGGGTTTCGCAACGTGAGATTGAGCGTTGTCATGCTGAAGAATCACTTTTTCGTGTCTGTGCTCGTATTGTGGCCGTTTTTCGTGCAGTGCTCGGCTCAATCGCATCAATTGAGTTCGATACCGTTCCCCGGTAATGGTTTCGTTTGGTTTCAACAGCTATAATAAATAACACCAACTTGGTCCCACCAAATACACAGCATAACCTTCGCAGCGTGAATATTCGGCCTAGGCGACGATGTTGAAGCATGCCCGGGCAGTCCCCATGAATGTTTCCGTTTTGGGTTACTGTAAAGAATCCATTTTTCGTCACCCGTCACAATGCGATGTAGAAAACTCTTCCTTTTTTTCCGCTGGAGCAGTTGTTCACAGACGAAAAAACGACGCTCAACATCTCTTGGCTTCAAATCGTAAGGAACCCAAGTTCCTTGCTTTTGAATCATTCCCAACGCATGCAATCGCTTAGAAACGGGTTGTCGGGAAACTCCTAATCCTGAACCAAGCTCTTCTTGCGTTTGGCACGGATCCCCATCGAGCAATGCCTCCAATTCAGAGTCTTCGAAGTTTTTTGGCCTTCCTTCATGCGGACGATCATCAACACTGAAATCACCGTTTTTGAAGCGACGAAACCAATCACGACACGTTGTTTCACTCAGAGCAGCATCACCGTAAACTTTTTGGAGCTCTCGATGTGCTTCAGCCGCCGTTTTCTTCCAATGAAAGAAGAAAATCAACATTTCCCGCAAATGACGATTATTTGGCACGAAATCAGACATTTCAAACAACCAAAATATATAACACTAAACCAAAATCACTGATTTGGCAAAGCGATTTGTTTACCATATATCTGAGCTTGGTTTATGACGCTTGAGATGTACAACATTCGACCAGCACTTACTACTGGCGCCATCTATTGCTAAACAGCTGGAACTTAGTTGCGCACCTAATATATATCTTGGAAACCCGACTTTTGATCCAAAGCCTGGTGGACCGAGTGTGATATACAACGAACTCAGCTCAATGCACTGAATGTCTGTGTGTATGTGTGTATGTAGTTTATGTGTGTAACAAACCTTCTAGCTCAGTTTCCCAAGCAACTACTGAACCGATATGAATGGAACAACCACCAAATGAAAAGTAATATAGTCCTATACTTTGCTTTTAAGTTATTTGAATCGGTTCACTGGTTCCGGAAATTACCCCGGAGAAGCGGCCAATTTCGGCCTAAGATCAAAACCCATCATATGGCACCTCAAATAACATGCGAATTCAAAAATAAGTCCAATGGTCGTGATGTCAAAAGTCCAGAACTACATTGGCCTCATCCGGGTAGATGTTCCGGCTACTGCCGGGAAAGTGGTCACATTCAGTTTTGGATCGAACACCCATCTTGTGACATATCAAATAGCGTGAAAACTCAAAAATAAGTGCAATGGTGATGATATCAAGTTTCCAGGACCACAATGACCACATTCGGGTTCTTATTCCTAGTACTCCCAGGAAAGTGTTAAAATGGTTAGATCTCACGATAGGTGGATAAATTTAAGTGTTTATTTTTAAATAAATTTACATGCAATGTGAAAAAAAAATTCGCCGGATGGCCTTCCGGATCATCCGGAATTTGCCGAATATCTTAAGAAATGTACTTCACTTTCGTTCTAGAGTAACACGATTTTTACAATACATTTTTACAAAAGAAAAATATAGATTGCTTACAAAACCGATTGCTGATCCTGCATCCTGGCTCCTTGGAAAGATGCACAGTCACTTCGCATTTTCAAAGTAATAAATTTCCGTTATTGTTGTCATTTCATACGTAAAACTTATTTTACCATGTTTGCTGCGTCGTAGAAAGCAAGCGGATGAAGTTTTGTTATTGTTTATTTGATAAGTTGATAATTAAAAACCCCAAAAAAACACAATCTTGACTAGCTGAGTCGAATGTTATATAGCACTCGATTTTCCAAGCGATCTGTATACCCTTCTTTTGTAAAAAGGGTAAAAAGAATGAACACACATATTGGAATAAATCATGACAATCATTATAATGAATATTTTTTTTTTTTGTTTTTTTTTTTTTTATAAAAAAAAAAAAAAAAAATATCAACAATACAATTTTTCTTTTTTTATTTTTTAAATATTTTTTTAAAATTTTATTTAAAATTAAAAAAAAAAATTCATTTTTTTCCTATAATTTTCACAAAAAAAAAAAAAAAAAAATGCAAAAGGTTAAAAATTTTAAAATAAAAAAAAAAATATATTTTTTCTAATTTTTTTTTTTTAAACCCCCCTAAGAAAAAAAGGACCCCCAAAAAAAAAAAAAAAAAAATCCGACATATATTTTTCCAAAAAAGAAAAACCCCCCTAGTATTACAGAATTCTACGATCCACTTCATCTTTTCGGTTTCGAATTGCTGAATTATCAAATTTTACAAATGTTCCGGATCTTCCGGAAGACCATGACACGGTAACTTAGAGCCGTACATTGTTCTCCACATCGCACAGTGGTTCCAATTTAGAAGAGATGCGGCCAAAAATAGTATTTTTGAGAATTTCTTTATAAAATCATGTATCTTTTATAAATTCTGGGGCGCTGAGCTCAAATTTGATGTCAAAAAGACCGGATTGATCCACCTTGCAGTGATAACTGATCTTTTTATCCTTCTTACAAAGAAAATTATTTTAGATCGCAGGAGTTTTCATAAACCACTAGATCGAACCAGACGAAACAACCATCAAATGGTTTTGTGGTCCGAAAAAAAAGATCTTGAATATTTTTGGAATCGGTCAACTGGTTCTGAAAATATCGCCGGGAAATGTTTTGGTGAATATGGATCATGTGTCTATAATCAGCCTGAATTGTTTTAAACCCCTCATTCATCACCTCAAATCACATGAAAATTTGATAACAAGATCAATATCAGTAAAACTAATTAACCAGTACCATATTGTACACATACCGACATGTTCCGGGTACCCCCGGGGAAGTGGCCAGTTTTTGACTTGAACTAAAACCTGTTATGCGATACCTCAAATCACAAGAGAATTAAAAATTAAGTTCTTTGCTCGTCTTGTTTGGAATCCAAATCAAAATTGGCCACCACTGCCGACATGTTTTGAGTTTTAGATGAGATGCACACAATAACAGTGAGCTCTGACATAGGTTTAAGTTAGGTACATTAATTGCAGCTTTAACTACTTTAGTTAAACGATACTTATATTTTAGTTCATTATTACGGGCGTAATCTATATAATTACATTCCGTTTGCATATTTTCAGTAACATCAATTACATTTTTAATACGTTTAATCACATTAATGTGAAACATTATTTTCATTAATTCATTAATCTTTATAATGCATTAATACGAGATTAATTACAATAACTTCTTTTGATTGAACTTTGAATCCAACGCACTAGTCAGGCGTATTGCGTAACTCTCGGTTCTACACGCAGAAGTATCTAAAACCTAACATGAAATCACATTGAAGTGATCTTCAAAGATTATTTGTAGTTATATTGAGTGTAAGGGACAATAGCAAAGCAGCCTAAGGCTAAAAACCAATTAAATAAAGAAAAAAAAACAAAGTTTATTGGCTAGATATTAAAACAGGTGGATAAAACTAGGTATTTCAATCTTATAGGAAGAAAAGAAAATCGTAATCCATCGATATTTCTTGGACTAAATATTTGCTATCTTTATTTATATGAGTTAAGTTTTATATTGAAAAAGAACTGTTCTCCAGGAAATAAATTTGTGAATGTATTATGACTTATACACTATCATCGGTATCAACAAACATTAAAAAAAAAATTAATAATTTTTTTCCTAGCTGCCACCAACTCTTTGTCTTCGGCACTCCTAACCTGCCACTATGAAAATGTTTTGTCAAACAACAAAACATGTTAAAATGTCAAACTATAATCCATGGATTACTACGATTGATAGGTAAAAAAAAATCAGATTTTCATCGACTTAGACTCAATTCGAATAGATGCTTTTTCGAAAAATTCAAAGGCTTGCGAGCTCACGTCAATTTTTGTGAAATAGTAAAAGGAATAAATTGACGAGAGCTTCTTGCATTCTGAAATGATGCTTTGAAAAAAAAACTGCTTTAGAATTTTTCGAAAATACATTAATCCGAGTTGAGCCTTAATGATGTATACTCAATTTGTTTAGGTGCCTATTGTTGATCATGTGATCTCCAAATGTAATGCAACAAGTTTCAAAACATCACAAATAAAAAATCAAAGAAAAATTAATGGTATTAGAAATGCCGTATCTATCTTACATGAGGGCAAAATCTAAAAGAAGAAATCGTGTTATAACAGAATTGAGCGTACTCAGTTTTCAATCACTGTAGTTTTAAACAATGTATTAGATATACGACACTTAAACGATCCACAGCAAACTATGGCGCAGAAATGCGCAGCTAGAACACAGTACACGTCGATGTCAATACTCTTAATGAAGTTTTGTTGAAGATTCTGTGAGAGGAATCGAGGGGACAAGATGTGTATGCCAATGATTTATGTACATATGTTCTAAGAGGAAAATCAATTAATTGATATGAGCCTTTTAAACTAACCACAGCAATCCTGGGCGCAGAAATGCGCAGCTGTATCTTACTACAAGTCAAAGTCAATACTTTTTGACAAGTTTTGGTGAAGGTTTGGTAAGGGGAATCGAGGGGGGAAGTTGTTTTTGCGTATTCCGAAAAATACCCTTTATTCTCATTTATATTGTCAATAGACACTATTTTGAGTGCATTTCTTCTGATCAAAATTGTAAATATCAACACTGTAGTTGACATAAAATTTCAAAATTAACTTTATTGAAGACAAATATCTGTAAAAATATACATACTGTTATTGTATGTATGTATGTAAGGTAGCCACCATCCCTTCTAAGACCTTGTCATGTATGCAGCTCCACTTAATAGCAAGATCAAATTGAGTTGCCGGGTTGTATTCACAGTAACGCTGTATGAAGGGCCAAAAACGGTGGGGCGGACACGTAAGCAGAGACACTTACGCGAAACCCGCGGGAACATGAGATTCTCCTTCCAACGATACGATCCAACAAATCGAATAACCCAATTCGCAATACTTATTAAGCTTTCTACAGGATGGCTTGTTAAGAAGGGCGCGTCACTCTCACTGAAACTGTTGGAGTAGAATTCACAGCATCACAATCGAATCGGTAGGATAAAGAAAATGATACTGTTTGTTCCCTCCTAGACGCCGGTTGTCATACCACTCCATTGTCCAATTCCAGCTTGAGTGATACCCTGATGCTCCCTCCCTTCCCAATATATATTCAGTTTCAGATAGTAATATTTAAAATCTTGTGAATTAATATTATAATTATAAAATTATAGTGAATGAATATTATAATGACAAATAATATAGTGCATGAATATAAGAATGATAATAGCACTTCCATTTGTGAACCTGAAAGTTAGACAATGTAGCTACGAGAAAAAAAAATTGATATTAAATTACCTCATAAAACTTGGGATACCTATGAATGATCTGATATTAAATAGCAATAGAAAAGTAAACCTAATATTTCGATGTGCTGTTCCGTTTCCTTGCAATAATTTATGTAGCGAGTCTCATCGGAAATAGTGATTTTAATGAAATGAATTTAAATGCAATTATGTCACATCATTTAATATCATAACATAAAATAATAAACTGACGTTATAATATAAAATAATAATATCAGCAGGCCAGTAAACTATAGTAGAATACATATATCCGTAACTAAGCTGAACATCCACTCATCGAAAGAATTCCACTTTTGCAGTTTCTATTGGATTAAGATCTACTAAGATTAGAATTAGTTTTCACAATAATAGTCAGAGAACATAATAAACGTAGGTACAAGATGTATCTGACATCTACTGGTATGTTACTGAAAATAAAAATTTGATGTGTATTAATATCATAATAATATTGGAAAAAAATGAAAACAGCTAATAATAAGGCGAAATAAATTTCATATGAGTATGAATCCAAAAACTGAATCTTAATAAAACAAATGAATTTTTCGATAGCTCTTGTTCATCTGGACCCATAAATGATACTTTATTTCTGTAAAATAGGAAATGAATGATTGTAAACTGCTAGGTTTTAAATTAATATATATTTTTGATGAAGAAGGAAAGAGCTTTTTTTAAGTAGAATTTTTCAAATATGATTTTTTCTAAAAAATAAAAAAAACATCAAAAACCTTTCTATCTTTTCAAATACATAACATAGGTTAGATGAGCTATAACTGACAAGGATGCATATATGCGAAGCTGAAAATTACTTATAAAAAAGCATGCAAAATGTAATGCATGGATGTTATAATATAAAATGATAATAATTTCATTTTTATTTAAATGTCTCCAGATTGTGGTCCTGCTGCAATTGTACCATGAACCTGAAAGCTAAGACAATGTATCATAGCCACGAGAAAAAAAATTGATTTAAAATTATTTTACAAAACTTGGGATATCCATGGATTATCTGAAAGTTTATAGTATATAAGGAATCATGGGATATAAACCATATAATGAACCTAAAATTTCGATGTGCTGCTCTGCTAATAAATGTGATATAACCACAAAGGAACTGACTCTTAGCTTCGGGTCTTGATCCCTACTGAGCCCTTGCGGCACGTCAAGCCGGCCAGTTCAGCGCAAGGGCTGTAAAAATATACATACTGTTATTTAGAAAAAAAGTTTAACTGACGAGTAAATGAATGCTATATATCACTAATAAACTGTTGATTTTTTAATACCAATTACACTCACATATACGACCCGATTTCGAGAAATTCCGATTTAAAATCGTTAAAATCGTGTGTTGAACATTGAAATACACATCTTAAACGAAGCAATGCCGAGATAGAATCACGTATTCCTCGAAGTCCATTTTTTGTATTAATGGCCTATGGGGGAACCACTGTGCATTGCTTTGCTTCTTACATTTTATGTACAAATGGTTTTGAAAAGAATCGTATTGCTTTAGGACGAGACTAATGAATTCGCCATTTTATCGGATGTTCCGGATACTCCGAGAGGCCATAAAGTGGCCATATCTCGAAATTGTGGCGCAATACGACAGTTTAGATAACATATTTGAAATAAGCGGCAAAAATACTTGGAAATACATAACTTAGCTATGTAAACTCCATTTTTAGACTTTTTTCCGCCTTCTGTATGGAATGGAATCACTGTGCAGCGTCCCAACAAGTGCTTTGCAACGCATTACCTCTGGTTACTTTGAAATGGTCCGCAATTGAATTAAAACCTTCTCGGTCTAGTTAGCCTCGGTCTAAATTTAGCCTGCAAAACAAAATTATAAGACATCACCTTTCATTTTCGTTATTTTCAATAGTTTAGAATTGTTAACAGATAATGTTTGATTATTGAATTGATACGCGGGAAAATTTCCAACCGATTAGTGTAAACATCTCGAAAATCTATTGAGCATTTATTAAGTTATAAGTGTTTAATTTGTAAAGATATTTCGTGACGGTCGCTAGTTTTTAGATTTTCAATTGACACCCTACCCTTGCCGTAAGACGTAGTCTACGTCAAAAACGTTGGCATATGTGTATCGCCTCCGATGGTGATTATTTTGAAGGAGACAAAATAAATATTGAAGAACAATTAACCGTTTGTGTTTTATTTAACCAGTCTCGTTCATATTTGAGCAGGAGGTATATCAACACTTGTATATAGGAAAGCTTAAAGGCGTACATGAACAACGTCGTGTGAAACAAAATCCATTCATAAGTCAGCCTTTGAGGCTTTCAAAGCATCGTTCGTAAATTGAACCTTATGAAATTCTTAAGTTTATTTGCCTGAGTGTACGAAAAACACTACTACCATTATCCTTTTTTCAGTATTTTCGAAAATTTATCAAAGTAAGCAATTTGTAGAATTACCCGATTTTCTCCGGCCACTGCTGTGAGACTTCTGGCGGATTGCCTAACTTAACTATTAAAAACAATCTTTCCCTTTTTCAGACTACGCTGGCCCTTACCTCCACATCGACGAAAATTGTCGTCTTGGAAGCAACTTCTACGAAGAATTCACCGTGGCCAGCGATGAGAAACGCCGTTCGACACCCGAGGGAGCTGAATGAAATCCAATCCATCCTTTTTTGTTGTTTCAATTTTCCCAGGAATGCGTCAGTGGTCTCTGAAAGCCTAATTAGCGTGTAGACAAAATAACACGTTTCTCGATGCTTTATGCCCTTATGGATGTATGGAATAAATGGCACTTTTTTATGAATGAGTGTAAAGAACCCTGGAGGGAATGAAATCACCTTTCTTCGACAAAAGAAACCATACGCGATTACAAAGGTTGATTTTTTGTCCTTCGTCGTTATTCTGGTCGATGCAAGTTTTGATGGTCGACACAATCACTCCAATAGGAAAACAAAACTCTAAACATACCTTTTATACAAGGAACAATCAGCAGAGTGGGAGAAGACGAGGGTATAGGAAAGCTGTCGTCAACACCGCCGACGCGCCCAGAAGGTCCCCGGAGCCCATTAGAGGGAAGAAAACCTTAGCCAAGTAGTGTGCTTGTGTGCTGTTAGTTGCAGGAATAGAGAGAAACGAGTCCTTTTTGTCCAACGTACAATGCAGCACAACAAACAGGCGAATTGTGGCGGTGGCGGAAGTGGGCGTCGAGAATTTTTGCGTTTGACACTTTTGGCTCTATTGAATCGGGAAGAATCCCTCGTTGTTGGTTCGATGCAAAAGGATCACACGCACTTTTATGTTAATGGTGTGAATGAATTTGATTCCTGAAATTTTACAAGCCCATTACGTTTGGTGAGGCTGAGAGTAGAAGAAGGAAGATGCGGGGCAATTCAGGGGGTGGATCCAGGCGACAATAGACCGAAAAGGTGTTATTACTGTGACGAGGTTTTTGTTGCAATTATTTTAAATGTTTTTTCAAGACGATTATGTCGGTCTATTCATTCGGTGAATTCGGAATCCACTGGGACGTGACAGGAATTTCGGGGTGCTCTCTTGTGCCACTGAATGCGGGAATGGGAAGGAGGCTATTCCATCCGGAACTTGCGTGTGCGTTTGAGAACTGTGAGAATCAGAGGAACTGGGAGTGATGGTTTGAATTGAATACCACGTCGATCTGGCATTGGCAGGCGGGACAAAGGCACTGAAGAATAAAACACAATCAAATTGTCAATTGAAAATACATTTTGGGTGGATTCAGATTCAGATCGTTGTGTCTTAACGATTAATTGCAATTTAACGAGGTACTAGGTTATGTAATTTTTTTTAGTTGAATAATCTGCTCTGACATCTAAAATTCCCACGCAAAACTAGCCTCAAGGTGCTTATCGTCTCAACAGCAACTCTTAACGTGGATCAATTTCCCAGGTTGATCGCACTTTCGGTTTCACATAACCAAAGCTCTCCATCCCCTAGTCAACCTAAAGACTCCTTCACCAAAACGTTCAATCAACCTGGCTCCTTTACAGAATTAAACGACGAAAAAAACAATGCATTTTCTTAACCAGTTCGTTTTTCTTAAGTTGATTCGCTGGATCCCTTACCGCCACGGTGTCGATGCAAGCGGAAAGCAAAAGATCAATTAGTCTCAAGTGTTCTCAAGATGGCAAACGACGACATCAACCCTGCTGTCTCCCTCTTTCGCTACGGAATAAACTTCCTTTCTGTTCGCGGCTGTTCGCGAATTGGAACAAAGGAGAAAATCGGGCAAAAGATTTCAAACCCTTACCCCCTTTGTGCTGCCTACCGCAGTTGTTGCAGTCAAAGTCAACACAAATAATCACAGCTAGAATCCGGAAATTACTTCGGAGAAGTCCCACGGTTTTTGTATGGCCACAGAAGCCACAGTGGTAGCACACGGAATCCTGCGAAGAGTCGACGACGGATGCCCACTTGAGGCCGAGCGGGTTGATTTTCTTTTTCTCTGTGCCTACCCTCCTTTTGTCTCAGTTTTGTGGGTCCACTTGAGCGAGCGAGAAAAAAATCCTGCGGACGACGATGACGATTATTCCGGTCCCAGATCGCTTATCGCTCAGCAATTATGGACTTCTTTTTTTTCCAGTCACTCTCATTCAGGAGGACACTCGACAACTCGATCAAGTGGTCCCGATACGTTTCTTCGAAAACGCAGTGCTATGGATTTTTGTCCTGTGTTTGCCATGAATCGGGGCACGGTCTTTGTTTCGGACCGTTCAGCGTTGATTGATGGGGATTATGCACTCCGGATTGACGAGCCTTTCGATAGAAAAAAAAACTTTGCATAATGAGAAAAGGTTGAAACTTATGCCGCTTCCCGTGTGCCGCAAATTGTTCGGGTGTTTAATGTCAATGGGATATTTGCATTTTGTGAAAAAAAAATGCTTCCGTATCATAACTGGGAAAAACTTTGATCGTAAGGTTATTCTTCTGGATTACGAACTGGTTTGCAGTGCGTTTAACCGATGCAGAGGAATTTCTTTGATCATTTCTAATATCATTGGAGCCGTGCACGTTCTAACGACACCTAGGCGGCTGTCAAGTACATGTGATGATCAAACCATAACCAATGTCAAAAGGCGATGAGTTTTGTAAACACTTTTTGTCACGAAAATAAGCGTATTTAGAGAAAAAAGTTGAAACCAGTTGAAAGCAATTTTTGCAACGTAATGGTAAATGTAGTAGGGAAATATATGCAATGTAATGTGGAATCGTTCGTTATGTTTTTAGGAAGATAAGAAACCGGCTAGAAGGACACTATTCCAGGATGAAAAACACAAGATTAAACCAATATGTATACCGCTCCTGTAAGTATCCACAGATTATTTTCAAAGTGGTGCAACTTTGTTATAGGGTGTCCGAGAAAGTCTAAGCACGATTTCGATCCGCCACTGTTGCTTCTAGCTTCTAGCTGATCATTACTGTGTTATTGTTTACATTTCAATCTATAATTCGGTAAGTCTCAAGTGCCGGTGCATTTACTTTTCATGAAAAGGCGAAGCATTTCCCCGGAAGTGCAAACAGATCGTGCACAAATGGTGCACTTTTTCCACCGTTTCGCTGAGGCAGTTGGTGAAAATGGAAGGTGTGAGAAACGTCGACCGAGTAAAGGCACGAAATGGACTAAGGACTTTCAAGAAGCAGAAGAAGCCAAAACGAACTGAAAAACAAGCAGCATCTGTAAAACCAAGGGCCCGTAAATTATACGATAAACTGATGTGTGGAAAATCGGCATGCGTAATTATGGATGATGAATCCTACGTGAAATTTCTTTATAAAACGCTTCTGGGTGACCAGTTTTACACGGTCCGTGCTGATCAAACTATTGACGATGCCGATATGTAAAATTTTACCGAAAAACTCGGTAAAAAGCAATGGTTTGGCAAGCGATTTGTTAGCGTGGAATGCTTTCGTACCCAAGGAGATGAATCCTCCAAACTGTACCCAGGCAAGACCAATTGATACAAAGGCACATTTGCGGAAACATGTTAAGGCAGCGGATTCCATCAAAACTTTTGAAAGAAACTGGAATAAAGTATCAAAACCCATTTCCAAACAGTCGGCGCTGAAGCTAATCCCAACAAACATCGGTGTTGAATTAGAGATTGTTCAAACAAATTTGGCGAAGCTATTCAGCTATTCTAGAAGAAACAGCTGAATAGCTTCTCCAAACACCGATGTTTGTTGGGATGAGCAGTGTTAGATCAAAAGTTCGCTCGTTGGCGCACGATAAAATGGATCTCGGAAATGTCACGTTGAATTTTAGAAGTATATTGTAGAGACCATAAAAGTACAATAAAAACTCAATTTGCTTAAAAACTAGAAGGGACCACCCAATGGGGTTGTACGCAAATTTGAAGTAGGACTACGTAGTAATGCGTAATGAATGTCGTTATTATTATTATTATTATTATTAATTTTATTATAATTATAATAATAATTATTATTATTATCCGATTTCATCTCACTTCTCAGCATGTAGCTGGAAACATTCATCTACCCCCGGGCCAAAGGGGGTTAGGCGCGGTGGATACATTCGTTAGTTTTGTAAACTTACATCCTAATTTGTTTACTTCGGTTGGATTAGTTATGGTAATTCAGGAACCACCGGACAATACTACAGGTTCCATGAATTACTGCTTTTTGAATGCTGCTCAATTCCTTTCGCAGCTCCAACTCTTCAAGGGAACGTATAAGGGTACGGGGAACAATTCCGGTCACCGAGATTATTACCGGAACTATACGGACCTCCTACAAATACCACATCTGCCACAACTCCTCCGCCAAATCGTGGTATTTCGTAATCTTGGTGGAGAACGTTGAATGGACGTTGCGATTCAGCGGTACAGCGACATCGATGAGAGTTACACTCTTCTTCCTTTTGTCGTAGATCACAGAGTCAGGGCGATTGGCACGGATGAGTACATCCGTTAGGATCTCGCGATCCCAGTACAGCTTTACGCAACTATTTTCCAGAACCAGGTCTGGCAGGTACTTGTAGTAGGGCACGTAATGGTTTACCAAATTGTGCTTCAGTGCAAGTTGTTGGTGCACAATCTTGGCGACATCGTTGTGACGACCGAGATACGCTACTTCTGCCAATGCTTGGCAGCCAGCAACAACATGTTCGATCGTCTCTCCTACTGCGTTGCACTTTCTACAACGGTCTTCTACTTCTTCGTGCAATAAATACCTGCGATAGTTCTTTGTCGCAATGACCCGGTCTTGGATGGCTACCATGAAGCCTTCAGTCTCTGAGAAGAGGTCACCTCGCACCAGCCACATATTCGACGCTACTTTGTCGACAAGCGCTTGTTCCAACTGATGGGGATACGTCCCATGCAGCTCCTTCAACTTCAGGCTGATAGTCCTTCTGCGCCAGATGGAGGGCGCTGAACCCATGGTCCTCTTCACAAACAGCACGGTAGACTTCGTGACGGGTCTGGCTTTCAATAAAGTACATCCGCAACTGCTGAATCTGGAAAACACATAGCGCTTGAATATCGGTAACGCCTCTTCCTCCTTCAGTACGTGGTAGGGTGACTCTCTCGATGGCCGACTTTGGTGATGCATGCGATGCTTAGTGAACGCCACTCGTACTGCTCGTTCTATCGCCTCCAAGTAAGTTTTGGTCCACTTTATCACTCCAAAGCTGTAGGTCAACAGGGGCACGGCAAACGTGTTAATCGCCTTTATCTTGTTGCCGGCCGACAGGTATGACCTCAGAACACGGTTGACTCTATACAGGAACTTTTCCTGCAACTCCCTTCAAGGTGCTTGTAAGACTCGCCTTCAACCATATTCTGAATTTTCTCCTGTTCGTTGATGCGAAAACTACCGGTATCCGACACTTTACTCCGAAGAAGATTGACTGTTCGGTGCAGCTTTCCAACTGTTTCCGCAAACAGCTTTAAGTCGTCCATGTAGAAGATGTGGGTAACAAATCCCGTTAAACATATCGCATCATCAGTTTTATCAGTATAATCGAAACAAATTACATGCGCGTCATCAAAAACGCAGCTGCCTTCTCGGATAGGTCAAGCGGAATCCGTTACGTAATCCAGTATGTCCACTAGGAGGATGCTGGTTTGCACTTCTTCCCGGTCATCAGCTAAAGCAAAACAAAAACATAACTCCCATATTTTTAAGGATTTTTTTTTCACAAACCCACCAAAACAATGAATTTTACTGGAAGCGAATTTTTAATTCCTACCTGTGGATGCCATTTAATTCTCTGGCGAAGATTGTAAACTCCGCAAACTAATGTTTATGTTTGTAAACCGATGAAACTACTATGAGAATCCTAACCAATTTGAGAATCATCCTCGGTTCACTAGTTTGTATTTCCAAACACAGAGGTTGAATGTGCTGCAATAATTTTAGTGCAGGACGCCAATTGCAAGGCTAAATTTGAACACGCAAAAAAAAAAAACCGCAGTAGAAACTACCATTTGGAGGGTTAAATTAAGCGCAAACACCAACAATTTTCAGCTGACTATAAATGCGTTTGATTTTACCATTTGCGCCTTTGTTTTGATTTGCTGTGTTATTTTGACAGAATATTTGAGAGTGTGTTCGTGTGAGTTCATTATTAGGGGTGTATTATTAAGTTTGGGACCGAGCTTGGGACCGATGTGCTAGTACTGACTGAGCCAAGAAAAAAATCGTATTTGTTCGGGACCTACTGGTCTTAGAGTTAGTCTATTGTTTTGCCACAATCGTAGTAAATTTGACTGAAATTTCATGGTAGTTTTGAGGATAGGCATAGTCGGATAAAATGGTAGTTTCTTCTACAAGATTTTCTACAAGATAATCTGGTCATTTTATAATGGTTAATGATTGAAGGATAGCCTATGCGTTTTTAGATTATATTACATGTTTATTACAT
The DNA here is from genome assembly GCA_024533555.2 of Aedes koreicus. Lineage (NCBI taxonomy): Eukaryota > Metazoa > Arthropoda > Insecta > Diptera > Culicidae > Aedes > Aedes koreicus. Next base: position 71,944 of record JAHHFK020000148.1, on the reverse strand, counting down.
CTCTCTTGCGCTGAACTGGTCGGCTTGACGTGTCGCAAGGGCTGAGTAAGGATTGTTTTTCAAGACCCGAAGCTAAGAGTCAGTTCCATTGTGTTAATATCACATTAATCAGTTTTTCCACTGTATTTATCTACTTAATTTTTTGTAAAGGGTGTCTCACAATAGGTGTCAAAAATGGGATTACAGCAAAACAAATCAACCAAATCATAGCATTTATTTTTCATCTGAAAGATGCATGTTATAGAAATAAACCATATTAATTCAATTAGAATGTCTCGCACTTTTCCTTGATAACTTTGCGCAAACGCTTTGTAAAACCATCGCAGCTGGCACGCACGATTTCCTGAGGAATTTGGTCCCAAATATCAACCAAATGTTTGTTGAATCGATCTAAAGTAAGCCCTTTCGAAGGGCTTATATGTTGAAGCATATAACCTTTAACAAAGTAGTCAAGTGGGTTGAGATCCGGTGAAGATGCAGGCTATTCTTCGCTTGCGATGAAATGGGGCAAATTTTCAGCGTACCACGCCTGTGTCTTCTTTGCCTTGTGAGCTGGAGCTGAGTCCTGTTGGAAACAATATGGTGTATTCTCATACAGCGTTAAAGCATACAGCTAGTTTATCTCTTGATATATTGGCAAGACTTTTGCCATACACACGATCATTTTGTTGATTTTGACTGTCCTGAAGGAGGAAGACCTTTTCATCCGAAAATAAAATCTCGTAGTCACCGTTCCGAACCAAAAGATTTCTGCTTCCCGGTTCTAATTTCGCACCTTCCCTGCTTCTGATTTCGCTCCGTCAACCCGTGAACCAGTTGTTTCTTGTACGGCTTGCATTCCAGATCATGTCTGAGGAGCCTGTTCATTGAAGCTGGGGACATTTGAAATTGTTTGCTCACTTTACTGCCAGATACGGCCGGATTACGTCTTATTCGCTCCCTCACACATTTGATCTTTTCCTTCGTTCTGGCAGTTTGAGTTCGTCTGGCACCTCCATTGTGTTGAATATGGACATTTCCAGTTTCCTTGAATCGTTTCAGGGTACGAAAAACAAAACGCTTACTCACTCCGAACTGCTTAAGGCTATTGAATATCTGACACGGTCTAAGCTTTTGCAAATGTAATTTTAAAACGGGCTCCCGTATGGCTTCCATGGTAGCTGATAAATATAAACAAACGGAATCGTTTATTTATCTTTAGCGATAAGCTGTCAAAAGAATACACTCAAAACGGGTATAACCAATTCCGCTGATAAAATTACCCAGCTGAAATAAACCAAGACTGAAAAAAGGTGACACCTATTGTGGGACACACTGTATCCTTAACTTAACTGGTCATCCACTCATCGAAAGACTTCCGCTGTTGCAGCTTCTATAGGATTAAGAACTTTTTTTCACAATTGAAGTCAAAGAACACAATAAGCGCAGGTACAATATATATCTGACATCCACTGGTTTGTTACTGAAATTGAAGATTAGATATGTCTAGGGGTTTTCTCTACTTTTCTCTACTATATTCACTCAATATCTCTTTGTGCTGAGTCCAATTTGAAGTTATTTTCGCCCGATTGAATAATTTGTAGGACAGCTGGCATTGTAAGCACGATTTATAGTAGTTATTAAGTAGTCAGAAACAATTCTTACTTTGAAACCGTATCTAAGTTATTAGTAATGGACTTATGTTGGATATTCATACTAGAGGTATATAGTTCCCGATTTGTTTTACGTGGATCTCTGTAGGAGTCCTTCAGTAAATCACTAGCCTTGAATTCAAACAAAATTTGTTTATGATCTGAAAGAGAAATTTTGTTCGATACATGCGATACTATACGATCAGAAAGTATTGAACTGCAGAGTTTAAGATCCGAAACTTCTTCTCTTAGCGCGTTAACAAAAGTCGGAGAGTTTTCCTCATTACATTAGCATTAGTATTAGCATTGCCGTTTGCACACCTTGTGGATGGAGCTACGATGAGGAATAATTCGTGGAAGACATTGCATGCCACCATGAATCGCAATAATCTCCACGAAGACACTCTCGATTGCTCATCTGGCCACGTCCATGCAACCGTTGGTGATAGGGAATATTTGGTATCTACCATAAGAAGGCACGGGGAACCCACGTAGCCTTCAGTAGATATTAAACACATAACATATTGTACATAACAAACATTTATTTAAAAATGGTCGTTGGGAGCATCTAGTCTAAGAAGGTTAAGTGATGCTCCATTTTTCTTCAAACGGTAGGGACTTTAGCATTAACTATAGTCCTAGCTCCCTATGGTTTATGGTTATAGCGCCATTACTCGCTCTCTGAAAAGAGAAGAATGTCTGAAAATATAAGAACGGTGGTGAAAGAGAATTTGTCAGGTTTCTTGGAATGCTGCAGCAGAATTGCGTTACTTTAATATACAACTTTACAGCATAGCATAGCATTTTCCGACCATACACAATCCTGGGCTGGCTATTGTAAAGAGGATGGAAGCGCCAGAAGAGCTGCCTTAGGTATGACAGGCTCTTCAACCACCGATCTCTTTGCACAACACCTGGCCAGATCCTTATGATCAGCAAGGAATGGAAGGGAAGTGTTGATTAGATGTCTACTTAAGAAGATGCTGAGAACTCATGTTACTTTCATGCACATCTGGAGTTGGAAATAGGATGGGATTGTGCGGGTAGCTTTCCTTGGCGAGAAAGCATATGTATATTTATATGAATAGGTCGTTGGAAGTGACGAAGCTAAGAAAGTTTCGGAGAGTTTCCCTTATTACATATATCAATATTATTCTGTGAAATGAAATCAAATAGCGGCTCACCCCTTTTGTTGATTCCGGTGCTGCTCCATATCGTATGATGAGCGTTTGCATCACATCCGATGATGAAAGCCGTATTTTGGCTTGTGCAGTGTGAGACGCATGCTGCAACTTCTGGTGGAGGTGCTACATCCCCAGGAAAATATGCTGATGCCCCCAGGAAAATATGCTGATGCCACGTAGATCATCGTTTTTCCTTTCGTCGTAGGTACCTCCAATGAAACTGCAACAATATCCCTGCTGATGAATTCTGTGATAGGTGTAATTTTCGCATTAATGTTTACCAGAATCGCAGCTCTTGGTTTGAGCTGAGTGTTATCATATTGCCAAAATTTACTAAATTAGTCAAAAAGTTTTGAAAGCGAAAATGAAAATACATTTTTTTTTAGGGAAATCCCTTTTATTGCTCAGTATAGTCTCCTATACGATCAATAAACTTGGTACAACGATCTTCCAACTTTGTTGTCCCATCACGGAAGTGATTTTCTGGAAGGCCTGCAAAATACTCCTCTACGACGGCTATAACCTCTTCGTTTGATGAAAAATGCTTTGCACGAAGGTATTTTTCTAGGTGTGAGAACAGCCAGAAGTCAGAGGAAGCTAAATCTGACGAATAGAATGGATGCTGAAACAATTCGTACCCCAATCCACTGATTTTTGCGATGGTTTTTTGAGCTGTGTGAGCAGGTGCATTATCTTGATGAAACATTATTTTTTTCTTCTGCAAACCGGGTCTTTTTGCACAATTTTTTTCATCCAACTGATCCAAAAGGTCACAATAATATCAGAGTTGATTGTCTTACCAGTTTGGAAAAAAACCTATCAATAAAATTCCATTTGCATCCCAAAAAAAAACTGACGCTAAAGGGTGTCCACAGTTAAATTGCATCACTTTCAATAAGCTGTAACATTTCGCCCTTTGGGTTGATTTCAACGAAATTTTGGGCGAAATGACCTCAGCCTGTATTGTTTAAACTGCGTGAGTTTCATTGTGAAATGTGTCGTAGTTTCGAAAACGGAGTCAAAGGAACAGCAAGTGCGCGAGAACATTTTGCACACGCACCTCGACAACCCACTTCTTTCGCACCGAGCCATCGGAAAGATGTTGAAAATTCACCAGTCTACAGTGTCTCGTGTCATAAAACGTTTCGGGGAACGTTTAACTGTCGATCGGAAGAAGGTCAGTGGTAGAAAAAGTGTTCCGTACTGTGTGAAGGATCACAAGCGAGTGGTTGCTGCCTTTGAACGCAAACCCAACTGTTCCGTTCGGGATGTCGCGAAAAAGCTGCACTTGACTAAAAGTTTCGTGCAGAAAGCCAAGAAACGAGCCGAGCTCCGTTCATTCAAAGTTCAGAAAGCTCCAAACCGCAATGAAAAACAGAATAGGACAGCTAACACACATGCGCGTAAGTTGTATACACAAATGTTAACGAAACCACACTGCTGCATCATGGACGATGAAACACACGGAAAAGCGGACTTTAAACAATTTCCCGGTAACCAGTATGTAACTGCGAAAGACAAGTTCGATGTTCCAGAGTCTCTCAAAAAACAGCAAGTGTCAAAGTTCCCCAAAAAATTCATGATTTGGCAGGGGATTTGTTGGTGTGGTAAACGGAGCAACCTTTCGTGACAACTTCAACTGTAAATGGTCAAGCATACATGAATGAATGCCTGAAAAAACGACTGCTTCCGTTTCTCAAAACACACACCGTTCCTGCAATTTTTTGGCCGGACCTAGCCTCTTGTCACTACTCCAAGGATGTTTTGGAGTGGTACAAGACGAATGGTGTCAATTTTGTGCCGAAGGATCTTAATCCCCCAAACTCTCCAGAGTTGCGGCCAATTGAAAAACATTGGGCTATAATAAAGCACGAACTTCGTTAGCATCCTCAAGTTACAGAACAGGAAATGTTGAAGTCATGGTTGAAAGCGGAAAAAAAATGTCGGTTCAAGCGTTGTACAAAATTTTATGCGTGGTATTAAGAAGAAAGTTCGGGCTTTTGGATTTGGTAAAGAAATACAGTGAAATAAAAATACTTAAACCAAGATTATACATTGTATTTTACTCCCTGAATGTTTCATGACAATCGGTTGAGAAACTTGTTTTTGAGGACGAGTTTAAAGTGATGCAATTTAACTGTGGACACCCTTTAACACATTCTTGGCCAATTTATGGACACGAACTCACTTCGGAGCCGAAGTGCCTGGTTCACACCAATGCTTAGACTCTTGTTTTGATTCATGATCATGGTGGTAGACACAAGTCTCATGCATATTGATGAATTGATGCAGAAAATCCTTTTTATCTTTTCGAATTTGCTCCAAATGTTGCTCAGAAAGTCGAATTCGAACGTGTTTTTTTTGCATTGTTAGCAAATGCGGCACCCATTGTGCACACAGTTTTTTGAAACCCAAAACTTCAGCCAAAATATGCCATATTGTTCCATGTGATATGCCTATGTTGTCAGCTATCACACCCACAGTCGATCGATGATCTTCCAAAACGATATCCTGTGTTTTCGCTATGATTTCTGGTGTTGATGCACTTTTTGGACGTCCTGAGCGTGGATCGTCTTCAACGCTTGTACGGCCACGCTTGAACTGCAAGACCCATCGGTGATTGGTTGGAATTGAAGCAGAAGACTTCTTTAATACTTTTACCATCTTTGCATGGATCTCAGTAGCCGATAAACCTGCGAAAACAAAGAATTTAATCAATGCACGATATTCGGATTTTTCCATTTTTTAAATTTCAGTGATACGTCAACTTCAACTGGCTTGTATACAAAAAATGAATTGACAGATCGAAATGAAATAATGAGTACGTTCTAATGATAGATGAAATATTAAAATGGCGTAGAAATTTTGGTTTTTCTATTGCTCCATAGACGTCGCTTTCAAAACTTTTTGACTAACCTAGTAATTCTTCAAACATTTCTCATCAGTGTTATGCATGTTCCTAAAACGAGCTTATTACTTTTCAATTTACAATTTTGCGACAGTGCATTGTTAATTCTAATGATAGATTTTGCTTACTTCAATTTATCCGCAACATTCTTTATCGCTTCATCGATCTATGAACCACACCGTGGTTTCCCCATAGTGGTGGTTTTGTTGCGGTATGAATAGCGAACACTTTTATTTGACAACCCATAATTTTCGACCACATTCGAGGCAACTCTTTCCCCTTCATCGAACGAAAGAAAAATGAGAGACCTAGCTGCCGTTCGGTAATTTCGGTCTTCTTTCACCATGAGCCAACGATTTTTTTTCACCTTTTCAGTCAAAACTGTGCCTCCATGATGATTGCCGAAGCTGTTCGTAAAGTTCGCGCCTGAGGCCATCAACTGCACGCCAGAGGGCAAAACAGTTAACGCTAATAATTGTTATTATTATTGTTATTATGATCGCTATTGTGCGTGGCCCACTGCTGTGGCTTGCTTCCTGCAATGACTTCAACATCGGCAGTACTCACCAGCAGGATCTGCAGCGCGATGAAAAAAAAAAAGAAATAAGGAAATCTGGGAGGGTTCAGGTGTCGAAACATGTAATTACCCACGGGTTGGCCTGATGGTCCAGTCTGTGGCACTTCTCCCGAAGAATCACTTCATTGATCAAATCCAGCAGGAATAGCAGCAGCAGCAGCATCATGGGTCTAACCCTTTCGGTTCACATGATTCTATCTGGCTGAGCAGCTTTAGCCAGAAAGGACTCCGTGCAGTGATCTCGAAAGGGTTGACTTCTCCTGCCAACTAACTACTGTGCGGGGGGAGGTTCCCGATTCTATCTGATCGTTCAGTTCGTCACAATCGAGGCTACTCTTTCCAACATGCCGAGGTGTTGGACAATCAACACGTAAAATTTCACAAAAGTGCTCGAAAAATACGGCCAGCGTTCGGGGAACAATGGAAGCTACAATTTGGTATTTTCGTTGCTTCTATCGTTTCATCGTTTGAATGGCTTCAAGAAAAAGATTGAGAGAAAAAGTTGTGAGATTATGAAGCATGCCCACATGCACGGAACGATTAAAGTTTAACTCCTCATTGGTGCCAAAATATCGTGGGTTAGGGTGGATATGAAAAACTATGGATATTTATTATTTCGTTAATTATTCGCACTTTTCAAAGAAGGAATTTAAGGATTGAATAGTAGATGAATTAAACAAAAAAAAAATTTTCTGATAGTAGATAGTAATTGGATCCACTGTTTTATTTTTAGAGGGCACCCTAACACACTCTCTTCGGCCGGGTATGGATAGATCCCCACAATAATCACTGTTTGATTTTTCAACTAGATGAAGAATGGAGGCCTGCAATTAACGCGCTCGGCTACTGTATGATTCACCAGTTGTGAGATGATGTTTGTTGTTATTTTCGGAAGAAAATTGGTGGCCAATGGTGGTGGAAAAACAGTTACATTTAATCACTTGAGTGATGTTGGTAAGTTTTTTTTTTCTATATTTGTGAATGATGCCCACCGGATGGAGTTGCTATTCATTGAATGGGGCTTGAGCCAGTGCTTGAAAATGTCTTCTTTTAATTGTGTTTCAAAGCCATATGATTAGTTCTAATTCGATATACTGGCAAATCATCGTGTGCTATTTGCAGGAGGAAAAGAATCCAATAATCATCCCCGGCTTGGCTTTTGCTAATTGGCAGTGGGACTGACTGTGAATGAATTTAGGAGTGTGTGTTTTGTATCCAATAATAATAATAATAATAATAATAATAATAATATATTCAACATTGGAACCCTACACAACATTCAGGTAATTCTTTGATTGATAGAAGCTTGTCTGCAGTCATAATAGATGCTTCTAGATTTATTAAAAAAAATGTATGCCAAGATAAAAACGAAGACAATAAATAGTAGCTTGGCATAAATAGTTCACAGACATACGAGACTGTGCAGTAAAGTAGTCCATATTGAATGGTATTGAGAGATAATATTAGCTCAACATTATTTTCACACCCGATTTTTTTAAAAATTTGAAATTTATCGACAAAATATTGGTTGGTTTGAGCTTGGCTAATATTTCACGGTTTGGATGATTGGCTAAATCTTATTCAAACTTAATTGAGTTTTCTCAGCAGATCAAAATTAATATGTTTTTTTTTTAGTTCCTTGATTATCGAGCTTTTCAGCCCACCCCCCGCCATAATCATTCAAAGGTATTTTCGTAACTTGTCGGGGGTTAGATTCGAACTCGTGACTTTGGCGTGAGAGGTGTGGATACTAACATCTACGCCTGGACATGATCTGATCAAGTCCACTGAATCAAAAACTGTTTGAGTTATTCGTTGGGAGTTATGTTTTGAGGGGTGGTTCATTATGCTTGGGACCGAGCTTGGGACCGATGTGCTGGCATGTCCTGAGCCAAAAACTATTTACATTTTCTTCTCGACTATCCAGCCCCTGGTATGGGTGTTAATTTGATCGATATAAAGTGAGAAAAATCCCAAAGAGAGTACAGCTGACCCCCTCAGGAGAAGTCTTCCTGTGGATTGAATTTACGTATGCCAATACAATCACTGTTTATACCACTAGAGCTGCGGGGTGTTTATTTAGATCAGGATGCATCGCAACAGGATTCGTAAACTGCGTTGAGATTAAAGGGGGTTAGATTGAGGGAGAGTTCAATTGGTTTCTATATTAGTTCGATTGTTGCTTTTCCCGCTACCAGATTTGAAAAAGGTGGGAACAATGAAGGCGCTTGACGAAAGGGATGATTGCTTCAATGTGCACAATGGGATGATTGCTTCAATGTTAACAACGTTTAAATGTGGGTTGAGTTTGGTTAGTGATGGAATTCTTATTTACCATTCAAAGGAATGAGAAGCTCGTGGCGAGAAGGCTTAAGATGCCGAAGGCACCCGGGCCGGATGGATTCCCCAACGTGGCTCTGAAAGTGGTGACTCAGACATTTCCGGAAATGCTCCGGGATGTGCTGCAGAAATGTCTAGAGGAAGGCCATTTCCCGAACAGGTGCAAAATATAGAAGCTAGTGTTGCTGCCGAAGCCAGGAAAGCCTCCGGGGGATCCAGCATCGTATAGGCCAATATGCCTGTTGGATACGCTCGGGCTACTCTTGGAGAGGATCGACAGGCTGACGCAATTTACCGAGAACGAGCACGGACTATCGAGCATACAATTCGGTTTCCGGAAAGGGAAGTCTACGGTGGATGCTATTCGGACAGCGGTCGAGACATCCGTAAAGTCGTCCAAATAGAAGCAGAGAGGCGATCGATATTGCGCTGTTGTAACGATCGACGTTAAATACGCCGTCAGTAGCGCCAGTTGGGAGGCTATTGCCGAGTCGTCCTCGGAAGGTATGCTTTAGCCTCCAAGCGCGTGCAGAAGTTTCTGGGTGTAATGATCGACGACCGGCTAAACTTCAACAGCCACGTAGAATATGTCTGTTGTAAGGCGGCGAAGCCATCATTGCGGTTGCCAGAATCATGCCGAATAGCTACGGACCTAGAAAGGGGGGGAGGTAGCTCATCAAATCCTCCGGTCCGCCTCTAAGCATATTGCTATGAGGTACCAGGTGGGTCTCCACCGATTGCCTGTCGATCTGCCAAATTTGGAAGACGTCTGCATTGAGTTATCTCAAATTATAATAATCCGTCCACTATATCACAAAACATTGCGATTGGTTGAGCGGATTGGAGATAATGAAATCATTGGGTATAGGACCAAGTCTCCCCCGGGTGGTCCTAAATCGATGAGCTTGTATATAGTGGAAGCACAGTGTATTATTCTGTAAATTTTAAATTTCAATCTAAATTTCAGTGAGTGAGATAAGGCGCTATAACCTTGGCAAATTATTGCCAGACTTTTGGTTCAAATGCCAAAAGTCCACCCACAGGCAAAAGGAGCATAAACTAATCTTTCTAGCATCTATGCTCCCAACGATAAATACAAATTATCACATTATTTAACTCTATATGGAGGCGTTTGGTACGGGAGGTCCACGCTTTCTTCCTTCCCTTGATTCGAAGTAGTACAAAGGAAAAACTCACGCAATTTTTTTCACTTTTTATTTAAAAAACCCCAACCCCCCCCCTTTTAAAGGTGGTTGGAGATTTCCCTTTTTTTTATTTATACCCCCCTAAAACCCCCCCCCCCAAACCCCCCCCCCAAATCTACCTCCGCCCCCCCCCACCCACCCCCCCCCCCCCACAAAAACCTACAAAGCAACACAAACACAAAAACAAAAATAAAGAAGGTGTTGGGTGCGTCCCGACGCCAGGGCGGAGGGGAAAACAAAAACCCCCCCCCCCCGAAAAAAAAAAAAAAGTGCCGGTAATTTCAAACCGAACCCTAACCTATCTCTCCGAGATGCCGCAAATAAGCTGGGTGTATCGTCTACAACCGTGCATCGAGCCAAAAAACGAGCCGGACTATCGACTTACAAGAAGGTAGTGACTCCAAATCGCGATGATAAACAAAATACGACGGCCAAAGCGCGATCCCGGAGGCTGTACACGACGATGCTGACGAAGTTTGACTGCGTGGTAATGGACGACGAAACCTACGTCAAAGCCGACTACAAGCAGCTTCCGGGACAGGAGTTTTATACGGCAAAAGGAAGGGGAAAGGTAGCAGATATTTTCAAGCACACGAAACTGTCAAAGTTTGCAAAGAAATATCTGGTTTGGCAAGCCATCTGTACCTGTGGCTTGAAAAGCAGCATTTTCATAGCTTCCGGGACTGTCAACCAAGAAATTTACGTGAAAGAGTGTTTGAAAAAACGTCTGCTGCCTTTCCTGAAGAAACACGGTTGTTCCGTACTGTTTTGGCCGGATTTGGCATCTTGCCATTACGGTAAAAAGGCCATGGAGTGGTACGCCGCCAACAACGTGCAGGTGGTTCCCAAGGACAAGAACCCTCCCAACACGCCAGAGCTCCGCCCAATTGAGAAATACTGGGCTATTGTCAAGCGGAACCTAAAGAAGACCAAAAAAACTGCTAAGGACGAGCAGCAGTTCAAGGCAAACTGGCTTTCTGCGGCGAAGAAGGTGGACAAGGTGGCTGTACAAAATCTGATGGCAGGGGTCAAGCGTAAGGCCCGGCAATTCGGATTTGGAAAAGCGGAAGCCTAACTGAATATTTTTCCTGAATTTTATACTAATTGAACTTGAAAAAGAAATTTAATTTGATTTTTTAAATAAACGATTTCACCGATTTACACGCGTTTTCCCTTGACCAAATTTTGACCGTATCACCCTTTAGAGCGATTTCAGACACTCTTTCTGGAATCGCTCTATTTCTTGGAATCCTCTCTGCGGTACATGCTACGCAGTTGGCCTGGCCGGTGACAAGAAAAATGATGCATTCAAGAAGACGTCATTTTCCAGGATGCTTTCAAGAATTGGCTGCGTTAGTGTGAGATTAGATTAGATTAGAATAGCTACGGACCTAGAAGGAGTAAGCGGCGTCTACTAGCTACCCGAGCAGGAACGAATATCTTGAGAACCGGCCTTGGTATTGATAGTATTAGTAAATTTTCAACTATATGGGGTATGGTTTGGTTATCGGTGAAGCCGTGTAAATAGCGCTTTACCTACCTTGCCATTCAGGGTCGTATACACGGTCGGTTCTCCTGGAAGAAATTTCATATGGGGAAAACTGGGAAAAGTCGGACATTACAAAACAAAATGGCGGAAAGCAAGAATTTTCTTTAACAATTAATTAAATTGCGCACCAGTTGAGGTTTACAAGGCCACACATTTTAATAATCAAAAAACTTGGAACGAACGTGAAATTAACTTTTCGTTAACGATTTATTTCTAAACTATATAATACGTGTGAGCTCACCGTTGCGGCCGTTTGACGAGGTGGTGTGGGGGGTGGATCCTTGGGGCTGCTGACTACTCTGGAACATGGCGGCTTCACGAATTATCCGTCTTCTTCTTCTTCTTCTTCTTCTTGTTTTCTTCTTATTCTTATTCTTCGGGTTCTTTTAAGCTTCACATGTTTCCACACTAGATTAGGGAATCACTTCATAGTCGGTTCTCCAAAATTGACGAAGGCCATAGTTCCAAGTCCGGGGAGTGATACCGAAACGCGCGCGCAAAATGTTCAGAGGCATACCAAGCGAGCATGCATCATTGTTGAGCGAGACAGCCACAGACTTGACGACATACTGTTCTTTGTACACTTTTACTGTCCACTCGACCACTGTGTTGCACTACTGCAGTTTCATTGTTCACTCCATGGATAGTTTTAAAAGTACTATTCCCTATATCGACACTATTACTTCAATCATACCTAGACCAGTTCAAAATCGGCAGAGTTTCGAATTAACTCCTTGATGGTCTTCGGTTCGGTTCGGAGAAAGAAGGCTGGCGCAAAAGGTAACTTTACAAAAACTGTGTTTATTTATCTTTTCGATTGTATGTGAGGTGATTGTGATTGTGTGTTCATTCCTCCGGACAGATATTCTTTAAAAAAAAAGGAGCTTTAACTCTATTCGACCGCCACTTTTATAGTGATCGATGAGTCCGCTAAATTGAAGCGACACCATCATTGAAACTCATCATAATAAAGCTCGATTCAAAGTAAATCTGGACGCACGGTTTAATACACCACCGCGTCCCTGGTGGTTGGAACAAAAAACGTTTCATTGACAAAAAAATTGGTGAAAAGTTTTTCTCGATTGATCGACGCATCTCTAAATTACGGATCATGGAACTTATGAAAAGAAAATTAAGTGTGCACAAACATCTAGAGAATCCTTCGTGGTCTGCCTCAAAATTAGCAAAAGTGTTATAATTCGTTTATTTGCTTGATTCGTTGGTACAGGTACAGATTCGGTTTGTTATGATTAATTCAACGATCAATGGAATGCTCAGAAGCGGTGGCTGGCTCGTTGCAAATAAAACAGCAAAAGCTGTGGCGTGGTGTGTGTAAGCGTATTACGCCAGCAACAGTTCAGGAGGAGAGCGGCGAGGTGGGATTTATTTTGTGTGCAATGGCAGCGGGCTAACCTACCTGACTGATTTGGTCGTAATATTTTGAATGGAGGCGATGCGGGTGATGGAATTGATGACGATGGTGCAGTTTGGGATATTTTCCAGGCGGTTTTTACGGGTGAAGTGATAAAAAAACGTTGAAGCAGCAAAACAGAACACTAACAAAACACAGCAGTGGTGCCAATTCAATGCTGCGCTCATCAATACCAACTTCAGTTATCAGGATCAAAATTAGGTGTTCATATGTTATTTTCTCGTGCTCGGGTAGTGTATCATCATCGATACTGAGATACGGAGGTCGCAGCGCTGGGAACCAAGCGGAACCGGACGAAGTTGAACCACTCGTTTAGGCTCATGGCCATGCGAGTCATGAGTGCGTACAGAACTATTTCATCGCAGGCAGTATGCGTAATTGCCGGAATGATCCCGATTAGCATCACTCTCGTGGAGGACAGTGAGTGCTATCAGCGGGGAAATAACAGAGGAGTTCGGTAGCTGGTGAGAGTGGAGTTGATGGCGAAATGGCAGCGAGAATAAAACGCGTCGACGCGAATGGTCGTTGGACGCATCAGCTCATACCGGATCTGTCAATCTGGATGAAAGGGGAGCATGGAAAGGTAAACTTCTACCTTACGCAGTTTCTGTCTGGCCATGGTTGCTTCAGACAATACTTGCATCGATTTGGACACGCAGCGTCACCCGTCTGTGGCCAGACGTCCAAGAGACACTGGGGCACGTGGTCTTTGACTGCCCACGATTCGGAACATTGCGAGGCGAGATGCTTCCCATCAGGGGGGCAGATACTAGTCCAGTTAACGTCGCCTATAGAATATGTCGTGATCATGTCGGCTCTACAGCGAAAATGGGGGGAGAATCAAGTAGTGAGTGGTTGAGTGGGGTAGTGGGTTGTCGGTCTCGGAGGATGTTCCAACGTCGGGAAACTCTCCGTCGTTGTATGGTAGACCTGCAGACGGGGAATACTCGAGTCGACTGTAACAGTATGTGGGAGCTAAATGGGTCACCGTGGTTCGGTTTCGGGAGAACACTTCCACTGCTGGGGAATCCTCCGTCAGAGTAGGATAGACTACTCGTGTAGATTGATTAGAGGCTTTGAGCTGAATGGCGCAGGAAGAGCGAGTTGATACCCAAGTAACAATCCTACTGCCTTTTAGCTTTTGTTATAATTTATAAGGGCTTTATTACTAGAATACACATGCCATTTTGTTTAAAAGCGGCTTTCAATGATGCGAAAGATGTATGGTTAATTATTTTACTTTTGGCTGTTTTTATAACCTTTTCTAGCAAAAAGGTGAAGTCCAAAACAGTCTAGCTTTTAAAAATAATTGACGAGGAAATCTATTCCCTCATAAAACCGTTCAGTAAGTCAATAATAAAGCTCGTTCATATTTGTTTAAGAGAGTCATGATAAAATATTTCATAAGTACGCTTTATCATTATAAAAACCATCATTAAGTCATGTGGATTTTGACGAGAGCATACATCATATATTGTAGCATTTTGAACTACATAAAGAGTATAAAAAGCTGCTCTACCATTGTTGTCATAATAAAATAAAACAAAGATGGATTCGCAAAGCAACAAACTTAAAACAGTGAAAACAATTAGCACGTTTAAGCGAAAAATTAAGATAACTTCTTAAGCATTCTGAATAGTGATTTGCCAACTACCCATTAACTAAGTTCCATGAAAAAACAACAACATTAGTCAGTTGACAATGACCGCGCACACCGTTCCACCGCCAGCAGAGCCGCTTGGAGCCGTTGGATTATTTGAATTCATAGTTGTCGGAGAAGCTGTTCTTTCGGAAAACTCGGTTATAGACCATGATGATTTTATCATTCATCAATTTCGTCCGAGATGATGATCCAGACGGAATAATCGTGAGGCATCTTTCGCATCGTTCAATTGTCTGCAATTTTCTTCCTGCGGACTAAGCTTGAACTGTCAAAACTCATTTCTGGCAGCAGCTTGGTTATAATATAAGCTGTTTGACAGCTTAATGGTCTTGCATGTAGCAAAATAGCTTTGCAAAGAAGCACCAAAATTATTTTCATAAATGCCTATCAAAACATGATTTATTTATAGATGCTTTAATAAAAACAAAACAGCATTTTCAATAATGGGTTATGAAAAATCAATGTAAATGCCACTGCCATTTTTATTCCAATCTTCATGGAAGGTTTATAATTTCCATACATCAAGATATATTTCGATTGATACGGTTTATTGTTGTACAGCAGTTTATGTGGAATAAAAAAG
The DNA here is from genome assembly GCA_024533555.2 of Aedes koreicus. Lineage (NCBI taxonomy): Eukaryota > Metazoa > Arthropoda > Insecta > Diptera > Culicidae > Aedes > Aedes koreicus. Next base: position 56,872 of record JAHHFK020000148.1, on the reverse strand, counting down.
GGTTAAATAAGAGTGATTGAGAAAAAAGCTTAACTTCAACGAAGAATTAAACTATTTTTGAAAGAAAAAATAAATAGAAAGTACAACATATTTCGAAGGCGGACTTAGTTTTTCTGCTCTTTTCAAGCACTTTACACAATGAATTTCATTTGGCACTTGAAATTTGAGACTAGTGATAAATTATGATAAATTAATATAACTGAGTTAAATATTTTACGTTGAAAATACTGATGGGTAAATGTTTTCTCCAATCAGAAGTGTTTTTTGTCGAAATGAATTTGTTGAGACTAAATAAATTTTATGAATGCGATTATAATATGAATACAACTGTTTTGAGTGGCTTTGGCAAGCGTCTAGCGGAAGTGGCACGAAACAGGTTTTTATAAATGTCAAATTGCTTTTATTGTAGCTTACATTTGGTTTTCAAAGGGTTTTTAATTCGGTCATTATAAAATCTTTTTATTTTAATCCAATCTAGAACTGCCTCTAAAATATACTCTTCAGAACCTCTGCAAGGGTGGGCCAACTAGCAAAATTTTAGTCTTTATGAGGTTTTGGGGGAAGAAATCAAGACAAATACGCCTTGACCAGAGTTTTATGGATGTCGTTTTATAACACCATTGTAGAAATTCATAAAACCTAAAATGTTACTTGGGTAGGCTCAACTAAGGTAGCTAAATGGCTACCAAGAGGCCAAATGGCCAAGACTCCTCATGAAGTAATACCATTTAGCAATCCCGAGGGGGAGGGGGGGGGGGGGGGTTCTTCTACTGCAGAAACTAAAGGATAGAACGGACAAAACTTGGTCGACTATGACGAAGTTTTTTTTAAATTATGCATTTAAAAATCTTGAACACCACTCATTTTGTAGGTGTATGCGTACGGAATGTTGAATCTATTTTGTTCTTGCCATTTTCTATTCAGTTGCCAAAATGGCGTCGACGCAAAAAGAGCAGCGTACCAAAATTTTACACGCGCATAAACAAAATGCAAATTAATCCCTCGCCGCCCTGGCAAAATCACTCAATATTGCCAAATCAACCGTGACGATTGTTATAAAACAAAACAATATCATCCGCCTAAGAAAGTAAATACAAGTTCACAAGAGACTAACTGAAGGAATTTTAGTCAATTTGGCGTTGCACCAAATCATAATGAACCCAGCTGAAAATATATATTTTGTAATGTGAAATAATTCATGCATAGTGATATTCTACAACCAACTCTTATCCATTAAACAGCACACTCAATAAACATTCAGCCAATCCACCCGATAATTTACGGTAAATAAATTAACTTGAACGAATCACTGTCCCATTGCAGTTTTGACGGTACATAGTGCCATTCGGATACACTAGTAAGTGACAGAATTTCGCCCACTTGAAACGATAAAAATTGGTGGTACCGTCGGCTGTCAGACCGAAGCCACGCAAAAACTGTCGCTGAGTCGGTCCATAAGAATTGCTGCTTGATTTTGATAGTTATGCCAGCACTGATGTTTTGCAACAAACGAGATCCCATCATGGCTGCCTGGAGTTCCAGACGAGGGATTGAAAGTGTGTGAAGTAGTGCTACCTTTGTCTTCGCAGCAACCAGTGAACACCAGCCTCTGGTGGGACATCCTCATTTCTACTTCATCGACGTCCTTTGGTTGAAGATCGCCTACAAAACTGCGAGGAACTTGGACTTCGTCAATGCACTCGTACAAGTGTATTCACCTATTCCATAGCTCTTCAATGTTTTCTGCAATAGGCTCGTCCCTGTTCGTCCCCGACCGCCAAATTTCCTACATAAGGATCTTTCCATGCACTACGAAATGTGCAACGAATCCCAAAGGATCGTACAATTTCATTACAGTTCGAAGAACTTGTCTTTTCATTGGAGTTCCAGAATGACCCTTGAAGACATCTTGAGGGCCTGTTTGATCAAACGTGAAGTGATCTGCTAAGGGAATCCATGTAACTCCTTTCCTAGACTACTTCTTTGTCCACAGTTAACGTCTTACTGGATGGTGGACTGGTCTCTCCAAGGCGGTCGAGTACCTCCGGTGAGTTGGACAGAATTTTTCCAAATTCAAACCCAGTGACTGCATGGATAAGTTGGACTTGCTGGACCAGCTGGTCGGCATCCTCTACCGAATTGACGCCATCAAAGGAAGTCGTCCACATGGAGGTGCTTGATGATCGCGTCCCCTGCCCTGTGGTAATGGTCCACAATGTCGAGGGCATTTTTGTTCTTCGCATACTGCGCTGTACACGGAGAACTTGTCGCTCCAAACATGACAGAAAGCACTCTGACAGCTGATCAGAGTTTCTGATAAAAATTCGCAAAAACATTTCACGAATGTCGAAGTATACTGCTTTTTTTGCCTTCCCTGAACCGTATCAAAACATCCACCAGTGGTTCAAATTGATCCGGAACTTTGAGGAGCATGTCGCTCCGTGCACCTTTGCTGCAGCATCCCACAACCACAATATCATCCGCCTAAGAAAGTAAGTACAAGTTCACAAACGAGACTAGCTGAAGGAATTTTTAGTCGATTTGACGATGCACCAAATCAAAATCTCTATGATCTCAGCAGAAAATATATATTTTTTAATGTAAAATAATTCATGCATAGTGATACTCTACAACCAACTCCTATCCATTAAACAGCACACTCAATAAACATTCAACCAATCCACCCGATAATTTACGGTAAATAAATTAACTTGAGCGAATCACTACCCCATTGCAACTCCCAATCACCACCATCGGGGCCCCCACCCCTCCCCCTCCTCGATATCGATTGCCACCATTTTCGCTTTACAGTCACCCGGCAGTTAATAAATCACCACTAATCTGGTAATTTATCGATTTTCTCAGTAGTGATCGAAACCCAGACACACATTCACTCCTTCACCGCCCGACTCCGTTCCGCCACGGCTAGCCATCGCCAACGAGCATGAATAAATTTAAATGCAAATATTTCCACTCTCAAGCCACGCGCTCCCTGAGATAGAGGTACGTTGGAAAAGAATAATTTCCACTCGTTACCAACGACCATAGTGCAGAGCTTTCGACTGTCACACGACCAAAACAAATAACCTGCACCTTCTTAACAGTCAGCCACCGAGATAGAGAGAGAGACAGAGGTGCGCGCACACGCAGCAGCCCTTAATCACCTGGATTATCACCTCTGTTTACTATAACACTTGATTCGTCGGCGATCGGAGAAGAGGAACCACGAGGAAGGGGGGCGAATGGATCGTGATTGGTTTCTTGCGGGCGCGGAAGCACACACTTGAGGTGGAATTAAAATCTTCATTTCCCTATTCATGGCCATCATCTTGGGTGATGTTTAATTTACACTTCACCGACGTTCGAGGTTCCCGAAATGGGAAGGAAAGTCTCACCTTGTGACTTTTCCCTTCTTGGAGGTAATGAGGGTAGTCGTTCTGTGGAGTGGTTTAACGAGACTTGGGAGCGATTTTTTTTTCTGTCGCTTTGTGGAAAAATGAACTCCAGATTTCAGAATTGTCGTACAACAACCAGAGACCGTAGAATGTGCAAAAAAAAAAAAAAATCACTCTAATTGGCCTATTCATCTGAAGCCAATAGAGTTCGCCATTCACGACAATTCCACGCATGACATGTTTCGAGAAAAATTAATAAGCTTCTGAATAGTCATTGAATTTTCCTTGTGAGTCGAGTGCCATGCAAGACTTCATGAGGAGAAAGAATCCGCAAGCAAACAAGCTTGCGGTTGGAAGAGTGAACTTCATCTGTTCTTAATTCGAGCAGGTAATAATCGAACTATGAGTGTTTGCCTAACAGATGTTCTCTCACTCGAGTGGATTATCAATTTCCGGTGCGGGTTGATCAGTGCGATAAATGTTTCAGTTCTTGAAGCAAAGCGGAAGAGGTGCTTCAAAAATCTTCAAATGATCTTTTACTTTGACTCTCAAGAATGTTTGGGATACTGTCAATAACTTAATTTAGGTTGTCAAATTAACCGATGGACATATTCGATTCCCTCGATCATGAAATATAGAGGGAGATTTTGACTAGGCTTTTGGGATTTACATTTTTAAGTGGTCGCCTCCTATATGTGACCTTCAGTAGAATCGACTGCCATCGGTTAATTGTTAACCTTTCAGCACTCGCGCCAACTTTTGTAACACGAGCACTCGCGCGTTGTACTTTGTACAAAACATCCCAAGTTACAATTTTGGGTTTATTCCAGCCGTATAGCACTCCTCCCGGCTTTGTTGATAACACTACATTCAAAACGGTCCATGTGTTTTGTCTACCAATACCTCCTTTGTACTTTTTAAAGCCGAAGTTTGTACAAAGTGCCCCACTCTATAGACGGTTGTGGAAACAAGTGAATAAAACCTTTATAAGATCATACAGATTTCGAAAATGTTCTAGTGAAAGATGTTATGACCACTTGAGAACCTTCATAAAACCTATTGGCTGCCATGAAAATCAGCATACGGGCAAATGGCCACAGCTGTCGAACTTCACTGATTTTTTATTTTTTATTAATCGTTTATTTGTACAGGCTCAGTCGAATCAACTTTACAGAGCCAAGTTTTCATATTTTTATACATCATTTATCTTAAAACGAAAGTTAGGGGGATAGAACCGATTACTCGCGGCCGTCTCGTGGTTAATAGGAATTACACATTACGGATGGGAAGATGGGTGGGAATTTAAAGTATAGTTTACATAACACATTAATTTGAAATTCTAAATTGTCTTAACTCTTATAACTATACAATGTATGGATTTCTTTTGACTTGAACATTTTTTGAAAAAGAAAAAAAAACACACACACACATACACCGATAAAAAAAAACTCATACTAATGTTAGTCAAAAACACATAAATGATTTTCATGTACTCCAAATCACGCAAAGCCAAAATATCTCGAATTGGCACATTGGGTTGTCTACCTCGAGCCCGAAGGGAATCATAAAGCTCCGATCTGACTCCACGATGCACAACACCAGACCAAATAACGTGATCTGCGTCCTGATAGCCTTGTCCACACTCACAGAGATGTCGCTCATCCCAACCCGGTATAAACGAGCGTTCAACGAATAATGATTGGACATGAGGTGAGACATGACACGAATGAAGTCTCGACCCACATCCATCCCCCTAAACCAAGATTTCTTCGACACCTTTGGGATGATTGAATGTTGCCATCGCCCCAAATCTCCTTTACTCCATTTATACTGCCAGCTGGCGAGTGAATGTTGATGAAAAATAGGAAAAAAATCGATGAAGGCGATTTGTCGGTCATAAATATCGCCTTCCATAGCGCCCACCTTTGCAAGCGAGTCAGTTTTCTCACTGCCTTGAATTGAACAATGAGAAGGGACCCATACAAAGGTGATGATAAAATAACGCAAAGATAAAGCACTTAGAAGCTCCTGTATTTTCATGAGAAAATACGAGGAGTGCTTTACCGGCCTCAAAGAGCGAATAGCCTCTATAGAACTGAGACTATCCGTGAAAATGAAGTTCTGATCCGGTGTTAGTGAGGCAACAATTTCTAGCGTAAAGTGTATTGCCGCTAATTCAGCGACATATACGGAACAAGGAGCTTGAAGTTTACGATTGGCGCTATAAATTTCATTGTATATACCAAAGCCTGCTGACGCCTCTATCAATGATCCGTCAGTGAAGAACGATTTAGTGGAATCAACTTGGCCTAACTTTGCAGCAAATATTACCGGAACAATCATAGGACGATGATGCTCTGGGATTCCATGAAGCTCCTGCTTCAATGATAAATCAAAATGAACCGAATTGTCGAAATGCGAGAAGCAAACACGATTGGAAATGTTCGGCGAAGGGCTGACATCCTGTGTTATGTACAAATGGTACAAAGTCATGAAGCGGGTTTGAGGATTCAACTCGAGAAGCTCCTCAAAGTTTTCGATTACCTTGGGGTTCATAACTTCACACCTGGTGAAGAGCCGGAGAGATAATTCTGTAAACCGATCCGAGAGTGGCAACATGCCAGCCAGCACTTCAAGACTCATGGTGTGAGTCGAGTGCATGCAACCTAACGCGATACGAAGACACCGATATTGAATACGTTCCAGTTTTATGATGTGCGACCGAGCCGCTGACTGAAAACAAAAACTACCGTATTCGATATCCGACAAAATCTTTGTCCGATACAACGTTAGAAGATCTTGCGGATGCGCTCCTCATCAGGTTCCGGTAATTTTTCGAAGAAAGTTGATCCTTTGCTGGCACTTTCGCTTCAGATACTCAATGTGGGATCTCCAGGTGCACTTTGAATCGTACCAGACCCCAAGATATTTAAGTGACATAGAATGAGTCATCGGCTTACCCCAAATTTGAAGCTTCGGTTGTGCTAGGATATGCTTCCTAGAAAAAATTTACCAACTCAGTTTTCTCCGTTGAGAATTCGATACCTAGCTCTAGAGCCCAAGTAGACAAATTGTCTAAGGTATCCTGTAAGGGTCCTTGCAGATCGACCCCATTGGGTCCAGTGACCGACACTACGCCGTCATCTGCAAGTTGTCTCAACGTACAGTTGTCACTTAGACAACCGTCAATGTCTTTGACATAAAAATTATACAAAAGGGGGCTTAAACATGATCCCTGGGGGAGACCCATGTAGCTTAATCGAGAAGCTGTAGAGGTTCCATGAGAAAAGCTCATATGTTTCTCTGACAGCAAATTGTACAAAAAAACATTCATTAATAGAGAAAAGCCACAAGCGTGGAGTTTATCTGAAAGAACTTCAACAGATACTGAATCAAAAGCCCCCTTGATATCCAAGAATACAGAAGCCATTTACTCCATTTTTTGCAAAAGCTAACTGAATATCTGTGGAAAGCAACGCGAGACAGTCGTTCGTTCCCTTACCCCTACGGAAACCATATTGAGTATCTGAAAGCAGGTTATTCGTCTCAACCCATTTGTCCAGACGGAAGAGGATCATTTTCTCCAACAACTTTCGAATACAAGATAACATCGCGATGGGTCGATAGGAGTTGTGGTCAGACGCGGGTTTACCAGGTTTTTGAATGGCTATAACTCTCACCCGTCTCCAATCATCCGGTACAATGTTGAGTTCCAGAAACTGATTAAACAAGTACAACATGCGCCTCTTAGCGACGTCTGGGAGGTTCTTAAGCAAGTTGAACTTGATTCTATCAGCCCCTGGAGCCGTATTGCCACACGAAAGGAGTGCGAGAGAGAGTTCTACCACTGAAAAAGGTTGGCTGATCTCATCTATCGAATTTTCGGTTTCGCGACGAATCATCCGTGCCGACATCGAATCTGGACAAACTTTTCGCGCGAACTTGAGGATCCATTGGTCCGAGTACTCTTCGCTCTCGTTGTTCGTAGTTCGGTTACGCAATCTTCGCGCCGTATTCCAAAAAATACTCATCGACGTCTCGCGCGATAGCCCGTCCACGAATCTTCGCCAGTAACCGCGTTTCTTGGCCTTGATGAGGCTTTTAAGTTCGCGTTCGAGAGCCGTGTATACTTCGAAGTGCTCAGGTGTTTCACGTCTACGGAAAACTTTAAACGCGACGGACTTTTTATGGTAAACCTCGGTGCATTGCTGATCCCACCATGGAGAAGGAGGTTTCCTGCGAGATGACGTTCCTGGAACTGGTCAAAATTGAGCTTGAAGTGCACTGTCTAAGATCAAGTTGGACAGGAAGTTATATTCCTCCAGCGATGGAAGCCCTTCTACCGTCGTAACGGCTTCCTCTACTGCTGTCCTGAACTTTGTCCAATCGATGTAACGGGTCTAAGGTTATGCAAGAGAAAATTATGTTCACACTGACAGGATACGGCGTAGTTTGAAGATTTCTTACACAGAAAGAAAAATCAAGGTAGAAACCGATCCGAGGGTTAATTTTAAAAACCTACATTAAGTTCTACTATGATAATACACTGGTATGTAAACATTGCAGTAGAAAATTTATGGTTTTCGCGGAAATGCTGTAGTTTATACGGAAGTTATGATAGATTGATTTTAAAAACTGGCGTGGTCAGCGAAAACAGTAGGAACTATCGCACCTTTTCTTTCTGTGTGGGTACTATTGAAAAAAGGGAAGAAATTTCATTCAAAGAATGGCAAGGGTAATTTTGATAAATTTATGAAACGCAGCTACGTAAACAAAAATAAAAACAAGAACAAAGTAAATAAATACAAATCTTTAATCGCAGTAACACATTAGCAAACGAAAATATTTTACAAAATCCTATTCCAAAAAACAACCTTAAACGCGCCAGCTCTATTAAATTTCCCTTCAAGTAGCAACGCTCGCACCGAGTTCAGCTAGTAATCTTAGTAACCTAAGAGGTTGTCCACTTTTGCCCTTCGTGCGCTTTACGGCCGTCTTCAATGCTTTTTTTTCTGGGCTCAATTTTCTGGCCGTATGCCTGTTTGATTAAAACCAGCATACTTAATTTTCAAATAAATTGAATAATTTACTTACGATTTTAATCTTTTTAACTATTTAACTATTTTATGCAGAATAATAATAGATCCTTGATGTCTTCCTTTGCTGCTGAGATGAAAGCAACTATTTCAGTCTCTGTTGCTAAGGAAATGCAGTTGGTCTCAACTGAAGTTAAGCAGATTACCGCTTCAATTGAAAAATCACAGGAGTTCTTATCTGGTAAGTTTGATGAGATTGCCTCTGATTTCAAAGATCTCAAACTTGAAAATGAAAATATGAAAGCCGAGGTGGAGCGTTTGAAAAGGTCCCAAAATCAGTTACAGGGAACGGTTCATAAGTTGGAGGCTAATGTCGATAAGTCAGACAAAGCCGCTTTGGGAAATAATGCTGTACTTTGGGGTATCCCAACATCTCCAGGTGAGAATGTATCCCAGATTGTTGAAACATTACTTGCTTGTGTACACAGTTAATATTTTTTTGTAATTTTCAATTGATTTTCATGCACATAATTGGAGCATTGAAAAAGATTTAAAATTGCAGTCGAATATTTAATTACTCGAGGTGAAAATTACATTTGATTTTATTTTTGCACGAATAGTAAACACCTCATGTAATATTCAACTGAATTGAATTCATGCATTCTTGGTATGAAAGAAGTTACATTTGGTATTTAAATAATTTCCCATTTCGTGTACACTAATATTCATTTTCATATCAGGATACTAATGTTCAGAATAAAAACAATCCAGTTGCTCGAGAACCCGCAATGAAACTACTGTTGAGTAATCAAACTTGGTTTCGATGACTTGATTTTCTTAGCAGCATTACTTCATGCCTGCTGACCGCTATTTTGATGTTCTTATCAATATTAGGATCCTTGTGAAGAGGGCAGCAATTTGACAGCATAAAAGTTGTATTTCCAGAGAAGTGTAGCAAGCGGATTTATTTTTCATTCGAAAATAATAATAATTTGGTCCTGTGCTGAAATATCGACTCATTTCGTTCGGTGTTGGTCGACGAATGACAGCTTATAGAAGGAGGAAATAAAAAAAATGAGCATCATGGTTTATTGGTTGTAGAAGCAAATATTCAAATTTACATGGTCATGTAAACATAATAATAAACATAAAGCAGAGAGTTTTGATTTATTTTTTCAACTCGATTGAAACATACATTGTATCTCATATTTAATTGAAAATGCAAATGTTTTTAAATGTTTTTCAATGGTCAGTTCTTGTGCATGAATTTCAATAGAAAGTTCAATCACTTTAAGGGAGAACATTGATGTATTTTTCAAAGATGTCCGGTTTACATCAAGTGTAACTTTCATATTTTTTTGCTGTGTAGGTCTCAGTGAAAAATTAAACTTCAAATACCCACAGGAGAAATTTTTTTAATACAAACCACCCCAACACTCCCCCCCCCCCCAAAATCATATTTGGAAAAAAAAAAACCAAAAAAAATGGGCCAAAAAAAAAAAAAAACAATTTGGACAACTGTTATCGACTGTGGTTGATTCGAAATTCATTGTTAACGCTAGAGCAATAAATGTGACATTGAGAGACGAGTTAACTCCAGAGGGATTCCATCCAGAATGTGCCGGAAATCCCAAAAATCATACCCGATCATCATTGATTTGGATGAAACTTGGCACATGAGTTCGGTACGTTAGAAAAAAAAAAATTCCACTGGTGTTAAGATAATTTGGGTTCAAGAGTAACTTTTGAGATGGGCGTATGTGTTTTTTTCCAACATTTTACTTCAAAAATCGTAGTTCAAAAACCATTACATTTAGAGAAAAACTTTATATAAGGGAATTGTAGGGAACTAAAAAACCTTTCTTAATAAAATATACACAGAAAAAAATATTTTTTTTTTCATCAAGAAAAATCAAAAATAATTACTAAAAATAAAATATCTAAAAAAACCTATTTTTAATATTTTTTTAATTTGTTGTATGGAAATTTGAGGAAAAAAGACACGTTTTAAAAAAAACTCTAGGATGGACGCTCTTATAATAAAAAAGTTTTTCAAATAGCGAACTTTGGTGTATATTTCAAATTTTGGTTATTCAGTCTTATAAATAAATTTTGATGTTACAATATGGTTTTGAAGATTATTACAAACAATAATGATAATAATGATAAACCACGTAAACGCAACCGTTTTCAAGATATTTCTGATTTTCTTTCAATAAAATTTCAAAACCTCAAAAAATACGCCCTTTTCATAAATTACTCGTGATATTAAAACAACAATAGCTAACGATTGTTTCTCTTGTGTTTTTAGCCTTTTTAAAACACATGTATGTGCCTCTTACTTACTCTTAACAGCTCGTCGATTGAAAAAGCTTCACTTAAAGTTATAAGACAAAAATAATGAATTATGGTTGGATTTATATTTATATATACCATTTATTAGTCTCGGTCATTGATAATATTACATAAACATTATATAAACTATTGATTGCTTTTATATATATATTATGAATCCTGCCTTCTTCGTCATTCGAAAACAGTTTTACAAAAACTTCGTTTTCTGAAATTGGAACGAATGAGTGGTACTTTTGTGTACCTGCAATCGTTTTAGTCTGTCGGTAAATTTCATTCCATTCTGCTACCCCCTGTTCATACTCTTCATGTGATACATAACAAAACGACATTTTTGTTAAACAATCATCACTTTTTTGGTTCGCCCATTCGAATAACTCTAATGCACTTTTTATAGGGTGTTCATGTTGTACAGCAAGGCTTGCATATCTTGCCATTCGTTTTAATGTACCACCAATTGCATCGCAAGGTCCCTTACCGTGGGATGTTGCGAAAAAATGCCATTCAGCATCAATATTGTATTTCTTTTTAAACTTACAAAGGCTTGCAAAGTTCTTCCTATTTTTATATTGGGATGCTGCCCCGTCAGACTTAAACGTAGCTTTCTTTACTTTAATTTTTGTTTGCAAAAAGCTTATTAGTTTTGAAATAAACACCTGCACCGCAATCGTATCATGTTTCAACACTGCTGAGATAACAATGAAACTGATATTTTTAAGTATTCCAGATTCCGTGTAATAAATGACAAAAGGGTGAATAGTGGCTTGCTCATTACTCCAATAACTACTTTGAACAGCATCTTGAAAAACAAATGAATAATTTTCAGAAAAATCACAAACTATTATTACTGCGCCGTCTTTAAGACAACTCTTATAATCTCTCAAGAAACTAGACTGCTGAGATTTGACAAAATCGTGGGATACTAATTGTTCCAACTTTTCACAAAAATAAGCAATAAATTCATCAATTGGTTTAACAAGTGTCTCTAAACTACATCTAAGGAGTGTATCGAAAAGTAGTTATAAACATTCGATGCGTTATTACGCATAAACTACTGTATATATTTTTAGCGTGTAAGCGCCATTTGCTTTGTTTACATGTCAAAAATGATTATTCGGTTCATTCATTTCCGTTGATAAAGTTGTATTCAAAATGTCGCGAATTGAATTTGAGACTAAAAAGAAAATTCTGCACACTTGGTGCACCGAAAAGGGTGTTACTTACAACCAGATTGCGAAAAGAGTAAATGTTCACCCGGCAAGTGTAAAACGCATCATCGAAAAGTTTGGTAAGGAGTGCTCCCTCAAGGATTTACCAAGAAGTGGCCGGAAACCCGGCTCCAGCAACCCCGATTTGGACCAAAAAGTTGTGGATTATATTCAACGGAACAAATCTGCCTCTACTCGCGATCTAGCCAAGAAGTTCAGGACCAGCATCGGAATGATTCAACGAATCAAGCGCAGGAATGACTTGAAGACGTACAAAAAGCAGAAAGTGCCCAAACAAACTCCGGAACAAAAGTCTCGTGCCAAAACCAGGGCTCGAAAGCTGTACAGCTGCATTTTGGACAATGTCGACCAGTGCATTTTGATGGATGACGAAACATACGTTAAAGAAGATTCAAGAACGCTACCGAGGCCGCAGTTTTATACTAAATCTGTTGGGGAACGTGTGCCAACCGCAGATACGACTGTTGCGATGGAGAAATTCGGTCAGAAGGTGCTCATTTGGCAAGCTATTTGCACATGTGGCTTGCGTTCTTCAATTTTCTATACAAAAGGAACTATAAATGCTGAGATTTATCAAAAGGAATGTTTGAAGAAGAGGTTGCTACCATTGTATAGAAAGCACCAGTCCCCTCCTCTCTTCTGGCCAGATTTGGCATCGGCACATTACGCCAAATCCACTCTACAGTGGCTGACGGAGAATAACATCAAGTTCGTAGAAAAAGACATCAACCCACCAAACTGTCCCCAGTTGCGACCGATCGAACGCTATTGGGCAATAGTCAAGCGTATATTTAAGAAGGATGGTACAGTGTCCCAAAACATGACCGATTTTAAGAAAAATTGGGCAGCGGCATCCAGGAAGTGCACAAAGGTCACTGTGCAGAATTTGATGGCAGGTGTCAAATCAAAGGTACGGGCATTCTACAGAAATGAACATGATGACTAGTTTTTCCATTTGGATCTTTTGTAAACATGTTAAGCCATAATAAACTGAAATAGTATGTTAATTTTAACCATGTTTTCATGCCTATTTTATTATTTGGAAGTTTATAACTACTTTTCGATACACTCCTTATCGGTTGAAATCCATTGCTCAAAAGATATTTCAACTAAACCACGTTTTTCTAATTTGTCTGTTAAACTACTCTCAAAATCTGAAAAGCCTGGACATCGTTCGCATTCACGGAGGTAACATTTTTTAGTTCTAGTTGATGAGCTACATAATATTTCTTCAAAACACAATTTATAATCATTCTCGAATGAATATTTTCTAAGACCATGAAGCATCAAGTTAATGTTCTCATGAATGGTGCAAACACAAATGTTATGAGAACCTGTGCTGCCAAGTAATTTGCAATGCTTTGGTCTTAGTGCTGCAAAAGAGCTAAACCCAACAGCATTTTGATGCATCTCTTGAAATTTAATGAAAGCTTCTCTTAATGAACAAACTAAAAGGCGCTTTTGAATATGAACCCTCTTACCTTCACTCCTCACTGAAACGTAGTCGTTCATACCAGGGATTGCTCGTGTAATCTCATCACTGTCGTAAAATTGCAAAATTTGGTTTTTTATTTCCGGGTTCAGACCGTGTCCCAGCTTTTCGTTAGGGGCAGCTAAAACACCTTCGTGCTTTGCAAGGAATTTAGCTTGTGATACGATGTACTTGTTTGTTATTCCAAATTCTGCCATTACTCTTTGATTTGTCCAAGATTGTGGTAAAACCGAAAGTATCCTTACTTGATCGTCCCTCGAAGTTTCTGGATCAGCATACCGGTCCTTTAGCTGCGCGATTATTTCGTCATATTCGGCTGCTTTCACTTTCAATTGTTCCAGGTCATCCTCCTCCGCTTGATCCCCAAATATGTGTGTCCGAATGCCGTTTGAAACATCTTTGAACTTTTTGCGGGCATAATTTACGTTCAGGAACTTTTTAGCCGATATTGGCGAAACGTTGATTCCAGCTACGCCCTTGTTAAATAGCTCAATATTATGGCACCTTGAATAATCTTGCACACTGCTATCAGATGGCACTGACATTAATGATATTGCCGATGGCGTTTCCTCGAGACCATACAAGTCTACTTGCCGTGATGTAGATGGTTGTGGATCCATAATGTTAGTAATTGATGGTTTCTCACTAGGCTCCGAAATTGCAGCATGGGATTGTTCCGTTCTATTTAAATGCAAACGACAATTATCACAAATCATCAAAGAAGTGTCCAAATGTGTTTTGCCCATAAACTTGAGTTTTTTGACATTTTGTTCGGTTAATTTACGAAGGTTTTTTGAGCACCGTTTAGTGGGAAACGGCATACAACACTTCTTCATGTTAAACTCCATTTTCAGTTCACTCAGATAGATTTTACTGATGAATGTGACTATGTATGAGCATATATATTGGCTGTGGTACCTTTGGAAATGCAGGTATAAAACATCTCTGGTAGTTTACAGGCAGCGTACATTAGCTGTTTTTTTTATGAGAAGATATACCTGACATACGTTATAGCTGCTATTTGTCTACCTACCTTAAACAATATGTGTTACTTTCATCGCTACATCACCGAACTGTTCGGAGTGTAGTTTTCACACACTACACCCGACCTCTAACATCGTTGGAGCTTGGCAAAATAGTCAGCAGTTCGATTAATATGCTTCTTCTATATGACCCTCCGCATAATTTCATCATCTGTCCACTTCACACTTGTCGCCCCTGCGACATCTATCTCGCTGTTACTTTCATCGCTTTAGCTCCCTTCATTCTCTGAGCGGCCCGACCGATACAGCCATAAAACAATTATAAATATATTGATTGCAATATTAAAACAATAGTGCTATTTATCTTGTTCTTTTCAAATGAGTCTTCTTATCATCCTGATATCAAAAGAAAAGAGGACATTAGAGTAATGTGAACGTTATAATATGAAGATCTTGGAAAATTTATCATTTCTGGTGGAAATCTCGATTAACTTAAGAAAAGAGCGAATTTTCTTATGTTTTTTCATTCTATTGAAATAAAATCCGAAAAATCTCGAAAACGGTTGCGTTCAGGTGATTTATCATTATTATCATTATTATTGTTTTTAATGATCTCCAAAATCATATTGTATAATTAATTTTCATTTATAATAATGAATAACCAAAATTTGAAATATGCACCAAAGTTCGCTCTTCGGAAAACTTTTTTATTATAAGAGCGTCCATCCTAGAGTTTTTTTCAAAACGTGTCTTTTTTTCTCAAATTTCCACAAAACAAATTTGAAAAATATTAAAAATAAGTTTTTTTTTATATTTGATTTTTAGTATTTATTTTCGATTTTTCTTTATGAAAAAAATTTTTTTTTTCAGTGTACATTTTTTTTACAAAGCATTTTTAGTTCTCTACAACTCCCCCATATAAAGTTTTTCTCTAAATGTAATGGTTTTTGAACTACGATTTTTCAAGTAAAATGTTGGAAAAAAAACATACACCCATCTCAAAAGTTACTCTTGAATCCAAATAATCTTAACACCAGTGGATTTTTTTTTTCAACATACCGAAGACGTGTACCAAGTTTCATAAAAATCGAAGATAGTTGAGTTTGGTGACCGACCGATTTGGCGTGGAATCAGTCTCCACTGTCTCTGGAACTGCTCAAAGAGCTTAGGGAATCTCAAGAAATGTTAAAAATAAAGTACATTTGGGCGGGTAGGGGTGGTGTCATTTTGGCTAAGAAAGATGATAATAGTAAGCCAGATTTGGTTAAAACCAGAGAAGATCTTAGCCATGTCATAAACCGCTTTACAATTAATACATCAGTGTCTGAATTGGGGTCTGCTCCGGGACATTCCCCATCGCCAAAACGGAAGAAAAACACAAAAAAATGTGGTGTTATCGAGCTTTTGTTCCTTGTAAGTTGAAATGGATTCCTTAACGATTATGATTTTAAATAAATATTATGATAATTCACATGATTTCAATACAAAATATTATGTGATTAGTACAAACACTTTAAATATCATTCAGTGGAATGTAAGAGGAATGATTTTGAAAAATTTTATGCAATTATTTATTTCGTGAATGAATGTAAAATTAATATTGATGTCATTGTGATAGGTGAAACATGGATGAAGAAGGAGAATAGCTGCATTTACAATATTCCTGGCTATCCTGGCTGCTTGTTTTTTCCTACATATTTAATATTACTTTAGTTTAGTTTAACTTAATTGTTTAAGCCATAAGCGTTATCACTGTTAATATATTGTAGATTTTTCTTTGTTTGTGTGAATCCCTTCAAAGGAACCAAGTTCCACTGGGATTTCACCTTGTATTTGTTTTTGTATTTTGATTCCCCGCGTTATTGTTTTTCTTTTCTTTTGTTCAGTATGTGTCCGCTACCAGGTGGCTCTCTGTGTGCGCTCTTTGGTTCAGAGGAGGGTTAATAATAATAATAATAAAAAAAACCTCTTAATTTCTTATTTTCAGGACACCGAATGGCAGCTACTTTTGAACGTGGAAGTACTCGAACGGACCTTGAAACATTAAAATATACATTTTTAATAATGAATTCACTGACTCACTAACCTGTCTTACCTTGTACCTCATCCCAAGATACTGAGAAGTTGACCGGTAGATTCGATGAGCAACCTCACCCAGTTTACAAGTAAATCATTGGGTAAACAAATAATGATGAAAAAAAATCATATAACAGAAACCAATGTGCTGATTTTATCGGCTAACTTTGTTTAGGTGATTTGGATATTCGCAATGCAAGTTTGATTACGGCAGCTAGTGCTATCTATAGACACTGTATATAGACCGGACAAGGCAAAATCATACAATCTGCCAACCCTGAAAAATGTCATAAATTTGAGCAATTGATCTGGCACCACTTGTATTTGTACAAACTTGAAGTAAACAGCGCAATAGGCTAAAAACAAGATTCGGTTTCGATGTTGGTAGTTTGTTTTGATTCTGTTTGAAGATGTTCATTAAAAAGCATAGTGAAAAGTGCGGTGTAAAAAATGAATTGTTTGGAGCGTAATTGTGGCAATAACCTCATTATCAAGCTCATAGCATATCCAAAGTTTACATAGATTCTGTTGTTTGAATTTTGTTTGATTGATGTTCTTCACTAGTTTTGATCAAATTTTTCATGCGCTATTGCTATAGAGCACGTCGCATTTGTAAGTCGGGTCCTGATGCAGTTCATCGTAGATTGCGTTCAAGTATCATCCGATGCTGAGGGCCAGCATGCTGCAAGAGTTTTTCCTGTATAAACCTCAAGTCTTTTCGCTGGCCATTTTCTGGTACTCGTAATAACCTCAAATAATGTAGCCATACCCTAAACAACAGCTAAAATGGTTTGTACTACAATTTCGGGACCTAATGTATCATTTGTAAAAACGATAATTGATAGTGCTGTGAAATACACGTTGAAATGGTGGTCCTATGCTCGACACTGTGTAGAGACAGAATTTTGTTAATTTTTAGTAATCCAAACGGCAATAAATAATACACCGAAAATACTAACGTTTACTGAATATGGAAGTAGAAAATCCCTTATTTGTTCATAATTGGCTTTTATCAAAACAATACTTGATCACAATACTTGCTCCTCTAAAGTTTATCAAAAGTTGACAGTCCGTTTGGCTGCATAAGACAATTGTTGTCCGGTCTATATACAGTGTCTATAGTGCTATCTGGTTTGCGGCCAAACTGTCGTTTTAGGGAAATATTTACACGGTGTTCAATAAGTTCGAATACAAGTTTTCATCATTGCGTAGGTATGCGCCATGTACATATTCTGCATTGGTATTGGTGTCAGCTTTAGCTTCATTCATACGCTACCGAATGTGCGCGGTGTTGACATTCTGTTAGTTGTTGTTTGTTTGTTACGCGCGATGAAAGAGTATCGGGACTTCGTAATTAAGCGTTTTTTGAACGGTGAGCGACCCGGCGATATATTCCGGCTGCTGAAATCGCATGGGGTCAAGCGGAACTTTGTCTACACGACCATCAGGCGATACCGGGAGACGTCCTCGACCAATGACCGTGCGAGATCCGGTCGGCCGCGTTCAGCGAGGACGCCACGGGTCATCAAGATCGTGAGGGAGCGAATTCGGCGCAAAAAGAACCGCTCAATCCGGAAAACGGCTGCAGATCTCAACGTTTCCATTGGAACCGCTCACACCATACTCACCAAGGACCTTGGTTTCAGGCCTTACAAAAAACGTAAGGTCCATGGCGTTTCGGAGGCTACCAGCAAAAAGCGGTTGGATCGAGCTAAGAGGATCCTCTCTCGGCACGCTGGTCAGGAGTTTGTTTTTTCGGACGAGAAACTGTTCGTGCTGCAGCAGCCGCACAATGTGCAAAATGACCGGGTGTGGGCGCCATCGAGGGACAGCATTCCTGAATCCAATATAAACATCCCTCGGTTCCAAAGTGCCGCGTCGGTGATGGTTTGGGGGGCAGTATGCAAACGTGGTAAGCTACCCTTGGTGTTTATTGAAAAAAAACGTCAAAATCAACGCGGCGTACTACAAAACTGAGGTTTTGGAAAAGGTTGTTGCCCCCAGTCTCCGAAGCCTCTACGGCGATGAGCACTACGTGTTCCAGCAGGACGGTGCACCAGCCCATACGGCAAATGTGGTTCAAGCCTGGTGTCGGGACAATTTAACCGACTTTCTGGACAAAACTTTGTGGCCTCCCAGCTCCCCGGACTTGAATCCTCTCGGCTTTTTTGTTTGGTCCTATATGATGGCGAAGCTGAACGAATACAAGGTCAGCACTTTGGATCATTTCAAGACGGTAATTCTCAAAATCTGGGACGAAATGCCCATGCAGTCCGTGCGTGCCGCCTGCGACGCGTTCGAGAAACGTTTGAAGCTCGTTAAGGAGTACAAAGGGGGGGTCATTCCAAGAGAAATGTTGTAAACGTTCCTTGTAAACATAGCTTTCAATAACATAAATCCAAAAAATAAAAAAACATGTTTTCATTTTTTTAACAAATTTTGAAAGTGTATCCGAACTTATTGAACACCGTGTAAGTACATGGATCCGAGCAAATATTTTCCAAAGCTTCTGATCGTACAAAATCCCCTGTAATCCAGGGAATTCCACCTACCGGGGTTTTTCCGCAGCTTCATGCAGAGCTATTCCAAATTAACTTCTGCACTAACTGACCGCAATCGAGCTGAGAGATCTTCCCAGCAGTTTGCTCCTTGCCGATGCACTCTGCACAATTCGTCTTTTCTCTTTTTTGTTTGACCTAACCTCTCGAGATTATGACGGATTGAAGTCCGTCCGGGTGACGACGAGGCTTTGCATGCGCAGAGGAGATGGGCACTCTTTGCCGTGCAGAGAGAGAGGGGGGCGTTTTGCTCCAATTAAAAAGTTAAGTTCAGAACAAAGATATGAGCCTCCCTGCAGGTATGCGTTTCGGTTATGACCCTTCGATTCCGACGGTGTTGCGGTAGACAAAGCTTAAACAAACAAAATCATACTCGGATGGATACTCGGCCGGCAGGTTCGCATTGAAGCGTTGTAAAACCTATTATCCTCAGGTACCGTCGTCGTGGGTAGACATATTTGAAATGCGGAGCTAATTTACGGAGGTGGGTGCAATAAAAGCCTTTTTTGAAGCATGGATGGTGGGTCGGGGTCCGGGGAACTGTTTTGGCTCGAAAGTGCAATAAAAATGGAACATTAGCAATGCGAATGCCCGATCCCTTGGAGGCGTATTGAACCGAACCAGGATTCATTGTTCGGAGAAAACCAAAAACAAACATTGGAAATTACTTTGATGAGGCATTGTTCTAAGCCGGAATGTAAATGACAGACGGAATAATGTACAGTTCGGGGTTTGTTCGATGCGGACTGTACTTTCAGGGTCTGGGTAACTTCGGTGTGGATGTTGATGAGAAAGACGAGTAAGGGAAGTTTTGTTCATGTAATAAAAATCAATAACATAAATTGGATGAATTTGAAGCTGAACAATGCATTAGGTCCTAAGTAACATTGAGACACTCTCTTCGTCGACTTTTTCTTTCGTTAATAGTATGTCTATTGAACGATTTGCTGATGTTTTGACATATTGGATTCTTAATAACACTTTATATTATCGTGCTGTGTGTTGAAAATACTTGAACATGTTTTTTACATACAGTGACCGGCAAAAATAAAGATCCACCTTTGATCAATGTATTATTGTTGAAAAAAAACACGTATTTTTGAAAAAGTAGGGTATTCCAATACATGTTTCTGAAAAATAAACATAGACGAATCATGTCAGTACAAAAATAATGATCACTTTTATTCCTTGCATAAAATAAAAAACAAAATTATTGGAGTTTAGTAAAATACGTATGACATAAAAAAAGATCCACTTCATGTATGAATAAAAAAAAATAATCGAAGGAGTTGGAATCAACTCTTCAATAGTCAATATGACCTCCCTTAGCTTCAGTGATGGACTGCAATCGTTTCGGGATGCTTTCGACTAGGTTTCTGAGGTGTCCAACTCATTCCAGGGCGGCTCCAGTGCCGCAAAATATGTTTGCTTATTTGTTACGTGGGTTTTTTCGACTCTATTGTCGAGAATTGCCCAGAGATTTTCAATTGGGTTTAAATCCGGGCTCTGGGGAGGCCATTCCAAGGGTTTAATCCGACAGGCACGGAAAAAGCTTGTGTTTTCTTGGCCGTATGCTTTGGGTCGTTGTCTTGCTGAAAAATGTAATTATCTTCCAGACCCATTTTCAGCAAAGATTCTTCCATATTCTCGTTCAGAATATCTATATACCCATTTGCCGTCATAATACCACTGATTAGAACCAGATTCCCCACTCCAAACCATGAGAAACAGCCCCAGACCATGATATTTCCACCGCCGTGCTTCATGGTCCCTTGTAGATGTTTATCCTTCAGCCCTTCATCGCTTTTCCGCCAAACTCGCAGTCGTCGTTTTCTGTTGAACAGCTCAAACTTTGATTTGTCTGACCAAACAACCCGTTTCCAGAACTCCAGTGGCTTAAAGAATGTGCACACCAAAAAGTAGTCGTCGGAAATGCCCTAATGCAGTCTTCTCCGTGTACGCTTTGCTAATCAGATCACTTCTACATGAATATTAATGTATGTGTGCTATGATGAAGACGTCGTTTGGCTACAGTAACCTTTATTCAGTAAAATGGCGTCGAATCAAGAAAGCGTGCGCGAAGCAATTTTGCACAAAAGAGTGGAAAATCCAGATATGTCGCACGGCGATATTGCCAAGTCATTAAAAATCGCAAAATCGACGGTTACTAAAGTGCTAAAAAACTTTCAGCAGCGCTTAACTTTAAAGAGAAAGGTCGGTTCCGGAGGTAACCATGATTCTCGTTTCGTCGCGGAGAGGAAGAAAGTGATTAAAGAATTTAAGAAGAAACCGAATATCTCCGTTCGTGATGTGGCGAAAAAAGTGAAAATGTCTCCATCGTTCGTCCAGAAAGTGAAGAAAAGTGCTGGCTTGAAATCATTCAAAGTAGGTGTTGCTCCAAATCGTAACGACAGCCAGAACAAGAGCGCAAAATCTCGATCGAGAAAATTATATGACACTATGCTGAAGGAATACGACTGCATAATATTGGACGACCAAACATATTGCAAAGCTGACTTTAAGCAGATACCGGGACTACAGTTTTATACCTCGTTGCAAAGAGGAAATGTTGCTGATCGTTTTAAGCAAAAAAAATTGTCGAAGTTCCCAAAAAAATACCTCGTATGGCAGGCAATATGTGGATGCGGTCTCAGAAGCGACATCTTCATCACGACTGGCACTCTAAATGGACAAATTTACGTAAAAGAGTGTCTGAATAAACGACTGTTGCCGTTCATTTGGGAACACAACGGTTCGGTGCTGTTCTGGCCTGGCCTGGCATCTTGCCACTATGGAAAACTGGCTAAGGATTCGTACATTGCTAATGATGTAAATATTGTCCCAAATTATTGCAATCCGCCAAATTCGCCAGAACTCCGTCCGATCGAAAAGTATTGGGCTCTGGTCAAGAGGAATCTTCGAAAAACAAATAGCGTAGCAATTGATGAGAAAAGCTTCAGGCGTAACTGGCAGAAAGCTGCAAAATTGGTGACGGATGACACTGTGCAAAAACTGATGGAAGGTGTCAAACGAAAGGTGCGGGCATTTGGATATAACAGGTCAAATTGACTTAACTGTATATGTTTTATATTTGTATTTTTATGAAGTCTTAAATAAATGATTTACTTTTGATTTTCTCATATTTTCCATTTAATACCACTAATTTCCCGTTGACTACTTTTTGGTGTGCACATTCTTTATTTATATGGTTTCTTGCAAACCGCAATCGCTTCTCCTTATTTACCCTACTTATGAACGGCCGTTTCCGAGCAAAATGACTTTTCAAACCGTGCTCAGCAATGCGTCGCCGGACTGTACGATCGGATATCGAAAGGCTTAGCTTTTCTCTGAGCGCACGGATGGTAACAAACGGATCCTTTTTAATTTCTCGGATAATTCTAGTGTCTTCGCGGTGATCAGACTTGCGATTGCGTCCACGTCCTGTTCGATCTGCGACACTTCCAAGCTTTTGGTGTTTTAAAACTATTTTCTGCACTGCACCACGGCTTACACCATACTTTTCGGCAACTTTGCGCTGAGATTCGTTTTTTGAGCAATCGCGCACGATAAGATTTCGAGCTTGGACTGTTATTTTCTTTCCTTCCATGATCGATTCTTCAAAAACTCGTCACTTGGGTTAAACTCACTTATTTCTCACAACTGTAGCAATTATCTGTGATGGATGTAAATAAAGGAATGTCAAAAGCATGATCAACAAGGGGTAAGCCAAGTGGATGTACACGGAAAGTATTTTTTTTTCCTAGTGGATCTTTTTTATTGACATGCCGTAAACACAAGCTTAATTCGTTTTTCACATGCAGTTGGCTGAAATGAATATGTATATTCAAACTTTTACGCTAAGCCTCATGAATGATACCCAAATATGTACAGTACGGGTAAGAAAGTTTCTATTGATACGAAGTTGTAAAGATATCTATGCCTGATTAGTATACGGCTCGATGGATCTTTTTTTTTCGCCGGTCACTGTAGCCGTAGAAACGCGAAGAGAAAGTCGACGAAGAGAGTCTCCCAATGTTACTTAGGACTTAATGTATTGTTCAGCTTGATTTGTCTATGATTTTTTTGTATTAGAGTAAGCATACAAGAGTCTAAGTCTAAGAAAACTTCGGCTTTTCTCTTAACCCAAGTAACAATTTGGGTTTTATCAAGGTTCTCTAGATCACGATTTAAACGATGAAAAAAAAAACAAAAAAAAAAATTATTTTAATTTTAAAAGAATTTAAAGATTTCAAATTTTGATCCCCCCCAGCCCGCCGCTCGAACCTGACCTTTTGTTCTTTTCCCCCCCCCCAAAAAAAAAAAAAAAAAAAAAAAAAAAAAAAACAAAAAAAATTAATTAAATTTTATTTAATTCAGGAAGGAAAAAAAAATTTCCCCCACCAAATGAATCTTATGTGTCCAGTGAAAAAAAAATAATTAATCAAGTAGAATTTCTTTTTCTATGTGATATTCATGTAAAAGTCACTTATTTTAGTATTGGAAGATATCATCATGTGCACGGAGAAAAAAATATAATTTAATCAATAATATTTCATCTAAAATCAACTATATTTTTGCATTGAATTTTGGATTACCCAAGTGCATTATTGTAACAATCACACATTTAAAGTTGATTTAACTAATGTATGCTTGAATCAACTTCAGTAAAATATGGTTGATTCAACTATACAATGGTTATGTGGAAAAAAAATATTGTTGATATTTTGACAGTTGGCTTTAAAAGCCAGTAAATTCAACCATGATTATAGTTGAACTAACTGAATAACCATAGTTGGTTTGAATATGCTTGGGGTCAGTTCAATTTATTTTCTGAATGAGATTTTCGGTTCCAAAATCGTTGGAATGAGAATGCAATTAAATTCATCACACAATTTGGGATTGATTTATGACATTTCTATTGTTCCAATAATAGTACTGTTACGGTATTTTTTTTGAAAAATTGATTCAATCTGGTAAATGTTCTTTAGCAGTTTGTGTTTAGAAGAACAGCGCCACTTGTTTAGACATCGTAGAATTTGCTGAAAAAAACTCAAAACTTCTTGGTACAATGATCGAATTATTAAAAAACATACTCCCAAATGAAAACCTCCATTACTGTTAACTTGAATGATTATTTCAATAATTCAAGTAATTCCTCATCCAACATAAACTCAGTAAGAACTTCAACGTCGGACGCCATTATGAACTTAAAAGTGAACTGAAAACTAGCAGGTTTTTATTTTTTTGTGTTTTTTTTTGTGTAGTTGCTTCAAGCATACACACTAGTTGGAATTATTACATTTTTATTTTTATTTAACCCTATGATATGTAAACGTGATGGCTGTTCTAACTATGCAGTATGGTTGATTCAATTCAAAAATTGCTTTGATCTGAACATATTTTGTGGTTCAAACAAAATTGTGTTTATTATAGGTATCAACTATCGAGATTGTTATTTCAATCCCCCGTCATTTCTTTTCGTGTGTTTCTAGTAGTCGCTAAGTGGAATATTGTTTCAGTGTACGTCGTTTTCGGGAAAAAAGAATAACAATGCAAATCAAAAGTGAAATTAAAAAATTTTCGTGTATTTTGCGTAATATGTAGTGAATGTGAATTGCTTTTGGCCGCGTTTCTTCAGTTGAATTGTACGTCGGTAGTTTTTCCCCGTTTCTTGTTTTCACATATCCATTAACTATGTGATGATTTTAATGCAGAGCTTATTGCATATGAAAATGACTTCAGAATGTACGTGTGTTCTGGAATGTAGGAATTCTTGAAATGGGTCCTTGGATTTCCAGGGCTATAAATGTTTGTATATAGTTACAACGATGATGATGATGATGAAAATGATCTTTTATTTCAGCTGTTTGTTTGGGTTTACATGGGATTTTAGCATACAAGTGATGCAGGTTTACCTTTTCATCTTTGTTAGTTTTGATTAATTAATTAATATTCTAAGTTGCTAGCTTTCAATTGTTTGAGTAGGTCCCACCTTGGTGGAGTTGGTTTGGGTTGAAATTGGAAAAGAGACTACTTAAAAACTACTACACTCGACATTCGACAACCGCAACAGGCCCCCCGCGACCTAACCACTCCAAAGCAACACTCCGAACACTGTGAAACAAAATTTACCACTCGAATTATGATTCACAACGCTCAAAATACCGCCTCAGAGCGATCAAGCCACCCAGAAGAGCGAAAAGGCCTGCTGCAGCTATCGAACGTCGAGTGTGTGTACAAACTACTTCTATCTTAACCTACTATTTACACTAATCCTACTATTTACATTTAACCTACTATATATAGTCTGCTGACGAAAGAATGCTCAGAAGTGCTACATTTCTGTACAAATTTGTTTGTGATTGTGGCTATTTTCTCATCTATTTTTAAAATTGTGGCCTCCTGGTGGAGGTCTGTGATCCTGGTGTCATAAGAACGATCCAGGATCATCCTCAGAGCACGGTTTTGGGTGACTTGGACCCTGTTCCTGTGGGTCTGTGCGCATGATTCCCACACCGGCGCTGCATAAAGTAGATTTGTTCGTAGACGGCCAGTTTGTTTGGATCTGCGTCAAATCAGCGGATACAGGCACCTAACTAGGGCGGAAAACTTAACTACGACCCTATCTAAAGACTGTATTCGATGAAATTTGGACACACAAAATAGGTCACCAAAATTTTTCCTTGAGCCCGATTCTTTTCAAACTTTCTGGAAATAAAGTACTACTAAATAGTTAAGTTATGACATCATTGGTTTATTGAACCTCTTCTCCCAAACCAAATGCCCGCACCTTTGCCTTGACCCCTTTCATCAAATTTTGGGCAATGATAGGACCGACTTGCCTACTTACTTTTAACCACACTTTCTTTAGTTCAAGTTCATTTTCTATCAGTTTTTGAGTTTTTTTTCATGATTGCCCAAAATTTTTCAATTGGGCGAAGTTCCGGAGTGTTTGGAGGGTTGACGTCTTTTGGTACAAAAGCTACATTATTATCTTTGTACCAGTCTAAGACGGGCCGGACATAGTGGCAAGATGCCAAAATCCGGCCAAAACAGTGTCGGGCCATCGTGAGATCTCAAGAAGGGCAGAAGTCGTTTTTGGAGGCATTCGTCATTGTAGATTTGTCCGTTGACGGTCCCAAAGGTGATGAAGGGCTGACTCATTTTGCCACATCCGCAGATCGCTTGCCAGACAAGGATTTTTTTTTGGCGAATTTCGACAGTTTCTTCTTCCGTACACTCTCCGAAACGACCAACTTAGAGGTGGCGACGTAGTGTTCCTGTCCTGGCATTTGTTTGGTGTCGGCTTTAATGTAGGTCTCATCGTCCATCACAATGCAGAACGGTTTTGTGAGCCACTCCCTGCACAGTTTTCTTGCACGAGTTTTGGCAACCGAGTTCTGTTTATCGCTCCGTTTTGGTGCCTTCTAGACCTTGTACACATGTAATCCAGAACGTTTCATTGTTTTCTGCACAAAACAAACTGAAACTTTCGCCTTTTTCGCAACATCCCTGATCGAAATGTTGGGATAACGCTTAAATTGGTTCAATACCATCCTGGCCTTCTCCGGATTTGATGTGCCACGTTTTTTGCCACTACCATTTTTCCACTTGGTTGTCTTACGGTCCTTGAACGTTTTGATCACATGAGATACGGTTGAATGTGCGATTCCGAGCTGTTTTCCGATCCATCGATGAGAAGCGTTTGAGTTTTCGAAGTGAGTGCCCAAAATTTGTTGGCGCACTATTTCTTCATTCGAAGCCATCACTGAAATCACTCGACCGATTTTCACGAAACTCATTACACAATTGACACAATACAATGAAATACATTCAGTTAAAATTTCAATAATTTTTACCCACACGCTAAAAAGTTACGAACAATTGCGTAAGTCCAAATTTCATCGAATACAGTCTTTATATGCGAGCGGAAGAGGAGCTATTCATCAAACGTCAACCCTAGGTAGATGACTTTGGCGGACCACTCAACTCTTGTGCCATCCATGATAATGGTGCAATCCGGAGGGGGCTTGCGTTTGTCGGAATATCGGTGCAGAAACATTATTGTTTGGGTTTTGGAGGCATTGATTTTTATTTTCCAGGTCTTAGCATAGTCAGCAAATGTGTCTAGGGATCGCTGAAGTTTGGTGGTGATTGGCAATGGCTGTGTCATCTGCAAACAGAAAGAACACGCATCCGTCGCCGAGAGGGGGAATGTAATGCAGATGGCCTAGGAGGCTGCCTGCAGGGATGGCGAAGGTGTCTGAGAGACAGTTATTTACCGATACCCCAAACGATTCTGATGAGATGGAAAGGAAAGTTGAATTTACAAAGCTTGTACACAAGTCCGTCGTGCCAGACATTATCAAACGCCTTTTCGACGTCTAACAATGCCATGGCTGTGGACTTGGATACAGCTTTGTTGCTTCGGATGTGGTTCATCACCCGCACTAGCTGATGTGTGGTGGAATGGCCTTTCCGAAACTCAAACTGCTCCGGAAGAAGGGTGTTGTGTTCTTCGACAAACGCAAGCAGACGGTTGAGAATTAGTTTCTCGAACAATTTGCTCAGCACTGAGAGGAGGCTGATTGGTCTATAACTTGTGGGTGAAGTTGGATCTTTGCCGGGTTTGTGGATTGGGATGATTTTTGCCATCTTCCGGATGCTTGGAAAATAGTGCAACTCCAAGCATCTGTTGAAGATGGCACTCAGTGACGCTGGCACTGAGTGACGTCTCGATGGCCGCCTCGGTATGGTTCCCATCGGCAGATGACAGATCCGATGATGCGAATGGCTTGCAGCCCACTGAGGGTCACTGTTCCCTTTTTGAAGTGAACCAGGAAAAGGCAGTTCGGGTGCCTCTTTTCGTTCCTCCTCTTGATCCGGTAGACTGCGAGTGGAGCTAGCTTGTACCGATCCTTCAGCTCGTTCTCGATTGACTTGGGATCGAAGTTCGGTAGGCCCCTGATGACTGCCTTGAAGGGTTTCTCACCAGGGATGTCGTGGGTGAAGAATTCCGCCTTGGAATCCATGAGGAACGACTTCGCTAGGTCAAATTCCGCTTGGGTTTGCAGAATGACCTTGGTGCCGATGCCGGTGAGTTTGTACTCCGCCTTGAAACCCAACGACGTGAAGTCGCTGAAGAATTTGCCCAGAGCCACCGATTTCACCACCAGTGGTGGCAGTTTTAATTTTCTCGCACCTGTCTCGGCGGCCTTGGGGTGAAGATAACAGCAAGCCGTGCTTGGAAACTGACGTGTTTTGTTTTTGCTGCATCCTTTTCGCGAAAAATAAAATCAAAAATATATCCGTAATTCAACCTAATCGAACAGTGAAATCATAAGTTCTCCACGTGTTTTGTGTAAAATGTAGTGAATACAATCGATTCCCTCCCGAAATTTGTGATGGTCGGTAGTTTTTCCCCGTTTTTTTTTGTTTTTTTGTGCTTTGCCTCCGCACCCGGAGGAAGAGTTAATATCAGCTTAATTGTGTTTGTGCGGTTAATATTGTGCCACGCGGAGAAAAATGATTGCATTAGAGTATTTTTCCGCTCTGTCGCGAGTGAATTGATGATTATAAGCAGTTTAGAAGACGATATAGAGTCGCCTCATAGTGGCGGATTTTTATTATTGACAGAGTGTGGAGAGAGAAAAAAGAAAACCAGTGCCAAGTAGCAAACGGCCATTTGCTGGTTCGAAGCAAAGAACGAAGATAACGCGCATGCGTGCGTGAGTGACTGGCATATACTTTCAGATGTATAGATGGAAGGCTGTGAAGTTTGAAGTTTGAATTCGGGCTGTTCCATTCGAAAAGGATGATGTGAAAATATTTGCCGAGTAACGGAGTGTAGAGACATAAAAGCCTCCTTAAGCATCACAGGGAAGCCGTCCAAATGAAGACTGTATATCAGCAACAAAATCCGGTGAGGTCTATCTGATTATAACTAAATTTGAACGATACTGCTAAATACGTGCCATCCTCAAAACAGTAAGATTTGATTATGGAAGTGTATGCACAGTACCTATATCCATTTGATGTTTGTACTGTGTCTATGCGGGGCTTGTTGTAAGTGAAAGTGACCTCGGAATGGACGTGAGTAACCAGGCATTCTGAAATGGGTCACTGGAACCCAACAGAGCTATCACCTTCCAACTCCCGGGCTAAAAGTGTTTGTCGATTCGACAACAGTTCGTTCCCCCCCCCCCCCCCCCCCCCCCCCCCCCCCCCCCCCCCCCCCCCCCCCCCCCCCCCCCCCCCCCCCCCCCCCCCCCCCCCCCCCCACCCACACCCACACACACACACACACACACACACACACACACACACACACACACACACACACACACACACACACACACACACACACACACACACACACACACACACACAAAAACACACCACAACACACCCCCCCCCCCCCCCCCCCCCCCCCCCCCCCCCCCCCCCGCCCCTCGCTCTTCCGGCCCAACCCCATTTTCCTTTTTTTTTCTTTTTTTGCTTTTTCCCCGCCCCCGCCCACTTGCCTTCCTTCTTCTTTTCCCTCCGTCCCCCGTAGGCTTGGTCCTGCTTAGAGCATCATTAACGGTGGGGTATAGAAGCCCGTTTAGCAGCGCTATATCATCACTCACCACCGTACCGGTCGCTGCTAAACGCGCTACCAAACTAGCAGCGAGGCTTTCGGGAAGAGTCGGGTGCTCAAATTTAGCAGCCCGATAGCAGCGCGTGAAGCGGTTGGTATTTGGTAAAGTCACACAGAGAGGAATTTGATAGTCAATTTTACCATTATTGGGGGTTATGATGACTATTGCAGTAAAGTGATTTTGAACCGACTATGATCATGGTCAAAACGACCATTAAAAATAGTTGATCCAACATTTGCCATAATGTCGGAATAGTCCTTGTTATCATGATCATAGTCAGAAATGCCATGAACGTGATGAATTCGAGCATTTTCATGGTTATTGTAACCATTATATGCGATAGTCATCCTGACCATGATTTAATTGTCGGTACAACGATGAAATTTTTCTCAGAGTAATCACCGTCCACCCGTTTGTTGTGTTTTTTTATCGTGCGTTTTATTTCGTGCGACGTGAAAAATAAAAATGGCTGTAAATATCTTGATGTCGGAGCGCTATCGGTGAAAAATAATAGTTTGATGGTGTTTTCGAGCAAATTCTAGCCTGAAACTTGGTGCCGTAGGTGGACATTTATGTTGCGGATCCCTGAGTGATGGAATTTTGCAATTTTGACCCAAGAAAAGCGGAGTTTTTCTAAGTGTGTGTGTGTGTGAGAGAGAGAGAGAGAGAGAGAGAGAGAGAGAGAGAGAGAGAGAGAGAGAGAGAGAGAGAGAGAGAGAGAGAGAGAGAGAGATAAATAAAGTGGAGGGGAGATGGGTGTGTGGTTTTACTCCTCTTCTCCCTTTATGTTCCACAGATGCTCAATAAAATCTGCTTGCAATCGGTAATGAGCAGCTGTCTTGTGTACTTGCTCGTACCGTTCAAGAAAAGCCGTGAAGTCGGTACATTTTGGACCCATTTGCACTGATACATAGTCTTTTTCAACGTCGGCCGGACCATCTCTCTCATCTTCTACAATCATGTTGTGCAGAATAATGCACGAACGCATGATAGTGGCCAGATCATCTTTTTACCAGAGTCTAGCTGGATTTTTTTAGAATGGCGAAACGTGCCATTCCTAAAGCACGTTCGACATCTTTCCGGGCTGCTCCTTGTTGAATTGCAAAATGCTGCGGAGAACGTAAAAACAGTCTAATTATATTTATTTAACTGATTTTGGGATTTTCTTAGAATTATTGATATTTAGAAAATTAGAAAATCAGCTCTATTCCCGTTTTCAAACGAATCGCAGAATTACATTACCGTTTCCGTACGAATTCTATCTTCTTGTTAAGACTCAAATCGTATTAAAGAATTTCCGAAAAAATCAATTTTTTTCTCAGAAACAACATTTCAGATCGCAAAATGTTCGCGTGGGTTTGTGAAAAATAGCAACAGGAATAAACGGACGAGATCTTTTTGCCTTCTAAAATGATGCGTCGGAGAAAACTGCTTTTGAATTATTCGGAAATGCATCAATGCGAATTGAGCCATAAGGTTTTATACGAAAATGAGAATGCAAAAATTTGATTTGTACGAACTTATCCGACTGGTTCGTAAACGGAAAGAGAGGTAAGATACACCGGGGCAAGTCGAAATGGTGGGGCATGTTGAAATGGGTATGCTATCTGTAAGCAGAACTGAGTTATAAATGAATATGTGTTCAAATTTGTATTTTGCGATGGTGTACAGTGCTTACCTACCCATTTCAATTTGCCCCACCGTATTAACTTGCCTCGGTGTACCTTAAATATTAATTTTGAAAAAAAAATCGAATAATTATGCAAGAAAAAGCATGTAGGTACCTTCCCTTTTTGTCCAACCGGCGAAGGAATCGTTTGGACAAGTGTTGCAAGGGAGGATGAATCCTGTCCGCTAGGTAATACCCCATAGTGTAGGTTCGCCCATTAATTTCAAACTCTACTACAGGAGTTTTGCCACTGCAGAGGTCTGAAAATAACGGTGAACGCTCCAACACATTGATGTCGTTTGAGGACCCTGACATGCCAAAGAAGGCGTGCCATATCCATAGGTTATACGACGCCACTACTTCCAATACAATAGTGGGCTTTTTGTCCTTCCCCTTGTACTGGCCAGCCCAAGCAGTGGGGCAGTTTTTCCATTGCCAGTGGCAGCAGTCCAACGAACCCAACATTCCTGGGAATGCTCGTCTCTTGCCTTCATCCAACAGCCGTTCTACGTCGTCGTGGTTTGGGGATCGCAAGTAGTGTGCTGCAAATACCTTAAATATGGTGTGGCAGAACTTCAACATGCAGATTCACGCCGTTGACTCTGACATTCGACCGTATCCGTCGATCGCGTCTGCGGAGGACCCGTAGGCTAACTGACGAATCGCCGTAGAGCACTTTTGGAATGTCGTTAGCCCTAGCTTACCGGTAGCATCAGCTCGTTACACGAAGTAGGCATTTGCAGCCTGTACGTCCCTCACGATGCGCAGGAACAAGTTTCGACTCATCCGGAAACGTCTGCGAAATTGGTCCTCAATGTATTTTATTTTAATTGATAATCCGAAAAATAATCGTCTACCCGACGTTGCGCTCTTTCTAGCGCCAACCTGTCAATATTAGGTCGTCTCGTGCCTCTTCCCTCGTTTTCACGAATGCATTCCGTTTCAGGTAGCATTGCGTGAGTCTGGACCAGCATCTAGTGACCAATTCAAGTTCATCGTCACTGGAATCCGAGAATAACACAGAAAACTTCTCCATTTCTTCTTTTCGACTTTCACTTGAAGGCGACGATGTTGATGACGTTCAAGAACCAATGTTGTCAAAATGTTTACTTCTACTCTGAAAAAAATTCTATCGTTATACCGACAATTATATCACGGTCAGGATGACTATCGCATGTAATGGTTACAATAACCATGAAAATGGTCGAATTCACCACGTTCATGGAATTCTTGACTATGATCATGGTAACAAGGACTATTACAACATTATGGCAAATGTTGGATCAACTATTTTTAATGGTCGTTTTGAACATGATCATAGTCGGTTCAAATTCAATTTACTGCAATTAAGTCACAATCAAGTCACTGTAACCAAATATGACGATTTTGTGTTGCTTGGGATGTTTGTCAGATTGCTCCTTTACCTAAATAATAAAGCCAAATTACGCGAAGTTGCCTCGATTTTGTAACAAGTTGTAGCAAAAAAGCGTAAAAAATTGACATCCATGAGAAAAAAGTTGTAATTATATAATAGTTTTTAAATAGTAACAAGTAACAATTTTATTACAATATTTTTCCTTTAACCTAGAACCCAACCTATGTAGCCTAAAGTATCTAAAAACCCCAAGCAGCACACAACAGTCAAAACTGGTTTCAGCAGCTCTATTGTGACTTAATTGAGTCACAGAGCAGTCACCTTTACTGGGTTGAAACAAATGTGCTACTAGGGAAATATCTCTTAATCTGTAATGTTAGCTATTAGATAAGCATTGATTGATTTTTTTCCCCGCTAGCTGAAAGTTGAAGAAGCTATGCTCAATAAAATGTTCAGTTCTTGGTTAATCAAAAAACTGAATATTCAAACCTATGCTATAGCTTTCAGAAGCCAAATACTACTAGATTAAGAAACACAGTTGATAGTTAGAAAAAGTATCAACGAAACATATTTATTTGAACTATTCATGGCATGGGTCAAACCGCCCCGTTACCCCGCTTTCCCCGTTTTAGGGTACTGTAGTTTCGTATTATTGAGAATATATGTTGATCATATCTTACCGTTTGAGTCAGCGTGTGAGAAGCAGAACAGCAAGCTAGTCAGGGCGAGAAGTTGCAGTTGTCTTATCCTATTCAAATAATTTATCCGTTTTTATGAGCATGAGCAGGATAATGAGAATGATTGACCGCCCGAAGTTGTTATTCCGTTACTGCCAGTTCAGCTGTTATTACTCAGAAGATCAACAGATGATGCAAACATGCTCAATGTGTAAAACTGGTGATCCCAAACTAAGGCAATACCGGCGCTGGCCTCGCCCGAATGCAGGTCAAATAAGGAAAGGGTAGGAATGCGTTAACGTTTATTTGGACGTTTTATTGGAAGCCGAGACCACCGCCGCACTTCCACGAGAAATCACTGGGATTTTGGATGACAAGATTGGGTGGCAGCAGGGTTCGTTTTGGTAAACAATAAGCTGAATTCACGCTTCGTTTAGTAAAATATTTAAATACTAGTACCGATTTCTGATTCGAACCGATTACAACAGTAAGGATGTAATGGTGTTTTTTCATCGGAAAAACAAGGTGATTTTTTATAATGTTGGAAATCCGATTTGATCTGAGTTAAACCAATAATAAGGATGCTATTGGAGCCACTCACAAAGTTTGATGATGGTTTTCCGTTAGGAAAACAAGGATAATTTTATGAACACTAGAGAGACGCTTCGTTGTTCTCTTACTGTGCTCACTCGATCACTCGTTACACCGAATTATAGATAACCGAAACAACACGAAACGCGCCATGCTCGATAGGAAAATAGTGCGTAATAAAGCATCGACACAACCTTTCACAGCCGATGCTCGAACCAAACTCTTTTTTCGTAACTTACAATTTTTACTACTGTATTCTACAATCTATTGCACTGCTGTAACTAATAACTGTATCAATCAAGTTGAAGTGTCTAATGAACAATCTATGCTAATCCATTAAAAATTGAAATTGAGGGATTTCGTAAAAATAAGAGTCCGTAGATGCATTTCGTGCCTTCTGGCAACTTTATGTTTCTATTGATGTCCATGCTCATCGGTTTAATACCAACCGGGAGAGACTTGGTCTTATACAAAAT
Source organism: Aedes koreicus (assembly GCA_024533555.2). Taxonomy (NCBI): domain Eukaryota; kingdom Metazoa; phylum Arthropoda; class Insecta; order Diptera; family Culicidae; genus Aedes; species Aedes koreicus. Next base: position 22,323 of record JAHHFK020000148.1, on the reverse strand, counting down.
GATTTCAATATCTCCAATCCTCTCAATCAATCGCAATGTTTTGTGATATATTGGACGGATTATTATAATTTGAAATAACTCAATACACTCTTCCAAGTTTGGCAGATCGACAAGCAATCGGTGGAGAGTTTAGAGGAAGACCGGAAGACTAAGCGATGGTTCTGCGCGTGTTTATAAACAGAAGAACCTTCATAACAAAACGAATCATCGGGTAAAATACATACGGTTTTTTTTTTAATTATAAGCAGTCTAAAGCAGTTATTTGATTCATTTTATCCAGAAGTACCATAAATGGACATTCGAAAGTTTTTCAAAAGTAAGTATAATATTTTCCAGCATGTAATTAAAAAAAAAAACAAGCAAACAAAACAAAACGAATGTTTTTTCATGCAGCTGAAATAACCACGAATAGAAAACTATGCAAAATGGTTGTATTTCTCGAATTTGAACAACAATTTTAATGTAATTCAATGATACACCGTTTTGGTTTCATACTACTCAGATACACATGATTGCTACATATACCGTGTTTCGACAGAACGTGTTTCAGTTGGATCATATCAGATAAATCGGTTCAAATTTCAAAACGCAGATGCAGATGTGTACATACATTATTTTTAAAATATTGAGGAATAGCTGTTGGAACGCATATGAATTTCTTTTCGTCATTGATGAATAAAATTTCTTAAATTATTTACTAACTACTCGTGTGTTGAGAATGCAAGTAGCAACAATTCAGCACAAAAAACACAGCTTGCTTACATTTGTTACTTACGTCGTTTTAAAAGGTTATGTTTGATGTTCCTGTTTAGAAAATATCAGATAAAATAATTATACTAAAGGTGAGCAAAGGGGACACAAACCATAAGCTATAAACCACCAAAACTCAAAATGTATGTTTGTTAAAAGCTAATCACTTATTATTTGAACAACCATTAAAAAAATATAATCTATTCAAACGGTGTGAGCATGGTGAGTAAAAAACGGTGTTTCTTCTGTGTTGCTTTGGGTGAGAGGGTCGCGGATAAAAAGTACATTTTCAGTACAAACTGCAAACAAATTCGGTGGTTATTCTATACAAAAATCCAACATGATCCGTTAAATGTTTGGCATTCAATGTGGTTTGATATAAAAACATGGGAAAAATCGAAAGTTTTTAAAATCGTTTTTTTTTATTAAAGAACAAGCCTAGAATTGTCAAATACTTTGGGTGAGAGTAGAGAAGATAATCCACCCGCATTCAGGCGTAATGTCACATAAATGGGGCTCCATTCCCGCTCCATCTGTCGGAACATGAAAATGATCCTACTCTACTGGTCCACCGGGCGTTGTATTGTCCGTTAAGTGTCCGTTAATGTTAATTGTTCAGTATGTGCAACCACTGGTTGGAGACGATGTAATTCTCTCTCTCTCTCTCTCTCTCTCTCTCTCTCTCTCTCTCTCTTAAAAAAAAACTCGCCCCCCCCCCCCCCCTATTTGAAATCCTGGCTACGCCTATGCCCCCTCCTCCCGGGAGCCAGCCAAGCAACGGAACCGACTGGGTTCTCGGATAGGGCGGAAAGGGGAAAAAATTGACAAATTGAAATTTTTCTATTTTTTTTTTTTTTTTTTTTAAAAAAACCCCACCCCCCCCCTTTTTTAGGTTTGTTGGTGTGGTATTTTTTTTCTTTTTTTTTTTTTGTTCTCTCTTCTCTTGTCACAATACCCCCCCCCAGCAAGAAGAGCAGCGTAACAAAATTTTGCTCGCGCACCGCGAAAACCCGAGCTACCCGCACGTAAAGTTGGCAAAATGGCTAAAAGTTGCCAAATCAACCGTTACAAATGTAATTAAAGTGTTTGGGGAACGTTTGTCGACAGCCAGGAAGTCTGGATCGGGGGGAAATCGAAAACCGGAAGCCGCTGAGACGACAAAGAGAGTTGCCGGTAGTTTCAAGCGAAACCCTAACCTATCTCTCCGAGATGCCGCAAATAAGCTGGGTGTATCGTCTACAACCGTGCATCGAGCCAAAAAACGAGCCGGACTATCGACTTACAAGAAGGTAGTGACTCCAAATCGCGATGATAAACAAAATACGACGGCCAAAGCGCGATCCCGGAGGCTGTACACGACGATGCTGACGAAGTTTGACTGCGTGGTAATGGACGACGAAACCTACGTCAAAGCCGACTACAAGCAGCTTCCGGGACAGGAGTTTTATACGGCAAAAGGAAGGGGAAAGGTAGCAGATATTTTCAAGTACACGAAACTGTCAAAGTTCGCAAAGAAATATCTGGTTTGGCAAGCCATCTGTACCTGTGGCTTGAAAAGCAGCATTTTCATAGCTTCCGGGACTGTCAACCAAAGAAATTTACGTGAAAGAGTGTTTGAATAAACGTCTGCTGCCTTTCCTGAAAAAACACGGTTGTTCCGTACTGTTTTGGCCGGATTTGGCATCTTGCCATTACGGTAAAAAGGCCATGGAGTGGTACGCCGCCAACAACGTGCAGGTGGTTCCCAAGGACAAGAACCCTCCCAACACGCCAGAGCTCCGTCCAATTGAGAAATACTGGGCTATTGTCAAGCGGAACCTAAAGAAGACCAAAAAAAAACTGCTAAGGACGAGCAGCAGTTCAAGGCAAACTGGCTTTCTGCGGCGAAGAAGGTGGACAAGGTGGCTGTACAAAATCTGATGGCAGGGGTCAAGCGTAAGGCCCGGCAATTCGGATTTGGAAAAGCGGAAGCCTAACTGAATATTTTTCCTGAATTTTATACTAATTGAACTTGAAAAAGAAATTTAATTTGATTTTTTAAATAAACGATTTCACCGATTTACACGCGTTTCCCTTGACCAAATTTTGACCGTATCACCCTTTAGTTCTGATTCTTCTGGATTTGTCCAAGGCTTTTGACACTATTTCCCATCGTGTATTATGTCAGAAATTAGAAGCTAGGTTAAGGTAATCCAATCATGCTGTGAATTTAGTCAAATCATACCTGAAGTCTCGTGCGCAAACTGTATTGAACAACGATGTTTATTCCGAATTTAGTCGTATCACATCAGGACTTGCCCAGGGCTCGATTCTCGGGCCTCTTCTTTTCTCCTTATATATTAATGACCTGCTTGAAGTAGGTAAAAATTTCAAAAATACATTTATTCGCTGATGACGCACAATTATATTTTGATTCAGAAAATATGTCTGCTGTAGAAATATCCAGCAAAATAAATGAAGATTTACAAAGGATTCACGAATGGTCTACCTGTTATAGGCTCACTCTTAATTAGGCAATTTTTATTTCCAACTCATTGAAACCAATATTAAAATTACATCAAGCAATAATTGAATATGTTGAAAGTGCAACGAGTTTAGGCATTCATATTCAATCTAATTTTGGGTAAGAACAGTGAAATCATAAAATATCCACGTGCTTTGTGTAAAACGTATTGAATATAATCGATTCCCTTCCGAAATATGGGATGGTCGATAGCATTTCCCCGTTTTTTGGTTTTTGTGCTTCTCCCCCGCACCCGGAGGAACAGTTATCAGTTTAGGGCATCTCCAGGAGTGTGTGGTCGTTACAAAATAGAACTGGATTTATAACAAAGGCAACTTCAGCAAGGCGTTCTAGTTGGATAATTTCGAACAGTTTCATGTTAAAATTTAAAACTGGAATACTGCGTTGTTCTATTTTTGTTCAAATTTGAAACGCGTTTCATCCAAGTTATATTTTTTTTGTCATTGTGGTAGTGTCTATGGAATCAAGTCAAGCGACAAACTTTGAATCAACGTCCGTTCGTGCATCTGTTTGAATCTTGTAAACGCCCAAGTAACATTGCCAAAACCATCCAGCTTTATTAAGTTTTATTAAAGTTTTATAAAAACCACTAGAAATCAATTCGGCTTTATTATGGCAGCAAGAGATGCCAATAGGTTTCAAATTTTAGTCAGGTTTATAAGAACCTACACAGCTTCTTAACAACGATCTTAAAACCTTGACTTCTAGAATTCCTTTTACTCCTATCAAAGGTTTTATTTTGACTTTATTAACTCATAAAATGCTGTTTTGAAATGCCGTTTTAGGACTCATTCATATTATCTTATTATGGTCAGTTGAAAAAGCATTTTAAAACCATTTTGCCTCCAGTAAATGCATTAAACGGCTAACTGGCATTGAGGAAAGCTACCAAGCGACCAGATAGTTTTATAGTAGCCATTGCTAAGATAAATTGGCTTTTTGGCAAAACTGTGATTTCTTGCAATCGCTATATTGAAAAATATGAAATAATTGAAATGTGGAAAAATAAATAAACCAAATTTTAAATGTAATACAATTGAACTGTAGATCTGAGACAAACTTCGGTATTCGTTTAGATAACCTAATTGAAATCCATCAATTTTCAGGAGTTTCATGATTAATTTACGGAATATATTTCTTTCAATTTTGTTTTTGTTGTTGTAAACTCGCATAATTTCCAAGGCGCATTAATTTTCAGCTCCTATCGTGCCAATATTCGCCATAAAATTAAATGCGCATATAATTTGGAGCATGATACGCTATAAAAAAAACTCATTTTGTTTTATGTATTTTGCTATCAATCATAATTTCCCGCAACAGAAGAACTTTCTTCTGAGCCATTATTTGCTGTTGAATGAATCAGAAGAGCAACAAAGCAAAACAACAAAATCCAACCACGATATCGCCGTGAAGTTTGACAGCTGTGGCCATTCAGCCCTATGCTGGTTTTGATGGCGGCCAATAGGTTTTATGATGGTTCTCAAGTGGTCATAACATCTTTCACTAGAACATTTTCAAAATCTTTATGGTCTTAGAAAGGTTTTATTAATTTGTTTTCACAACCGTCTATAGAGTGGGCCACTTTGTACACATTTCGGCTTTTAAGATGCATAGAGGAGGTGTTGGTGGACAAAACAGTTTTGAATGTAGTGTCATCAACAAAGCCGGGAGGAGTGCTATACGGCTGGAATAGAACTGAAATTGTTACTTGGGCGTTCTACTTTTTCGTCAATAATTTCAAGTTGCAGCAACAAGTCTGAACTCGCTGGCCATCATTTCCCTATTTCTTTGTTTTTCAATTTTTTTTCGAAAATTTCTCCATAATGTGGAATATTTAAATTAGGTATAGAACCGAAAATGATTTAGACGAATATTAAGGGGAATTCCAGAGAGGTTCTGAGAGGAATCCCAAAGGAATTATGAGGGAAAATTCCAGAGGAATACTGGAGAAATTCCAGCGGAATTTTGAGAGGAATTCTAGAGGAATTCTTATGAGAATTTAAGAAGAATCCTGAGGAGAATACTAGAGAAATTCTAGTAAGAATTCCTGAGAAATTCTGAGAAGAATTCCAGTGAGCTTCTGGAGAATTCCGCAGGATCTCTGAAGACAGTTTGAGTGGAATTTTGAGAATTTCAGTGTAATTCCAAGATTAATTTCACAGGAATTCTGATGAGAATTGCAGAAAAACTCTGAAGAGAACTCCAGAGGGGTTCTGAGAAGAACTTCGAATGAATTAAAGGGAGAATTCCAGAAAAATCCTATGAAGAATTGCAACTGAATTCTGAGAAGAATTCTAGTGGAATTCTAAAAAAATATTCTAAGGGAATTCTGAGGAAAATTCCAGACGATTTCTGAGATTGCTAGAGAAATTCGAAGGGGATAGTAATTATGAGGAAAATTCCAAAGAAGTTTTGAAAGGAATTACTAAGTAAGTAATTTGAGGAGAATTCCTAAGGAACTCTGAGAATATGCTCACAGAAGTTTTGAGAATCAATTATACACACACATTCAAGTCTTTAAGTTTAGAACAACATTTGGAACTGCTGCTGAAGAGAGGGTATGTTTGTTATATATTTTCCCAAGAGAAAAAAATATAACTGACATATGAAATGAATCTAGAACTACAACACTGCTGGAGATGCTTTTAGTGTTGACTGTTAGTGCTAGTATTGTGTCATCCGGTCAATTTGTCGCGAGTGAATTGATGATTATTAGCAGTTTAGAAGTTCGTTAAAGAGTTGCCTCATAGCGGGGTATTTTGATCATTGGTGGAGTGCGGAGTGAAAAAAAAAGAAAAAGAAGACCAGTGCAATGGGAAAACGGCCATTTGCTGGTCAGAAGCAACGAACAAAGTTAACGCTCATGCGCGCTAGAAACCAGATGCACTCAACGTGTGGTGTATACAGTTTTGTGATGCTGCTTGTTTATATCGAGAAAATTTGATAGTGGAGCGGTCACCAGAGAGTTGATTGCGGTCCACCATGAGGCTTTTGTCTGGTGTGAAAACAAAGTGTTCCCACTGGAGACGGAATTCCGGACATACAGCCTTGCGGCAGGAAGAGCTCGTGTTCAGCCGCGTTATTCAGAGATGTTTGGTTCATGGTCCTGTAGAGAACTCCTCAAGAACAGGACGTAATTTATAGGGCACACGGACCTGCACTGGTTGCTCGATGTTATAACCACAGAAACGGAATGTTCCGGAAATCCGGGTGAGCTCATTCCAATTTATCCTTTCGTGCCCCACTCCCATTTTTTTGAGATTAGTTTTCGTGTATGAAATTAATATTTGGTGGGCTGAAAGAAGGCTGCGACTTCCAGTCCTCACAAGTTCCTATCTTGCGCCTCTGCGCAACGCTGATGGTTGGTATTGCCATTTGTCTCAGAGGTTGTCCAGCTGGACTCTTCGATCACTTGTACTGCTGTCCTTGGAATGTGACTGGAGGAGTATGGGGAGGGCTTTTTGAGCGATGTCTTTTGCAATTGTATGTTGTTTTTCAGAAAAAGACATGCATCTTTGGGTTAAGGTCTTATCTGTGAAAGTAATAATGATCTACTGTGTTTTTCAGCTTTTCAGGACGTTCAGAATGCATCTTATTATTATTAATTGCATATCATAATTATTTTCATCAGGATAGTAATAATAATAGCAATAATAAAATTTTATCTGCGTCAAGGTTAAAAGAAAAGTGATTCAAGGTTGTATTGATATTTTATTGAATTGTATCATACGGTATTCTCCTATAAATTTAGATCAACGGATATTATCTTATTTAATCATTTGCATTAATAAATGCTGTTAAAGTCTGCTATTTTTGTATTGGATTAGATTAGATAACATCAATGACCAACCATTGGATGTCATCATTTAAACCTATGAGATCCACTACAAGTGAGTATAGCAGTGCAAGGAATCGGAGCAGCAGATAGACTTTTTAGGTATACTATTCTTTATATATAATTCAGATCATCCAGTTTCCAGGAGTTTCCAGGTTTTGTAAAAAAAAATGCCCATTGGCTATGATACATTGTCTAAATATTTAGGTTTATAATAGATGCGCGGATCCTTCTGCAATTGCAGTAGGTCAGAAGTTTGCAGACATGTGTAATTATTATTATCATTTTGCATTATAATGTCCCTTCACTAGATTTTGTATACTATTCTGAATGACATTGCATATTGATTTAACATTTTTATCATTATCATTACCATTTTTTTCTTAACTCGGATTTTCATTATGAATTCAAATATTATTACCTCGGAGCGTATTGTACGGTATGTCCACGCATCCTTCTTCCCCTGTGGATTCACAAAATGCGTTGTGGTTCAAATCTATTCATTTGAATCCAATTCATTTTGTGGTTAATGCAACGCAGTAGGCCTGGCCGCTTTGACGCTTGTATCATGTCTTTGATGTGCTGCAAGCATCAATATTGTATGATGTACTACCACCCATTGTAGCACGGGAACTAAGTCCGACAGCAATGGGCTCTCCTCTCTGTTAGACTTGATCAAGCATTAATAACCACTGATTATCCTTATCATGCCACTGTATGAAGGGCCAAAAAGGGGTTGGTGGATCGATATGCAACATCACTTATACGTATCCGCAGGGATATAAAGAATCTCCTTCCAACAACGAGACTGAACAATTGGTCAAAAGAGCAAGCTATCTAACATGAGGATGCCCCAATGGGCGGGGAGAAGAGCCCGCCCTCTATTCACAAACTGTTAGCAATGGGAAGTTGGCATTCCCACTCTCCCCATCCTGATTGCTTCAATCGGGTGCCCTGATGGTCCCTCCCATTCCCATGAAATATTTATATATTAGTGTACAAATATATGTATGTAAATGAAAAATACTATAAGCATTTGTATCAATTATATATGATCTTCGTTCGGTTGATCCTGAAATGCAAGAAATGTTGTATAGTGTTAAAGTGTAGAATTCTGTGGTTCGCACTTAAGCACGTTTTCGTTCGTTTTCAGCGCTAGCAGCAATTCACTAAAATCTCGGTTTGAGGTATCCTGAAAAAGTTTGTTATATCTATTGAAATTTAATCATTTTATTTTACTCTTATTTACTGGTCACTATTTGCTGCTTGATGCTGATTTTATAACCTCATATATGAAATAAAATCAATAAAACCACAATTATCAATTATAATAATATTGTGAGTAATGATAGAGTAATGACAAGGATTGAACTGTAACATCAGACACAAGCTAAATGAATACAGCGCTGTATGAATCATATCCGCTCGAATTTGGTCTAATGTTCATTTGCAAAACGGTAATGAAAAATACATTCAATAATAATTGCAAAAGCCTATCACCGACTCCGTTGCCACCTCCTGACATCCAATGGATTGTTACTGAAAAAATAAATAAAGATTAGATATGTATTAATATCCTCCTAGTCCGATGGGGGCGAACCCGGCGTAGTGGTTAACATCCATACCTCTAACGCCAAAGTCACGAGTTCGAATCTCACCTCCGGACAAGTTACGAAAATACCCAAAAGAGGTATTTGAGTGACTACGACGGGAGATGAACCAGCCCGAGGCTGAAAATCTCGATAATCCAGACAAAAAAAAAAATAAATCCTCCTAGCCCTGGAAAAGCTGAAACAGTATAGATCATTCCAAAAATCAAAGATGAAATCTCGGTAAAAAATATTATTTTATAAGACATGTTGTAATATTTTTTCTAGTAACATTTCAAAGATAGCAATTGGAGTAATCGAAGAGTCCAGTTTGATGATATCTGAAATAAATGGCTTATTTAATAATAATACCACTAAACAAAATATTGAAATATAATACTATACTGCTTAGAAACACATGCCAGTCTTTTATGAATTTTGTGAAAATATTTTTTTTCGAATTTTATAATTTCATGAAAAATAAATTGAGCCTTTTATGCTTGTCATGTTGCTCCAGGGTCTTACATGGTTTTGGAATGCAAAGATGATTCTAAAGCGTGCTGAAATTATTATTAAAATGAGAATGGAAAATATACAATAGGATTTAAAGGTACACGATCTTCAATCGCACCCCCTCACTTCGCTATTGTCAGATTGACAACATTGCCCAGGCTACGCCAACCAGCGTCTCCATGTTTCAGCTGGCAGTCTTTTGTGATCATATGACTTGGGAGGCGTGAGGTAGGAACTTGTGAGGACCGGAGGTCGGTTGCACCCTCCTTTGAAGTTGTCAACTCACCATTTGAAGCCCCCACCACCAAAAAAAAAAAAAAAAAAAAAAGGGCGCATCCCCCCCAATAATTCCCACGTTTTTCCCCCCCCTCCCGCTTTTTTTAATAAAAAAAAATAAAAAAAAAAAAAAATATAAAATTTTTTAAAGTAAAAAAAAAAAGCAATATTACAAAATGGGAAAAAATAAACTTTTTTTCGTTTCCCCTAAATTTTTCCCCCCCTTTCCCCAAAAGGAAAACAAATTTTAAACTTTTTAAAACCCTTTTTTTCCCCCATTTTATGTCTTGTGACTTTCTTCTAGATGAAATATCTGTTTTCTCAACTAATAAACTACGAATGCATACTCGCCTTGAATGCATGCCTACGTTATGTGTTCAACTTAAACAGATACACAAGTGTTTCTCACTTGCAGCATATATTAATTTGGCTGCCGATTTGAAAACTTCAGCAAACTACGTTCATGTTTATTTTTGCATGGTCTTACGAGTTCAAAAATACCAAACTATTTATACCCCAAATTACAATTTTCACGAAGCAATCGTTTTAAGAAATTTATTCTTCCGCGACATCGTACCTCTAAGTATGGTTATTGATTTTTCGTTCGAGGTGTAGTTCACTGGAATTCTTTACCAAATAATCTTTCTAGCGAAACTTCTTTCATAGCATTTAAAAGAGGATGTATAGAGCATTTCAAGTAATATAAGTAGTTCAAAAGTTGAATTGGTATTGAATTAGTAAAGTCTGGAATTGCAGCGCTTATTCTACCAGTGAAAATCATTGTAACAATAAAAAGACCTTCAAGTCTTAAGTTGCGTAATAGAATTAAATAAATAAATATATAAACTAATAAATAAAATTTTAATTTTGAACAGTTACATCACAATAAAGTAATGAAAAAGTTCTCAATTGCTGAAGAACAAGTTAATCGCCATATTATCATCGTTGACTTGTCGATTATCGCTGAACTAATGCCAAATTCGGTACATAGGCAGGTAGGGTGACCCTACTTTATATATTAATTGGTGTCATAGTTAGTCACAATTTCATTTCAAATATTCCAGAAATTTTAACTTAAAATCATCAATTTACTATTTCACCAAGCAAACAATTTTAGTGGATTAAAAGCCGAATAAAGCATTTTAAGCTGACGACGTCAATTTGCAACTGAACAAACTGTTATCCAGTGCGCAATGTTAGTTGAGAATCCACAATTATTGAATCGTACAAATGATATCCTTCTCAAAACGTTGGAAAAAGCTTTCAGATCACATGAAATGAGATTCGGTGCTGCTAATAAACGTTTTACTGAAATAACTGAAGAACTTCGCTGCATCCATAAAACAATCAGCATAAAACAAACATTGTAAGCAGGAAGATACCTACCTTTTTGCCTACTCAATTCCCATTGTAATGAATTCAGTTTGTCTAATCATCAGCGTATGTATACATGTATAGCGAAATGCTAAAAGTATATTGAGCATCCTTTTGTAATGTTTGTTTTTCCATTCTTCTAACGGGACCTACCTTTATTGTTTTATTGGTACTGTAAGAAGTTTGTAAAGGAAAGCAGGTAAGCAATCGTATTTTTCTCGGTCATTGCCATTTCGAGGCGTTCTTTTCAAGGAATAATGCTTGGTCGTAACGTTATGTAATTTTCAGCACTTCCAAGTTCCAACATTGAGAGTATCGTAAGGTTCAGATATTGAGAGTTTTTCAACGATCATAATTTTCAAAAACAATCTACAAGCAATTTAATTTTCGGAAAACAGACCTTTTTCGCGAAATCGAATATCCATCGGTCTGAGTATTCATCACTCTCATTAGAAGGTGAGCGGTTACGCAAGTTGCGAGCCCCCTTCCACAAGGTGACCATTGAGGTTTCTCGCGAGAGTCCCTCGACGAAATTTCGCCAATAACCGCGTTTATTGCTTTGACTAGTTGTTTTAGCTTTGTCTCAAGCTTTAAATATTCATCGAAGTATGTGAAAGCCATGTGTCTACGCAAAGCTTTGAAAGCGTCAGATTTTTGTAAATAACATTTTGAGCATTCATCGTCCCAGCCAGGTGTGACTGGTCTCATTTTCAAGGGTGCACTTGACCTTTCTTCTTTTATTTTCGTGTGTGTGCTTCAAATGGGATTTTATAGGGGGAAGTAGCTCATCAAACCACCTCTAAGCATATTGCTGTGAGATATCAGGTGGTTATCCATCGATTGCCTGTCGATCTACCGAAATTGGAAGACGTCTGCATTGAGTTATTTCAAATTATAATATTCTGCCCAATTAACAGGGCTGTTAGCAGGTCACTTTTTAGTGACTTGGTAACTATTTTGAGTCTAGTCACTAAATAGTCACTATTTGCATCCAAAAGTCACTAAAGTCACTATTTTTCGGAAAATGGTCGCTTAAGTCACTATTTTCGCACCGTCGATTGTCGAAAGTTTTAAAAAAATCACTTGTATCTACACTGAAAAAAAATCTTTTAGTAAAAACTAGCATTTTACACGACTTTGGCTATTTTCAAAACTACCATGAAATTTCAGTCAAATTTACTACGTTTATGGTACAACCTTTTTACCACAAAAGTTCAACTCAGTGGACGAAGTGGTTCTACGCCCCAACAAAAAAAAATGGTTCAACCTTCAACATTTGTAGTATATTTGACAGACCTCATATTGATATCAGCCGCATCATGGTCGATCTAATCGCAGGCATGGTAAAATCAAAAGCATTTATAGTCAGGTGAAAATTGTTGGTGTTTGCGCTTAATTTAACCCTCGAAATGGTAGTTTCTATTGCGGATTTTTTTTGCGTGTATGGTACAATAGATCCAGAAATATCCTCAAATGAAACTCGTAAGAAGGAAAAATATTGTGCACAAACACCTGGAATATCCGGAGTGGTCCGGTTCCAAGCTGGCTTAAGTGCTGAAGATGTCGAAAACAACACGGAAAAAATCCGTGCCCAAATTTGTGAACTGCAGTCATGAATTCCAGTCGGCATCGGTAAATCCAATGCAGCTTTGACGGTCGGATGTTGTTTCAGAACATGCCGCGTAAAATTTCCGGCCATCAATTTTTCCACATTCTTCTACAGCCTTGCAGCAAAACTTCCCATCGACCTGCAGCAGGGTGGTTTTTGAGTGCACCATCGTTTCATTATGAAAATTAAAACAAAAACAAAAATTGTGTTTCGCTCATAATTTTACTTCCAATAATACCTACTTACTTGGTTTATCACTGTGATTCAAAGTTGACCGTGAAGCAAAACGTGAATGACAAGCAGCTAACAACAGCAACAGCAACACACAACACCGTAATAATCATAGCCAACTTTTGCACTATCGAGGCGATCGAGGCGATTCAATCTTCGTGAATCAATTAATGCATTCATAGACGATTCTTTCATCTGTCATTCATAATACAATTCAACGCATGAACAAAATCATGCATGACCGATGTCATTTTCTTCTCTTTTTTCTCTCTTCTTTATGCACTCCGGTGTGTTATGATGTCGGCAGAAGATCACTCAGATTGAAATTCTTCCAAGAGCGTGTTCGCAAAAAATTGAAAATTGAACGTTATTCGATGCGATTTCCATCACTCCTCAACCATCATCTGTTGCTTCTCTGTGTAATTACAACTGATCTGGCAATAACGGAGTAGCCAACTCGGGCGGTCGATCATGCTCATGCTCAAATGAGCTTTTTTGGATCATTTCGACAAGGAATCGATGTTCTTCTAACGGTGGAAATGTATTGATGGATTCAGTACCAATTGTATCCGCCGTCGCATATTTTTGCCAATCGATGTTCCTTGTGAGGTCCAATGGAACTTGAGATGGTTTTGAAGGTTGAGGGTCATACTTAATTGAAATAATGATTGGTAAGTGATCGCTACTATGGGTGTTAATTGATGACTTTCCACAGGCAGTCCAATGAAAGTGATCTTGAACAGAAAGATAGGTTGAGTCTGCTTTCTTGAGCAAGAGGTTTAGGTATTCGTGTCGCTTCACCAGTGTTCAAAATTGACAAATTGAAATTGTCACATAAATCGTAAAAAAAATAGCCGCCCTATTGTCATCATACAGACCTCTCCCCCCCATCAAGTACCATGGGAATTCGTGTCACCAATAATCAAGACTGGGAACGGAAAAATAGATTTTTGAGTTTTTGGTTGATGTTTTCTTGCGATGATGATTTATGCTGCACTACGTTGCGGTAAACTCTGTTAATGCAAGGAGCTTCCGGGGCACTCGAATGTTATCAGCTTAACACTAATTTATAAAGGGCGATACTGTCAAAATTTGGTCAATATCAACTTGACGTATTTCTTTCAATTTTGCATTTAAAAAACCTGAACACCCCTCATTTTGAAGGTGTGTGTGTGTAGAATGTTGCTCCTATTTTGATTTTGGAATTCACTCTTCAGTTGTCAAAATGCCGTCCAAGCAAGAAGAGCAGCGTATCAAAATTTTGCTCGCGCATCGCGAAAATCCGAGCTACTCGCACGCAAAGTTGGCAAAATCGCTAAAAGTTGCCAAATCAACCGTTACAAATGTAATTAAAGTGTTTGGGGAACGTTTGTCGACAGCCAGGAAGTCTGGATCGGGGGGAAATCGAAAACCGGAAGCCGCTGAGACGACAAAGAGAGTTGCCGGTAGTTTCAAGCGAAACCCTAACCTATCTCTCCGAGATGCCGCAAATAAGCTGGGTGTATCGTCTACAACCGTGCATCGAGCCAAAAAACGAGCCGGACTATCGACTTACAAGAAGGTAGTGACTCCAAATCGCGATGATAAACAAAATACGACGGCCAAAGCGCGATCCCGGAGGCTGTACACGACGATGCTGACGAAGTTTGACTGCGTGGTAATGGACGACGAAACCTACGTCAAAGCCGACTACAAGCAGCTTCCGGGACAAGAGTTTTATACGGCAAAAGGAAGGGGAAAGGTAACAGCTATTTTCAAGCACACGAAACTGTCAAAGTTCGCAAAGAAATATCTGGTTTGGCAAGCCATCTGTACCTGTGGCTTGAAAAGCAGCATTTTCATAGCTTCCGGGATTGTCAACCAAGAAATTTACGTGAAAGAGTGTTTGAATAAACGTCTGCTGCCTTTCCTGAAGAAACACGGTTGTTCCGTACTGTTTTGGCCGGATTTGGCATCTTGCCATTACGGTAAAAAGGCCATGGAGTGGTACGCCGCCAACAACGTGCAGGTGGTTCCCAAGGACAAGAACCCTCCCAACACGCCAGAGCTCCGCCCAATTGAGAAATACTGGGCTATTGTCAAGCGGAACCTAAAGAAGACCAAAAAAACTGCTAAGGACGAGCAGCAGTTCAAGGCAAACTGGCTTTCTGCGGCGAAGAAGGTGGACAAGGTGGCTGTACAAAATCTGATGGCAGGGGTCAAGCGTAAGGCCCGGCAATTCGGATTTGGAAAAGCGGAAGCCTAACTGAATATTTTTCCTGAATTTTATACTAATTGAACTTGAAAAAGAAATTTAATTTGATTTTTTAAATAAACGATTTCACCGATTTACACGCGTTTTCCCTTGACCAAATTTTGACCGTATCACCCTTTAGGTAAAAAAACGCGAAGACAGAACCACTCGTTATGAGTGTTCTGATGAGATACGGCACGTCTAGTCCAGCTCAGCGCTGGATACGGAATGTACTGAATACACTCAAAACAATGGCAAACAATGAAATTACAGTTTTTGCAATCATATCAATTACTTGCTCTGTGTTCCTTTAAGCCTAGTATGCAGCTGGCACGTAAGGATCTGAAATAATGTTTGCCAGTTCTACCGAAGTAATTTCGATGGGTGAAACGTCAGTCTTCCTTGCGGAGTAATCGAACAAAATACTCGATCGAGCCTGTGTACGCTATAAACATTTTTACTTTTACTGTGAGCCACGTTTTTAAGCGTCCTGTGAGAGTGGGTGAGACAACACCAAAACACGGCTCACAGTAAAAGTCAAAAAGACAAAACAGTAATAGCAGCTTGCCCAGGCTAACACACCCTCAAATGTTCTGTCAAAATAACTTAGCGAATCAAAACAAAAACAAAGATACTAGTACCGAAAGGTACCGAAAAGCGCAAGAGTGTATTGCAAGGTGCAAACTGCAAGGTCTATTTCGGAACTAGGGGTTCTCCAAAAGTGAACCAAATTCAAATTGCTAGTTGCAGATTGATTGTTGGTAAAAGCATTTCTTGACCATTACTTGTCCTATCCTAATGCACATTACTCTTGAGCTGCATACTAGCCTTTAAATATTAAGAAGACCATTGTCATTCTTTTGGCAAATCTTGAAGGAGTACAATTCAGCGCCAACATTTGATTACGGTGAATCTGCTTTTGTAAACTTACACTTTATCGGCTAATTTATAGTAAGTTGAATACAATTCCTTCAAATTGAATATATCAGCGGATAGAGATAAAGCTCCTCTTCCTTAAGGAGTGCTTAATTTGTATTTGTGACCTTTTGTTCAAGAAAAAATGACTACGAAAGCCATTGATTACAAAAGCAGATCTGTCCTAATCTATTGTTGGCGCGGAATTGGTAAAAACAACCGCCACAGTACAAACACAACCAAGTCGACATATTTATAAAAACACAGTAAAATTTTGACATTTGCATAGGTTTTTTTTTAAGGAAACTAAGTTTCTACAAATTTTTTTTTTAGAATTTTAGTCCGCTTTTTTCTGTGTTCGGGACATAAACCACTGCATCTAGTTATTTGATCTTTTGTAGTGTTTGACGTATCCTTTTTTTTAGTGCAGTTAGTGAGTTTCTTCATCACTATTAAGAAATGATGAATTATTCGGTTTTGTTACAGTTGTCATTGTTTGTTTTGTTGGCAATGAATTGAGTTTTATTGCCAGTTTCCGCTTTTTAAACCCTTTGAAGAGTAAAGGCACGCTTCAAAGGCGCGTCCGTTTATCAGTCAGAACCGGATTCATTGCAAAGAAAAAAAAACGAATTCGATACTTAGCATGCATCAGAGCCCTTATCCTAACAACTTCAAACTATAAAACATCTAATAGAAAATGAGAATTCACTTAAATGAAGACTAATCTTATATTACTTATTTCAAGCTTATCCTCGGTGGTTCAATCCAAGTATTGTCACTCTGAACAAGACATAAAATGTAATGAGGACTAAGATACGTTCTTTTCACAAAAACAAATATAGTTACAAATTAGTTTGAATTAATTCGTACTAGAGTTCAGTAGAAGATCTGATACCGCGTAACGCATCATAAAAAGGTGATCTACAGCTTTACGGGTTATTTAGTCATTATGAAGAATTGTATAATAAATAACAGCAAACCAATTTTTTTTATATATGTTCGTTTTGAACCAAAACGATACGCAAATCTACCTTTTGCATGAGAATCGGTAACGGCATAAGATTACGAAAAGCGGAATCACTTTTGATTCCATTTATATCTCTTCAACGCAAGCCAAAAACAAAAAACGGCCAAAGACACTTCCATTTATAAGCGGACAACTTACTGAAATTTCTTGTCCATTACATTTTTTTTTAAAATAACACTTGTGGCTGATAATCAAGAAATTCATTAATCAACGTGCAAAGAGTCAAATGCGCTTTAGTCTCATCACTTTAATTATCATATGAACGATGCGAAATCACGTATGCATCCAATGAATTCCGCTAATCCGTACTGTTCATCCGACCAACCAGTTCAGCCATTATCCAGCACAACGCATCCATTTCCCCAACAAACAAAACTCAATCGGAATGGAAAATAAACCACCTCATAAAGCAAATTAAACCAACAAAGCATCGGTGCTTTGACTCATTCAGAGTCGAATTTATTCGTCGCAAATTTCCCCACCCAGCACCGCTCGCTAGTTGACTGACTGAGTCTGTGGGACAGTGCGGTAGCGGGCCGCCAACGAATGTGCATTTCTACCATTTCGACTCACAGTCGGCCAATAATGCAAAAAATAAAAACCACCTCAACTACATACTTTCGTCCGCTGAAACCTAAAATCCAAAAAAAAAAAACAGAAAAAAAAGTATCACTCTACTCTGTTCTGTTATTGACTCCAGTCACATTATTAATAACAATTTACTGGCTTACACGCACACAAACGCACCCACACCCACACTTTCCTTTTTTTTTTGTGTACCCGCTCGGGGCTATTGAGGGCCGATAAAAAGCACAATCCGGGTGGAAATGGAGAATGAAAATCGTCGATTCATGCGAACGGAGGAGAATGGGAGAGAGCAGAGAAAAAAATACCGAATTGACTGGATGAAAAGTGAGACGGAACGAGTTTTGTATGGGAGCTTTGTTGCGTTTGTGTGCTGTTCGAGCGAACAAAAGGGATGAAACTGGGAGGAAAAGCTCAGAAAAATGCGAACATTGTGTGCACGAAGTGTTATGGAGAGAGAGGATAAGGTTTCAATCGATGCTCATCCGGCTAGCCGGAGAAGAATAAATAACAAATCGGAATGAATAGAAAAGGTCGATTGATGGTGAACGAAGGAGATGGATGTTTGCGGAAGAGAGAGATGAATAGAGTTGCTCGAGGACGTACGGTTTCTCTCTCTCGAATGAGTGGAGAAAGTGAGAGAGGGAGGGCACGTGAGAGTAAACGAGAATCGATTGCAACGAGTGAGCTAAAACAGAGAGCAATGTGTTCGCGCATACAATGGACGATTGCTGCAGTCTGCCGAGCTGGGTCTTAAGATAAAAGGCGTAAACAATGGACGGAAGAGAGAGAAAGGTAGAACACGCCTTCTTTTATTCGACCGGTGTTCGTGCGGTTGTGTTTTATACGGTCGAGGTTTTGTTTAGCGCATTCAATCAGGGTGGCGATCGGATCGGAGATTTTACACTAAGCACATTTGTGTGAGTGTTGAACGCACAAAAGAAGCTGAGAAGAGGAGAATACCTGAAAGCACCACGGTGCGTTCAGGATGAGAGAAGGTGCAGAACCGGTCGAATCACAACCATTCAGTACGAGTTTAGCTCTTGTGCAGTGAAGACCTGAATTGGAGATTGATTATCTGTTGTTGTTGTTGTTGTTGTACTCGAGACATTTCCCAGCGTTTGAAAAAAAGTTCCAAAAACGAGTTTTATTGTGAAGGATGAAACGAGTTTCACAAAGCTATACAATTTGAATGGAATGCAATTAGTGGAAGAATCGAAATAAAGGAAACCATTCATAGTGTTTGACAAGTTTTGGACAGTAAGCAAATAAAAGTGAGCTTTATGATTTGTGAACAGTGAGAGAGATTGATCAGAAGAGATTGCCAAGAGCACTGATTTACGAAGACTTTAAGTGATTGCTGAGATTATCGCGATGATTAACCACTCCATGGCCAGTTTGACCCACCCGCATTATGGGTTCTCGCTGGGAAATCATCAAATGGATATGCCGCCGGTAGCTGATTATGCACCTCAACCGAATCATAGCCCGGGCAGTGTGGACGTGAAACCTCGGCTAAGTTTCCCGCCCACTTCACTGGCTGGGTTTCAAACTCATACACCTACACAGCCCGGATCGCATCAAACATCACCTGGCCAGGATGGACACATCAAGCGTCCCATGAATGCCTTCATGGTATGGTCCAGGCTTCAACGTCGTCAGATCGCCAAAGACAACCCCAAAATGCACAATTCGGAGATCTCCAAGCGGTTGGGATCAGAATGGAAATTGCTCACCGAGT
This sequence comes from Aedes koreicus, assembly GCA_024533555.2. NCBI lineage: Eukaryota > Metazoa > Arthropoda > Insecta > Diptera > Culicidae > Aedes > Aedes koreicus. Next base: position 3,121 of record JAHHFK020000148.1, on the reverse strand, counting down.
CGCAGAAACGTCCCTTCATCGACGAAGCCAAGCGCTTGCGGGCCAGCCACATGAAGGAACACCCAGACTACAAGTATCGGCCCCGACGCAAGCCGAAGAACCCCTTGGCCAATGCCGCCGGTGGACTCTCCCTAGGAATGCAACAATCCGCCAAGAACGCCCTTGGATCATCGTACCCTTTCCCCCAACTTCCTCCGTACTTTGCTCCGACTCATCACCTCCAGCAGCTAGAACAACACTACTCAGTTCCCTACTTTGGAGGTTTTGACCCACTGACCCTATCCAAGCTACACCAATCGCAGCAGAGTATGCAGAGTAGCTCCCCGACGGGCATGGAAGCCCACAAGACACAGCAAATGCCACCGACTTCGCTGAGCTCGTTCTACTCCAACATCTACAGTGGCATCTCGGCAGCGGCAGCGGCCGCTCCACTCTATGCCGCCCACTCCAACAGCCTGTACAACTCATCCACGTCATCCGCATCACCTGGATCCAGCCCCAGTACATCACAGCAGTCCGGCACCATTCTACCGAGCGATATCGAAAACTCGATGCGACGGCCCGTACAAGTCATCTACTAATTTGCCGACGACAACGACGACGGCACAGTGATTGTATCTCAGAGTAAGAAACAGTATTGTCTGTTGTTCAGTTTACCGATAGGATCCAAAAGACGCGCTGGCGAACTCCCGTTTTCAAGTGTACATATTCTGTGGTTATTAAGCGATCGGATGAAGCGTCGCCGCGCCGTCGTGTTACTTATTTTAATTTATTCATGTGAAACAACTCAGAACAAAAGGAACGACATCCCTCTCATAGTAGGAAGCTTTTTTTGTTTTAACTAATTAAGAAGTAATAGCAAGGACCGATTCCGGTGGGTCTTTACTGTGTAAATAGCCTAGAAATTTATCGATGTGCGGAATGTACGCTAGACTAATTATCAACTCACTCTGAACAACGTTGTCTTATGTTAGTTCCGTTAAGATCGAGTACCCCGCCCCAATACCCCCCCAAAATTGACGTTTCATTTCCCTCATTATTGTGAGATTATTTTCTATCTCGAACGACGGGTGGACGTGATGTTAGGATACACATTTTTATAACGAACGGTCAAATCATCATCAATCAGTGGAAACGAGTAAACATTCGGCTGATCGGTAGGAGTGGATTAGATTTTCGTAAGAATGAACTCTATCTTTAATTGTTATCTCATAAATGGTAAGCAGTAAACAGTGAAAGAAACGCAGCGGTAGAAAGATTGTATGCGAAATAAATAATTTTTGAGGATAAAAAAGAAATTCGAACCGATTTGGGCTGTTACTGATAGAAACTTGAAAAAGAAATGCATTTGGATTTTGTAGCTGCGGAATCATCTTTTCATGCTTGGGTCTTCGAGGAAGAGCTGTTGACAGTTTGAATAGACTTTTATTATGAGCAGATCTGGTTGTCATAGTAAGCGTTAATGAATGATACTTTATTTTTAGTAAATGCCTGGACCTGACGTTTTAGTTAACCATCAAATTTTGAAATTTTCGTTTTTGATAACAGATTGTTCCTGATTTTGTTTGCGTCGCTTCCAATGGGTTTTGTTCTGAAGGAGTCTAAGTAAATTTGAAGAAAAATTAAGAAATGTTTGGTTTATTTACAAATTTCCGATACATTTCTATAATAGTGCTTCGGATCCTTGTCTTGCTGGAATACAAATTGGTCAATCAGACCTGTTTTAATCAAAGAAAGGTTGAGATTTTCATTCCTTCGATTATTACATAAGTCTCCACTCCAACCCATGAAAAATACACTAACATAACAACCATAACATTCCCTCCTACACTGAGAAATTATTTTCGTAAATTAGCTTTCACCCGCTTCGTAATCATGGATTTTGTACATAGAACAAATGTCTAGCATATTGTATGAAACATTCATATTGCTTTTTATCTAGTGAACTGCTATTATTACACCTTTTTGTATAATGCACGGAATAGATTTCGTGAAGACCAGCCAAGCGCTGCTTTGCTGATGTTGCTGCTGGGCTGTGCGGGAATAATTTAATATAAATTGAAGCGCTGTCGAGAGTTATAACTTCATACTCATTATTCAATTATCACCTCACGAGTCGCCATGGCAAAGTGATATCAACCGAGGATGCAGTATCAGCTCATTCCAAATATACAGGATCGAATCCCATGTCAGAAACATTAAAAAAGACGCTGGACAACTCCACATGGTTGCGCTTTTTGTCAATTACATTTCGAGTCGATAAAGTAGATCTCTCAGTCATTCAAACAACCATCAGAGAGACGTTTCTTTATAATTGGTAATAAAATATTCGTAGCTTTTTGTATTGTTTTCGTACAATGCACGAATGTTGTTTCTGTGTCAACAAATGCTTCGTGCGTTTGACAGTTGCGCGTGTGCCATTTATTACGAATGTATTTTCATTAAAAGATCAAATCAGTTTCAAGATTCGTTAGTTCTACCTTCGATTTCTGTAAAATTACCTTTCAGTGTACATGCTTAACCGTGTAATGAATAAGTCGTTCCCGAAGCTTTTCTCTGAACATAGGGCAAACACGACCACTTTTTTTTTCTGAATTGGCTCCAACTGGAACGCATCAGTCCACAAAAACAATACTCCAATATGCTTTTTGTTTTTCTGCATGCTCGTGATCAGATGTCTTTTGTTTGCTTTGCTGGATGAATGGCAACTTCCTGGTAAACTTGGGTTTTAAACCATGTTTAGCGATCTTCCGAAGAATAGTTCGATCCGAAATTGGATGCGAAACGGTGTATTTCCCTGAAGGTGATCCTGGTGTTTTTCTTAAACTTGCTGCTTGATTCTGGCGTCCATTCTTGCATTAGTTTATCGTTTCGTGTCTCTGACGGGTGGCCCACCACAGATCCAAACGTTCGGAATTTCAATTGGATTCTTTCTACCGGCTGATTTGCTTATACCGTACAATCCGGCAATAGTCCGCTCCAATTCGCCACTCACCACATCTCGAATTACCAGTTTACGGACATATAAAGGAACTGGAATGTGCAAACATCGTGTTTTCCATGATTTCTACCAAAATAATTTGAAGGCAATCCGAACATAGAATGAGCATGAGCACGAGCA
>JAHHFK020000147.1:0-98021 GCA_024533555.2 Aedes koreicus | reverse complement strand
TAGTAGTAAAATTCTTGTTTATTTTTGCATTCTATGTCTTATATACTAATTTACAATATTAAGTGTTTTAGCCCATTGGGCTCTTCAGCTTTGTTTTAAGTGTTTTATGTGTTAAATGTGTTTAGTGTCTTTTGTGTTTTAATTAATTTTTCAAATCAGCCCTTTGGGCATTGTTAGTTTCAAAATTTGATAACCTACTTAAACTAAAACTATAGCTACAATTTGAAAAACCTAGGGGAGGGGAACCAGATTCCGAATGATCTGGTGATCCGATGTCAGGCAGCGTGCCCTGTACCGATTGATAGACTCACTAAAGCGATCGACGAGCATTTTTATCTCGGCCAGACGGTGGACCTCAGATGTTCTTGTCCTCGGAGGGGTGTTCAGAATCATCCTGAGGAACTTATTTTGAACACGCTGGAGCTTCAGGTGATGTGTTTTTGCGCAACTCTCCCAGATTGGCATGCCGTACTCGATGACTGGAAGTATGATTTGCTTGTAGACAGCAAGCTTGTTTTTCAGAGATAATGTAGACCTTCTGTTAATCAATGGGTACAGTAGCTTCAACAGAACGTTACACTTTGTGACAGTTTTGTCAACCTGTTCCCTGAAAATAAGCTTGCTGTCTATGGTAATGCCAAGATAGACAGCTGATTTGGCCCATTCCACCGTTGTGTTGTTCAGGCTTATTTTACAATCCTCAGGGGGAACAAGTTTGGGAGAGTTGGAGTGTGGAAACAGGATGACCTGGGTCTTCGCCGCGTTGATACAGATCTTCCATTCGGTGAAGTATTCTGACAGAACATTCAGGCTTCGCTGCAGTTTCGCTGTAAGCGCTCTTATTACCCTACCATTGTGGACGACTGCGGTATCATCGGCGAACAACGATAGAGATCCATTTTCCGGGAGCGGGGGTATGTCCGAGGTGAAAAGGTTGAACAGAAGTGGACCTAGTATACTTCCCTGCGGAACGCCGGCGGAGATTTCTTGCGCATCGGAAACTGCACCATGCAGCGAAACACGGAATGTCCTGTCCGACAAATAATTTTTAATTATCTTCACCAAGAAGATAGGAAGATTGTATTGTTTTAGCTTGTACACCAGGCCATCGTGCCACACATTATCGAAGGCCTTCTCGATATCGAGAAGTGCCATGGCAGATGATTTCGAAACAGACTTGTTCCGCCTGAGGATGTTGATGACTCGATTAAGTTGGTGGATTGTTGACCGACCACGTCGAAAGCCAAATTGTTCGTCGAGCAAGATGTTGAGCTCGTCGGCAGATGAAAGAAGCCGACGGTGGATCGCTTTCTCAAACAGCTTGGATAGTCCTGAGAGAAGGCTGATTGGTCTATAGCTCCTAGAACATGAAGGATCTTTCCCAGGTTTCTGGATGGGTATGACTTTAGCTGACTTCCAACACGAGGGGAAGTAGCTAAGTCGGAGACATTGGTTGAAAATCAACGCCAGATGGACATAGAACTGGGGGCTCAATTGCTTGAGCTCCAAGTTCATGATGTTGTCGAAACCTGGGGCCTTCATGTTCTTAGTCGCTTTGATATCGGTCAACAATTCGTCAGCTGAGATCTCTAACTCTTCCGAGAAGTCGTTGGGACTTATATCGATGTTGTTTATAAGCGCGCTAACGGCAGCTTCGTGTGGACTGACGATGTTTTGTCCGAGATTGTGGGAGCTGACGAAGTGTTGACTTATCTCAGCAGCCTTTTCTGCAGGAGTTATCAAGCGATCCTTAGAGCCATTGCTGTCTAGTGGGATCAACGGTGGAATGGGCCTTGGCTTAGTTTTTAAAATTTTTGTCAACTTCCAGAACGGCTTTGCACAGTCTGGGAGAGAGCGGATCTTGTCGGCAAAATTGTTATTTTTAAGGTCCACCATTCTGGCCTTAATAATTTTTGTCACTCGATTACAGTGACTTTTTAGCGTTGGCAAACCAGTTCGCTGGTATTGCCTTCGGATGGCGTTGCGCAATTGTATTAAATCTTTAGTGGGTCGTTTAGTACAGAGTTGCTCACCTGTTCAATCACCGGTACATGTTGCTCCCGGGCCTGGGAGATCGCTTGCTCGATGCTCTGCAGCTGCCGTTCGATGTCATCAACCGAATCAAGGTGCATGTCGAAATCGATGTTGTCGTCAACGTGTTGTCGGAACCTCTCCCAACTGACGCGATGGTAGTTCCGTCTGGTGATTCGATGCCGGTTGACCGAGGAGCCAACTTCGGCCACCACCGGATAGTGGTCCGAGCTGAGCTCCTGGTGTACTACCGGCTGGGCGATGTTGTTCCCCATGTTGGTGAGGAAGATGTCGATTGTCGAATGGACCCCGGATCTGCTCAACCGGGTGGGAGTATCCGGGCCCAGGACGGTGTAATGGCCCTCATCCAGGTCTTCCTGCAGTATTATTCCGTTCCGGTTGCGCCGGGTGTTCCCCCAGGTTTCGTGTTTCGCATTTAGGTCGCCGGCGATGATGAACTGCCCCTGCCTCCGAGTTAGCTTGCGAATATCGTTCCTTAGGACCGTTGTTGTTCCGTTAGCGGTGCTGGCTTGTTTGGGACAATAGGCCGCGATGATGGTGATAGGGCCGACGGTGGTTTCAACCTCGATTCCGATGGCTTCAATAGTCTGCAGTTGAAAACTCGGCAGCAGATGGTAGTTCATGTTGTAGCGCAGGGCGATCGCCACTCCTCCTCCACTAGAGCTGCTACGATCAAGGCGCACAATCCGGTATCCTGGGATGGAAACGCTGAGTTCCGGCTTGAGATGTGTCTCGGTGACAATGGCGATGTCGATGACCTTCCTATTAAGGAAGTCACCGAGCTCGATTGTTTTGTTCCGGATGCAACAAGCATTCCAATTGAGGATGCTGATGGTGCGATTACGGTCCATACTTGAAAATAAATTTCATCGTCACGGATGTGGCGGCTATGAGCTGTTCCTCCTTCGAGCGGCAGGAACGTAGTTGGCGGTAAAGCTCTTGGACGAACTCGACCATTTGCTCCGTGTCATAGAGCTGTCCATCGACGGGTGGTTGCGTGGAGGTACTGCAACTCGGATTGCCCCAGCCTGGAGGAGGAGCCGGCATGGGGGCGGCGGCGGCAGCCGCGAATCGTTGCTGAACGGATGCTGACGGGTGGTTTGCATGGCGATGGTTCAATGGAACTGGCGGCAGATTTGGCACTTGATACCGGAGCGTTGGGAAATTCTCCTCGTCCATTCGAGGTGGTTGGCGGCGTTGACCAGGCCGAGACTTGGTGGACGCCTTCTTGCGGATGGCCAAATATTCCGCTCGTTTGGGACAGGCTCGGTTGACGCCTTCGTGGTTAGCGCCACAGTTGGCGCACTTTGATGGGGCGCCTGCATCCATCGGGGCGCAATCGATAGTTGCGTGCGCTCCGGCACACTTTCCACACCGGGGTTTCATGTGGCAGTTTCGGGTCCCATGACCAAATGCCAGACACTTGCCGCACTGTGTCACGTCGTGTTTCCTCGGGCGATACCGGTCCCACTCAATAATGACGTTGAACAGTGCCCGTGTTTTCAACAGGTCCGCCATCGTGACGGAACCCTTCTCTAAGTGGACCAGATAGAGTTGGTCCCGATGATTTCCCTGTTGTTGGCGTCTTATTGGGAACACCTTCACCGGTTTCAGAGCCGCCGCTTGCAGCTCAGCGACTATTTCCTCCGGAGTGAATTCTGGAAGGCCACGCAGAATCACCTTCAGCGGCTTGTTTCCGGGTGCGTCGTGAGTGTAGAACTCATGTTGCTTGGCGACTAGGTGACCGCCAACAGCACGGTAGTCAGCCTCCGTCGAGCACATTATCTTCGTGCCCGTACTGCACAGCTTGTACAGCGGATTAACTTTAATCGCTGCAAGCTCCGTCCTAAGGGCAGCGATATCTCTTGACGTGGTGAAAAGCGGCGAGATTTTAACTTTTTTCGGTACCTCCTGTACCGGGAGCGCAGCAAACCGATTACTCGCTAGTAATCGGGCGTTGGGATCCGATGAATCGGCGTCGTCATTTCGTTGCCGCTTGCAGCTGCTTGGATTCGGAATGGCTTCAGGAGCTAATGTCACTGGCGTGGATGTCACCACGTGTTGATTTTTTCGACTCATTGCCACGGCAACAGGTCGAGTGGAAAAACTTGCACAAATTTGCAGCACTTTCTTCTGGCTTGCTATCGCTAATAAATTAGCAAGCGCTGGCGATAGATCACGAACCGGACGCGCAATCGCGAGAAATCGGACGAGGGGGGGGGGGGGGAACGGGATAAAACTTTTTTACGGAAGAGCAAAAAACACGACCGTACGTGTCGCTTGTTCGAACTGATATGACTGTTTTGACTCGAGAAAAGTTGCGAAGGTGTACCCGTTTTATATCCTTCACTGCTGCATATGAGACCTCCCTTGCTTACATTTGAAATCTGTGATAGTAAAATTGAGTGCATTGAGTAAATTTACTCTGAATAATTGGCATTATAAGACCTCACCTTATGTTTTTGTTATTTTCAAAAGCTTAAAATTGTTAATTGATAATGTTTGATAATTGAATTGATACGCGGGAAAATTTCCAATCGATTGATGTAAACATCTTGAAAATCTATTGAGCATTTATTAAGTTATTAGCGTTTAATTTGTAACGATATTTCGTGACGGTTGCTGATTTTTAGATTTTCAATTGACTCAAAATTCTCAAACGTGGCTCCTTCCGAGTCATTTGCAACAGCGTCTTCTTGGACGACATGTTCCGTGTACGGCTGGCAAAATGATTCGAAAGGATATACGCAACGATATCATCAAAGGCCTGGCGTAGAGGTTTCTACTCAATTCAGAGTCCCGCCAGTAAACCTTAAAAAAAAAAATTATGATCTAGAGCGTTGCCAGCTGTTTTTGCTCTTACTCAATACAAAATTTCACAGAACAAACTATAATAATATTACTTAAAGTTCTGTCCAGTTAGAATCCGGAATTACTAATTGTGTTGCAGCGGTACGGAAAGTGACCGCTACAAGAGTTCTTTTACAGCGGTTTGTTTACCTAGGCGCTCACGGTGTTTCGTGCAGTGAGTCAAAACTTATTCTAGATGGAAGCTGAAAGGAGAGAAAAAAAATCTGCACACCCACGTTGATAATTCAACGTGGTCCGCAATAAAAATCTCAAAAACGTCTAAAATCGCCAAATCAACCGTGTATGATGTGCTGAAACGTTTCAGGGAGCGAAAGAGCGTGGAACGAGTGCCTCAAGGTAAACGTCGTAGTTGAACATATGACCACAAGCTGAACCAGAAGGTGTTGAGACCCGTCAGAGCAAACCCTGGGCTGTCAGATAATGAAATTGCACAAAAATAAGCTGCTGCTCGTACCGTTCGAAGCATTCGTTTGAGAGCAGGATATCGTTCTTATCGACCCAGCAAGCAACCAAGCAGAACGTTGAAGCAAAGTTTCGTCACCAAAACTTGAGTTCGGAAATTGTACCAGCAGGGTTTGACGAAGTACCAAGGATACCTGCTCATCGACGATGAAACCTACGTCAACATGGATTTCGGAGAGCTTCCTGACCAAAAATTCTTCATGGCGACGGCACGAGAAGATGTTCCTGCAAAGTTTAAGTTTGCTTTTATGGACAAATTTGACAAAAAACTGATGATTTAGCAAGGGATATGCAGCTGCGGAGCAAAGACCAAAGTGTTCGTGACGAATAAGACAATGGACTCAAAGCTGTACAAGGAAGAATGCCTCAAAAACCGCGTACTACCTTTCATTAAAGCCCATAAAGGTCCCGTGAAGTTTTGGCGAGTTGCCACTCCAGCCGGGAAGTCATCCAGTGGTACCGCGATAATAACGTAGATTTCATCGATAAGAACATAAATCCACTCAACTGCCCGCAGTTCCATCCCATCGAGAGATTTTGGACAATGATGAAGCGGAAGCTTAAGAAAAGTGGAAAAACGGCTTGGGACGCGACTCAGATGACCAAAATGTGGAACAAATGTGCCAAGGAAGTTGACTCCGGGGGTGTGCAGTGTTTGATGGGAGGAATAAACAAGAAAGTGCGAATTTTCATTAGAAACGAAGAGAAATGATTTGTTTTGATATTTTTTCCTTGAATACATTAAATTATCTTTGTTTTGATGCGTTAAACTTACTTGTACGTCAATTCGTTACCGAGATACAGATGATCAAGAGATGATTCAGATTCTAAAGCTATGTCCTTGGACCATGGAGCTTTAGAAACACTTAAGTGATTTCCATGTATGGTTTATTGGTCATTCGATAGTCAAAACTATATAAATCACTCTACACTGATTTTTCAAAGATGAGTCATTTGAAAAACACACAACCGAAAGTTAGAATTTTTTATCGTAAATTTTACCAATATTAACATTTTTAATACATTTCTCATGCAAAAGGGCAATATTTGGGAACATTGAAAAATATGTCCCTTACATTGGGTCCACCGTTTTCTTGTAAAATAATTGTTATTTTATCTGCTTGAGCTGTTAGTTTATAAAGTGTGAATGTTTTCTGTACCTCTAGCCTGCATTATTCGGTTTATCGGATCAATTTAACCAAATTTAGATCATTCAAAAATCATGGAGATAATCTGTTCAACTTAACCAGTGAAATCATGGCGTCTTAAAAGCTGAGAAAAATTTTAACTACACGGAAGTGAACAACAGTAAATTGATTACTAATGCTTGAATTGCTTCGAATTAAATCCGTCATCTTGCTAGGAACCTAATTTTGTTGATTATCGCTGAATTAATGACATATTTGGTACATAGGCCGAATGAAGGAGCTAGGCTAAATTACATTCCGTTACCCTACCTTTTTGGCAAAAAAGGGCTACTTTTGGCAAATAAAACCACCTTGACCTTAACAATTGTGTGCTTTCCTACTGTTAAGTTGATGCACGTTTCTCGCGAAGCATTAAAAAAGGACTTATCCTTGTTGCTTGATTCTCATCATGGACTTTCTCTTATGTGAATAACGCGACTTCAAAAGAACTATTCGTATAATTATTTGCAGAATGTAAAATCTTAAAACTACTTTTCTGGCAGTCTAAGGTGCATGTAGAGCCGCGCATTGTCTTGTTTTGTCATCTTCGGTGTACACTGATAATTCTGGCGCACTTGTTCTCTCACACCGAATGAACCAATGGAACGTATTTCTATCAACTGATATTTTCAGACGTGTAGATTTTTATTTCATACTTGATTTATATTGATTGTTTGTTTATGGTAAATTATGTAACTTCTTAATAGGCCATTTTTTTGAATATTATGAATTAATTTTCTCCGAATTCTTTGTTTTACTCTTATTTATTTTTTGTATTGCAAAGGGTTCATAAAATATGCAATGGAATTTGAAGAAACTGATTTTCAAAATTAGGAACTCAAAGAATTTCGTTCGTCTGTTGTTTATCTTATATTTCAAGCTCTATATTTTGACTCAAGTATAAAATCAGAAATAAGATTGCAGTTTTTTTTTAATGTTATACGTATCTTACGTTTTGTTCTTAGCTTTCTTTAGTGAAATTAAAGACATTGCTTCTTTCCATTAGTGCAATAGCAATGATGGGCTGATGAATGTCCATTAACGTATTTCTTGCTGACTATTTTTTTTTTTGTCTTTACAGGTTCTACAGTTGACGATACATGACATTTAAATATTACTTTTACTTACTTTTAGTTACATTACTTTGAAATTTAAAACACTCAAATATATGTGTTCAGGAACTCCATAGAAAAAAGTTACACGATCTTCTAAAAATTCACAATTATTAGTAGTTTTAAACAATTATATTTTTTTAGTTTTTGCTGACTATCGCGTTTCCATTATCCATTATCAAATAAACTTGCCAACCATAGGTCCCCATCAATCTGAAATGATTTTCTTAGGTTCATTAAGCTGTTTGAGAGCTAAGGGATGGGCAATACTGCCTCCCCCCACCCTCCTCTTGTGGCTCTTTGTCCATATATTTTTTTCAAATTTCTATGATAGATGTCGCTCTCGATTTTAATGAGTAGTTACAATTGCACCACGATGCGAAAGCTCTGGTTGCTGAAAATACGATGCCCCCATTTGTGAAGATAAGCAGCAGCCCTAGTCTGGTGCAGCCCCCACAAAAAAAAAACATTATTCACTGGGGGAATCTTTGGCACAAGGATATCTGTTTGAGACCAAGAAGAAGCTGCACAAGTGAGATGGCCAATGGTTATCTTTCGTCTTTCTTGAGATAGAAAATTCTCTCTACAATTAGGTTGGTTCTGCAAATCGACTAGAAAGCAGAGCGAGCTCTTGGTGGTACCATCAGGACGATGTGCTTTATTAATTGAAACTCTGAGCTTAGAAAGCGCTGACGAGGAGCACCTCAATGGGAAGTTAAAGCGGGAGTCTACGATCGGGGATGCTCAGATGCTGATCGCACTTAAGACTTAGATGTCGTCCAGACTGGACTCAGAAAATTTTGTTCAATGGGAAATAAAATTAAACCATTTTCCTTACTTAGTTAATTCTATCTGCAACGTTGATTGTTCTGTAAGCTCGATTAACTTAGTTTGCTTTTCATCGTCAATTGTGAACGACTCAAAACTTATGTCAAAACTACAAATATTTAGTAGTACTTTATTTCCAGATAGTTTGAAAAGAATCGGGCTCAAGGAAAATTTTTGGTGACCTATTTTGTGTGTCCAAATTTCATCGAATACAGTCTTTAATTACTTTTGTGAATTTCCTATGGAAGGAAATTATTTAAGCTAACGTGCATACAAATTCTACGCCCTTGCGAGTGGCCTTCCGGCAGTTAACCGGAACATTCGCCATGGCGGCCGAAAACATGCGTGCAGGCATTTCTTTGAGTTCTTTCTACGTTTTATTTATCAATTCCCTCCTCAGTTTTCGCGACAAAATTGTTGCAGTAGATCTTACGCTTCAGGTTGGCCCAGAAATTCTCGACGTTGGGCGGGTTCGCCGACTTGGGTACCACATCGATATTCAGCCGCTCCATCTACGTCAACGATCGCTTCGAGTAGTCAGATCCGGTCAGAACACCGCGTCTTCGCCTTTATGGTATTTCTTGATGAACAACACAACTTCCGGCAGCCATTTCGTACTATAAATTTCCCCATTCACGGAGAGTCCGGAGCGAAAGAAGAGCGGCTTTGACATCCCTTTCTCGCTGATTGTCAGCCACAGCAGCACCTTCTTGGAGAACTTGGTGTGCGAAATGAACTTCACCTCGGAGCTCACTTCCTTCGTGGGGGAAGTAAAATACGAAGTGCCCTGCCATCGTTGCCATCCAGGGTGAGATAGGTCTCCTCGTCCATCACCACCGCCACGTCGTGATTCACCGGTAAAATCGAGTTGACCATCTTATTCAACCGCTGCCGCTGCGTCATTGCCTGCAGCTCCGAAACCAGTGGACGCGACTTCCGCTTCCTTTTATGTATGTTCATGTTTGCCAGGTACTTTTTCACTGTTTGGCCGTTTGAAACGACCTCCCGGCCAAGCGCACGCAGCGATGTAGCCACTTTTCCCTCGGTCTTCCTCTTCAGCATCCTTTGGAGCTTGTTGTCGCTCAGGGTCGTCCGCCGTCTGGAGCCGGGCTTTCTTTCGATGCTCTGATTGTTGCCTAATAGTGCCAAGATGTTGTAGATGCCGGCACGGGCGTATCCGGCGTCCACAAAGTGCCGCACGATGTCCGTTTTCGACGCAGCGGGGTGCCGTTCTTTAAACGCGCACACTTCTGAACGGAGTTGCTTCACTGTTTTTGCCATCACGGTCAGAGTTCGACTGATAAAGCTGTCAAATTTTGTCTGCTGACACTCATGGGTTACTATGATTGATACTGCATGGGTAGTTTCGTCAGTGCGGATGAAGGTAAACCCATGAAAAATCGGCGATTTTTGTCCATTTCTTTTAATGCAAACTTTAGTTGTATAGTTATAATTGCGAAAATTAATTGGCTGTTGGCAAAACTGTGTTTTTTTTCTTTCGCCATATTGAAATATAAGATAGAATTGATATGTGGAAAAATATATGCACCAAATTTTTTTCGCCAGAACTTCGCCCAATACAAAAATTCCGGGCAATTATGAAAGACAAGCTCCGGAAAACAAGGTAGGTATTTAAAAACGACAAGGATTTGAAGAAAGAGTGGATGAAAGTGTGTTAGAAAAATGGCGCAAGTGTTGCATAGGATTTGATAAGTAGCGTTAAGGCCAAGGTGTATGCATTTAGCCTAGGAGAGAAGGTCGAATCAACCAACCTTGCAAAAACATAGTTGATATGTGTTTATTAATTCTCGGAGAGTTTCAAAAATATTCTGCGTAATATGAGTTTTAGGTGATCATTTTTGTCTGTTACAATTTTTTTGAGTAGATTCTTTATGATATGAAGGAATGTTTGCTATTTCTGCTTAAAAAATCGAACCTTGGACACCTTTACCGAAGATCACTTTTCGATTGAACAATAAGGTCTGTATAGTATCCACATTAATCCGGAATCCCTCACTGTAACTTTTGAAACTTTTGCACGTATGAATGAAAAATTTCGCTGAGATATAGCTGGAAGTCTTTGATGACTTTGAAGACTATGATTGTATTTGCATTCCATATTTTGTGTTCAAGATGGTGATGAATGAAAAGTTAGTGAGCGAGCAGATTTTTTACGGACGTGAGGCAAATCTTCAGTTGTCAATACGGGAACTTACCTAAATCCCCGATTCATGGTGTGCTCAAATCATTTTCCAATCGTTTGACGTTCGAAGGAAACCAAAAAAAGATAAAAACAATCGACGTGTTGATCTTGTCATGGACCGAAAGGCGAAGAGGACTTTGATGGAAAATCTGTACCGCTCTGTTCGAATGGTGGCTCGTTAAATAGGAATTTGGAACTGAAAACGTATAAAGTAAAAACAGTTCCAAATTGCAACAACAAACCGAACTTGATTACAAAATCACGGGTTCGACATTAATACTGCGAATATTTGACGAAGTTTTCATGCTATGTTACGGACGAAGAAACAAAAATGCTACAGGGTAAAGAAGGCATCAAAAATTTTCAAACTCCCCTTGACCAGTCAAGGGCATTTCCTCCCCTTGCCTATCCTGCATGGGGTAGTATGGTAAAGGGTTATGTGCCTGATCGGATACTACCGTTCAATAATGCCCTCCGCTCGTTTTCAAACTTGTATTTTTCAATTTTAAAAGCCTGCCGTTGCCCTATACGGAACTATCAATACACTTTCTCTTCACGTCTATTCGGTCTAGCAATAAATTACCGCCCACTTCTAGCGCTTCGCATGGAGATGAGAAATTATCTGCTTCTGACAAACTTCATCAAAGATCGTTACTTTGTTGGAAGAATACAAAAACAACAATCAATGTGTAAACTTTAATTTGTTTGGCAACACATGTGGCACGAAGAGTGAATCTTTTGTCACTACAGGCACTACCAACAAGGAGATTAACCAGAAAGAGTACCTGCAGAAGCAATTGCTTCCTCTCATAATAAACCACAAAGAAAAAGCTTTTTCTGGCCCGATTTGGCATAATGGCATTATGCTAAAACTGTGATGCAGTGGTATGAAGCAGATCAAGTGAATATTGTACCAAAAACCACAAATTCGTCAAAATGTCCTGAGTTACGTTCAATTGAGAGATATTGGTCTCTGATGAAGCGGAAACGTTCTGGAGATAAACAAGGAAGCAACATGAAAGATAGCAAATACTTCCAACGAACTTGGACAAAGACCCGTTTTTACACATTGAAGATGTATGTTAGTACCAAGCATTATCTGTTGGTTCTCTGTGTAATAACAGCTGATCTGGCAACAACGGAGTAGCAACCTCGGGCGGTCAATTATGCTCATGTTCATGCTCATGCTTACTTTGTGAAATCCGTCCTGGAATGGTATAAGGTACAAGAGGTCAAATACGTGCCAAAAACAGCCAATCCACGAAATTGTCTAGAACTTCGCCCAATAGAGAAGTACTGGGCTCTAGTTAAGCGGAAACTCTTCGAAACTAAGAAGAAAGCAAATGACACCGATGATTTCAAGAGAAGATGGAGAATCGTCATGGCTGGCGTACACTGATAGGCAAAATAAAGTGCTCACCTCAACGTTTTTTCAATTTCTCTCATTTACTTGGTTCAAATTAAAGTAAACACAGTGTAGTTTTTTTTTCTTATTTTATTTTATATATTCTTTTTAAGTTTCACTTATGGAATACTGAAAAAAAAGGAGTTTTACTTAGAGAAAAAATAATCAATTTGTGTTGAAAAAAAAACAGTGACAAAATAAAGTGCCCACTTCATTTAGGCTACAGAAAACATAAATTAAAGTAAAATAAAAGCACTTCAATAATTGGTGTGTCCTCCTTTGGCCTTCAGGACCTCCTGCAGGCGCTTCAACATGCTCTCGACCCGGTTCTTTAGGTGCTGTGGATCTAGCTCTTCCCAGGCGCGCTCCAGGGCTTCAAAATAGTTATTTTTATTGGTAAGACCAGTTTTGTCAACCCTGGCATCGAGAATCGCCCACAAATTCTCCATGGGATTGAGGTCCGGGCTTTGTGGAGGCCATTCCAGCGGTTTGATCCGACAAGACCGGAAGAAAGACTTGGTCTTCTTGGCAGTATGCTTCGGGCCGCTTTTGGTTAAACAGCTCGAATTTTGATTCGTCCGTCCAGAGAACCGTTTTCCAGAACTCTAGGGGCTTATCAGCATGCTCTTTAGCAAACTTAAGCCGTTTGGCTTTGTTTGCCTTGCTGATAAATGGGCGCTTCCGGGCAAGTTTGCTATTCAACCCCTGTGCTACGAGACGGCGACGAACAGTTCGATCGGAAACTGATAACTGAAGGGTTTCCTGGATCTCGCGGACAGTTACCTTCGGGTTCTTCTTGACTTCGCGCATGATCTTGGTGTCCGTTCTCGCATCCGTTTTCCGCTTCCTGCCTCTGCCAGGGCGATCCACCACTGATCCAAACGTTTTAAGCTTCAGAAGAATTTTTCCAACCGCTGCCTTACTGATACTGTACTTCTTAGTGACAGCCCGGTGCGATTCACCGTTTTGCACATCACGAACGACCAATTTTCGGATACACAAGGGAATTGCTTTCGAAAGCACTGCGTTCTCCATTTTTTTTTTTCAATTGAATCAAATGCGATCACGTATACAAATGCACCAGGTTGAGCCGTTTGCTTCAAAACATGTCAAAATATCAAAACATAAACAATCGAGGGGTGTTCCAATGGAAACTTATCGAAAACATATCGATTTTTGAAGTGGGCACTTTATTTTGTCACTGTTTTTTTTTCAACACAAATTGATTATTTTTTCTCTAAGTAAAACTCCTTTTTTTTCAGTATTTCATAAGTGAAACTTAAAAAGAATATGAAAAATAAGATAATAAAAAAATACAGTGTGTTTACTTTAATTTGAACCAAGTAAATGAGAGAAATTGAAAAAACGAAGAGGTGGGCATTTTATTTTGCCTATCAGTGTATCTGAGGGAACCGTACGGAATCTGATGGCGGGTGTAAAGGGTGTCCACGATGAAATTGCCACACACAAAATTGATTCGCAAAATTCGAGTTTTCATCCGTTTGCCATCAAATTGTCAGGGATTGAGAAATAACTATTAAACTTCATTTTACCATTTTACTCGTATTTTATTTACAGTCCATACGCAAATGCCCGCACCTTGGCCTTAACCCCGGCCATAAGATTCTGCACAACCTGTGAATCAACCGTTTTTTGCATGTAAACCCATACTTTCTTCAGTTCCTCGACTGTCTTCACTACCTTAGGTCGTTTAAAAAGGTGCTGCTTCATAATCGCCCAATACTTCTCGATGGGGCGGAGCTCCGGAGTGTTGGGAGGGTTGAACATTTTCGGCACGAAATTGACCTTATTGTCCGCATACCACTTCAGCACGTCCTTGGAGTAGTGACATGAGGCCAAATTTCGGCCAGAAGATTGTTGGGACGTTGTGGGCCTTCAGGAGAGGAAGCAGCCGCTTCTGGAGGCACTCTTTTATGTACACCTGTCCGTTCATCGTGTCCTGGGTCACGAAAGGTGCACTCCGCTTCCCGCACGTGCAGATGGCTTGCCATACCAGGAATTTCTTCGCAAATTTGGACATCTTCTGAGTGCGGACATGCTCCGGAACGCTGAGCTTATCCTTGGCCGTGAAAAACAGGTTGCCGGGGATCTGTTTGAAGTCGGCCTTCACATATGTTTCGTCGTCCATGATGCAGCATTCAACTTTCGTCAGCATGTTGAGGTACAACTTCCTGGTACGGGTTTTGGCGGACTTGTTCTGCTTCTCGTCACGATTAGGGGCGTTTTGTACCTTGAACGTTCGAAGCCCAGCCTTAGTTTTGGCCTTCTGGACAAAACTTCGGCTTAGGTGCAGCTTCTTAGCCACATCCCGAACGGAGGCGTTCGGATTTCGGTTGAAGGCCCCAACTACGCGGTTGTGATTTTTGGTGTTGTACGGAATACTTTTTCCTTCACTTCTGGGCTTCCGATCGGTGGTCAACCGTTCCTCGAACCGCTTAATTACTCGCGACACCGTGGAAATTCGCGATTCCCAACGTTTTAGCGATGGAACGATGCGAGAGATCCTTGTTCTCGTGATGAATGCGCAAGATTTTATCACGCACGAGCTGTTCTTTCGACTCAATTTCCGCGAGTTTTGATCACAGGACTTTAAAACTTGCAGGATGTAAATAATGCACTATGAACTAAATCCACCCAAATTTTCATTAAATTCTACCCAACGGTTAAAAATTTAGAGCAATTTCATAGTGTGGCAATTTCATCGTGGACACCCTTTACCACAGAAAGTTCGAGAATTTTACAAAAAGAAGGACCTTAATCAACTGTTTCTTATGTAGATATATCTCTTTGATTGTGTAATAAACAATCGGTTTTGTTAGAGTATGTGTAAATTTTTGTTGCTGCTGTTATTTTGGGGTCCGAAGTTTTACGTGGACAGGCTTTATGTTATTTTTTAACCAAATTGCAAGGAGGATGAGAATAAACAGTTTGGTTTTCCCATAGTAATTCCCATGGAACTTTCAAGAGCCAGTGCAGTTCACGATCGCAACCAATTGAGCTCAAATTTTGGGAGAGGTGGCAAGACCTGGTTTGAAATCGATTAAGTGGGGTAGAGCAGAATCGATACTCTGAACCACCCTACAATGAATACATCCCAACTGAGATATCTTCGCACCCTCATCAAAGGCAAAATGAGGCACAAAGAAAACAAAATCATCCTGCAGCACATCTGGCGCCAGATTTTTCCTTCATACCCTCCCTGCTCATACATTTGACCCTTCTGTGTCTGCCCAGAAGGGCAATCATGTTCGCTTCCCACTCGGAATCTCGGGACCTGCCGCTTCGGTTTGTTGATTCTGTTGCCGATGCTGTTGCAGCAAACCATTGCCAAGTTCATGTTCGAATTGAAGCCCCAAAGGCACGGGAGAAGGATGAGAATAAACCACTCAAAGGACGCTGGAAGAAAAATAATAATAAATGTCAATTTTGTTCCCAGAAAACGAGATTTTTCCTCCGATTCCGCTTGTATCTGGGGGTTCAATGTGTCGAAGCTGGGTGGGAGATAGCGGGATGGGACCAAAAGTGGACACACACATTTGTGACATGTGTGATTATGGCTTTTGGAAAAGTTTATCTGATTATTACGTCGGTTGTTTTTTTTTTTTTTGGATGTTCACTGGTGGTTAGATAAAATATCCGATGGATTTTCTTGTGCAATAGGTTTAGAATTTCAATCAATCCACTGCGAAAAAAAATCAGATTGCATTTCCGCTGATAGTAGGCTTTGATGTCTTTCAAAGACATATTGTTATTCCGGATAAAGCCAGGATGGAAATGATAATGGCTGAAAATTAATTAGCTCGGTCCATCCTCGGCATAGATGCTTCGGTTGGAAGGAACGAAAAAAAAAACTCCAAATCAGCCCCGTCAATCTTAAATGGGTTCGAATGTCAAAGAATCACTTTCGTCATTCCAACCAGCGCTCGAGCAGCATGGAGATAAAAACTAATCACCGAAATCATTGCCGGACAGAACGAGTATTCTTCCATCACTCATTCCTGTTATGTATAAAAGTACAATCGTTCGACTTTTTTGCCCGGTCCCATTTGCGGCTATTGCCTGACATGGAAGAACATAAGCTGCACGATGATATTGACGATGATGCCCGTTGCCAAGCTCTGCCGGCCTGGCTAGGCCCATTGACCTGGTTCTTATCGGACGAATACGGAATGATGATATCAAAATGTCATCATCAGAGCAATTCCTCCTAATCACAAATGCTCAGTGATGGGTGTAACGTACAACACATCTGCACGAGCAAATGAAGGCACATCACACGAAGAAGATACATACATCGTGCTGTCATTTTGGGTTGATTCCGTTGAGAAGAACATGTCAGAGGACATGGTCTCTGTAAGCTAGGCGAACGGAAAAAAAACATTCTGGAAAAATTGGCCACAGCGGGCAGAGGTGTTTCATGGAGATTGGTCAGGCTTCGAAATTTGAACCAGCTCATGTTGTCAATTACTTTAACTTGAATAGAATTGTCGGACGTGTGCCTATCATCTCGTTTCCAGGCAAATTTCGAACTGATCATAGGCTACTGCGTTCGGTGTTGTTTCGATTGATTTTGACGTTTAAGTGTTTACTCCCTTGAATTTGCAACGCCCCACACGCACGCCGCTGGTGAAATTTTCCACTCACATGCCCCATAATATCGGATTCACCTCCAAGCCACAACCATCATTGCTGGTTGGATACCCTAACTACATTCCTACCCACGATCTGACAGTCCAGTGCAGAAGACAAACCCAACCGCCAACGCTCGTTCGTTTGTCTTCCATTGGGGCAAAATCGGAATGATCAACCTAGCCGGGTTTGTGGAAAAATCTCAGCCGGATGCAAAACCTCAACTTCAAAGTTGCGACCATACGCACGTCTGTGCAGGCGGTATTTTTTCGTTTTGTTTCTTTTTTTTTTTCGAAGCTCTTTCATCCTAGAAGGACAATTTTCTAGCATGTTTACATGGCTGTTGATGCAAAAACAAGAAAGAAAGAAAAACTCAGCTCAAACGATAAACTGTTGTTGGATGGTTGCGGCAAACAAGAGCAAAGAAGCACGAATAAAGCAAAGCTACACGACGACGATCAATGGTTCCAAGAATGGACATCAGGACCAGTAAAAGTACATCTGAAGGATTTTGGATGGATATGGATAGAAAAAAAAACGAACGAAGAATTTCATCGCATCCAGCAAGATTGAATGCGTTGGAAGATAATATGGGTTATACGTATCATTGGAACTTACATTGTCGTCGGTGTCGTTGGTCGTGAGGAATGTGGATTGGAATTTATTTTCCATGCTCGGTTCGAGTAAATTGTTCCTTCAGAGGAAGGGTTTGTTTTGCTAGAAAGAGATGGAAATTCATCCGAGCGAATCGGGTTTTGTTCCATGAGGGATGGTTTTCGAAAGGAACTAATTTCGATATACAATTTTGGCCACGAACACTAGTTTAAGAATCCTGATTGTTGATTAGTTTGCCTAAGCCTTTTATCGAACAACTCTGACTTTTAGTAAACGATATGTTTTGATTTAGTATTTTTCCATTACTCTACGGGCCTACGGGTAAAGCTGTTCATTGGTTGATTATTTATAGTTTCCATGGTTCTTCCTAAAGGTGTGCACGGTCAACAACTGGTCCGAAACGTATTTGTTCACTCTTATTGTATTGTTAAATATTAAAATAACCAAACTTCATTTCAATTTATAGTTCAAAGACTTCAAATTACCCAAAAAAAAAATTGATAACGCTTTCGATTTGCAAACATGAACTGTCGGGTTTTATCTCGGGCAACGATGGACACAGGCTATTGTTCGTACGTACAGTGGACTCTTTCGACGACCATTGGTCAAACTTGCTCCAATTGAGATAATAACAGTTGGTAAATCTGCCCCGGAAGCAGACCCTGGACAAGGCTTACGGGTCGGGAAAGTGTTAGGACCACTGTGCAGCAAGGAAGTGGGAAGACTACCTCGCTAGCAGGTACAAAACCGCTGTCATTATGACAATATGATAACAACTATGACAAAAAAGGAAGAAGAGATAGGATTGATAAGACAATAGAAGACGAAAAGTGCGCAGAAGTGGTTAGCTGTTCGTTATCTTATTGGCCTAAATTCAGTTGTGCTGCCTAATTATTATTACTAAATCTAATACTGAATTCAAATACTTAAAACCTACGAACCCGTTGACGCCCCATCTGATCAGAAAGCACATGTACACGGGAGAAATGAATAACGACTGTTCCAGAAAGTATAAGCACACCTTTTTTTAACGGTCACTTCGAATATAATAAAATATTTCAACATGTTTTGGCTGCATCTTTTTGTTTGCACATTTCTGAATGACATAGCATCAAAAAAGTTAAAAACATCAGGGATGCCTACAAGCGAAAACCAGCGACTTCCATTCGGGATGTTGCGAAAAAAGTAGGGAACTCGTCGAGTAACGATATGCGTGCCAAAGAAAGACTTGGGCTAAAAACATACCGGAAGCAGACAAAAACCCAAAAGGAACACAAAACTGGCCGCGTCCGTGAAATCACGGGCCCGCAAACTCTACGATTCGTTATTGTGTAGAAATTCTGAGTGTATAATAATGGACGATGAAACGTATGTGGAACTAGATTACAAAACGCTTTCCGAACCACAATTCTATACTGTAAGCGAAGACAAAGACATCCCCAAAACGGAGAAGGCAATTTTTACCGAAAAATTCGGTAAGAAGGTTATGGTTTGGCAGGCAATATGCGAGTGTGGTAAAACATCTAGTCCGTACATCACATCGGAGACGATGAACACTCAGAAATACGTTAAGGAATGTCTCCAGAAGCGATTATTGCCGATGATCAGGCAGCACGAAGGTCAAGTAGTGTTTTGGCCTGATTTGGCGTCATGTCATTACGCAAAGGACACTTTAGAATGGTACAAAAGTCAAAATGTATGTTTCGTGCCGAAAGACATGAATCCGCCGAACTGCCCGGAGGCACGGCCAATCGAGACTTTTTGGGCTTCAACCAAAGCAAAGCTTCGAAAATTCATAAAACCAGCGGACGACATCCAAAAATTTCAAAAAAATTGGCCAAAAGTGGTCAAAATGGAGGGAAGTACCACTGTGCAGAAGCTAATGGGTCAAGGAGTCTTGGCTATGATTAAATATTTCGATTAAACGAGAGTAAAATATCATATAAAACACAAATACCAATATGATTTGCCAAATAAAATTACTAACGCTGACTTTTTGTTATTTGACGCTTGTTATATGACGCTGAAAACCTGACTTTTTTGTTATTTTGAAAGTGTGCTTATACTTTCTGGAACAGTCTATACTAAAATTCTTTGAGTTGATTAAACTACGTGCTGCTGCTAGAATTAGGGTTCTTTTGCAAGATCCGATATCATTCCCAACACTAGTTATATTTTGAAAGGATGACGATCGAATTTATTTTTATTCAAAACTAGCTGAACCCAGTGCGTGGGCTGCTACGCTTGCAACAAAATGAAGGCAAATTTAACATAACTGGCACGTTTATGGTTGTTTTTTCAAAATGAGTTTTTTTTTCTTGAATAAGCAGGGGTTCAAACTTCTATCAAAACATGTTTCTTACCAGAGAAATACACGTGTTTAAGTAACCTGGATAATTCTCATTTTTGGTAGGAATTTGAGTTTCATTTGTATGGGAGCCCTCCCTTCCAGAGGGGGGTGGTTTCTCAAACAACTATACAATCATTACCTTCAAAACCCCCCACATGCCAAATTTGGTTCCATTTGCTTGATTTGTTCTCGAGTTATGCAGAAATTCGTGTTTCCTTTGTATGAGAGACCCCTCTTTCAGTGAGCGGAGGAGTCTCAAATCACAATAGAAATATTGCTTGCCTTCGAAAACCTCCACATGCCAAATTTGGTTCCATGAACTTGATAAGTTCTCGAGTTATTCAGAAATTTTTGTTGCATTTGTATGGAAACCCCCCTCCCGCCCCCTCTAGATGGCGGAGGAGTCTCAAACTTCCATAGAAACATTTCTCTCCTCCAAAAACCTCCACTTGCCAAATTCGGTTCCATTTGCTTGATTAGTTCTCGAGTTATGCACAAATTTGTGTTTCATTAGTATGAGAGACCCCCCCCCCCCCTCTCCCCTACCAGAAAGACAGGAGTGGTCTCAAACTACTGTAGAAAACATGTATTGCCTTTTAAATCCTCGCAAGCCATATTTGGTTCCATTTGCTTTATTAGTTCTCCAGTTATGCAGAAATTTCAGTTTCATTTGTATGACAGCACCCCTTCTAGGAGAGGGGAGGGGTCTCAAACCACCATAGAAACATTTTTCGCCACCAGAAAACCTCACATTCCAAATTTGATTTCATTTGCTTGATTAGTTCTTGAGATATGCAGAAACTTATGTTTCATTTGTATGGGAGCTTCCCTTCTAGGAGAGAGGAGGGGTCTCAAACTACCATAGAAACATTTCTTGCTTCCAAAAACTTCTGCATGCTAAATTTGGGTTCCTTTGCATGATCAGTTTTCGAGTTATACAGAAATATGTGTTTCATTTGTACGGGAGCCCCCCTTTTCAGAGGAGGGAGGGGTCTCTTACTATCCTGAGAACCTTTTCCGGCCCCAAAAAACCCTGCATACAAATTTACACGCCGATCGGCTCTGCAGTTTCCGAGTTAAATCGTGACAAAGGAAACCCCAACTCATTTTTATTTATATAAATGGTGTATTCGATAAAAATGGCACACAGAAAATCTTCTGTAACTTTTGAATCGTATGAGTAAAAAACCTAGAAATTTGAGTAGATCTTATCCATAGTGTATTATTTACATCTGCCAAGTTTCATAGTTATACATTCAGTAGTTCCAGTCATGTCGTCGAAACAAGAAATTGTCCGTGAGAAAATTTTGTGCACTCACAATCAAAATCCAGGGGCGTCCCACCGGTGGATTGCTAAAAGGCTTGGAATTGCAAATACAACTGTGTCTCGTGTAATAAGAACCTTCAAGGAGCGTCTGAGTGTCCAAAGGAAGGAAGGGAGTGGTCGTAAAAGTGGTCCAATGGACAGTAAAATGGCCAGGAAAGTCGTACAACAATTCAAGAACCGTCCAAACATGTCAATTCGAGATGTCGCTAAAAAGTCTAAGGTGTCAGTCGGTTTTGTGCAGAAAACCATGAAGCGTGCTGGGTTACATGTTTACAAAGTGCAAAAAGCCCCAAACCGGAATGAAAAACAAAACATCACTGGGAAAACCCGCGCCCGGAAACTTTACACGAAGCTGCTCACCAAATCCGGTTGCATCGTGATGGATGACGAAACATACGTCAAGGCCGACTTCCGTCAACTTCCTGGGCAAGAATATTTCGTTGCCAAGTCGAAGTTCGATGTTCCGGAGGATGTTCGAAAGAAGAAACTATCGAAATTTGCAAAGAAGTTTCTAATCTGGCAGGCGATTTGCGGATGTGGTGAAATAAGTGCTCCCTTCATCACTTCCGGAACAATAAACGGTGCGATTTACACGCAAGAGTGCCTTAAGAAGCGTCTCTTGCCATTCATTGAGAAGCACAAAGGATCAACTCTGTTTTGGCCTGATCTAGCATCCTGCCACTACGCTCGAAACGTATTGGAGTGGTACCGAGCCAACGGACTCAATTTTGTGCCAAAGGATATAAACCCACCAAATTCATCGGAACTTCGTCCAATTGAAAAATTCTGGGCAATTATGAAAACGGAACTTCGCAAACATCCCAAAACTATAAAAACAGAGCTAAAATTGAAGAAAATTTGGGTGAAAACAACAAAAACACTGGGAAAATCGGTTGTACAAAATTTGATGGGTGGAGTGAAAAGGAAGGTCCGGGCATTCGGGATGGGAGACGAAATTGAATAAAACAAATCTTGAAAATCAAAACTCATTAGTAGATCTTCATTCCCTGAAAATTTCAAGAAAATCCGATAATCAGTTTAATTTTGATGAGTATTTATGTGTGTGCCATTTTTATCGAATACACCCTTTAGATATTTTTGAAGTGTAGCTTTCATCTTTCAACAGTAAAATCAACTCGAAATTTGTTCATTGATTTTTCTTATTCCTCTTCGCAAACAATCGTGAGTTTGTTCTTAGGAGAAGTTTTTTTCCTCTCTAATTCTTAGGTCTGTTACTAACTTTTGTCTAAGATAGATTTTAAACTGTTTTTCCCAGTTAAGTGGTCACCCGAATGTAAAATTTTCCCAAAGCTGAGGATAATTGAGTAGTGATAATGCGAAATCCAGAATGTATATAATTTTACTCAAAATTGAGTTATTGCATTGAACTACCACGTTGTGTTGGTTTTACACAGAAACAACAATTGCCAAAATTTTGAGTTGTAAATACCTAAAATGTGCACATGGGAAGAAACATATACATTTTTTTTTTTAATTATAAACACCGAAAATTGAGCAAGCGTTTGAAATTTGTACTCAAATTTAGGGTAGTTTTCTCTCTTTTCTTCACGAAATGTTGACAAAAAATAGAGCAAGCCGCACTCAACCCACCGGGATGTTTGGCGCAATTACTCAAATTTGAGTAAAATTATACACTCTCGATTTTGCGTTCAAAATTTGTTTTAGTTTTGGGTAAAGTTTATTACCGAGAGAGTAAACATTTTTCACGGGGTGTAAATGTGAACTACCCAGCGCGATGTTCACTTTACTCACATTGGCCTGCAATCATTGAGTTGGGTGAAAAGGGTGAAAACAACTCAAATTTGGTTAGATTTATGGTTCCGTGTAAAGAGCATCGGAGTGAAGTTGGCTGCGATGAGGATGGTGACCGACACGAAATGTCAAAATCTAACAACAAAGCATCCTCCAAGTCAGCTCGATCTTCTCGGCACAGACAAACAGATATGACACTCAATACAGTTTCCAGTTTCGTTTACTGATTTTAAAAAATCAGTAGATTGACGATAGGCCACGGCGGCGCTCATGTCGTATTTGACATATGGGCCCGCTTGTCGAACGACGGTGTTTTTTATTGTTGTCTGTGTTATTTCCAGCAACTGCTGCATTCGGTTGTCTAAGAGTGATAGATTCTTTTCTGCATTAAAAAAAATCAAAATCTTCAACGTCTGTTGTCTGTGATTTTTTTCATCAAATGCTGTGTCTGGTTGTCTAAGGTTGTCACTGGTTTTGTTTTCTGCATCTGATAGTAAAAAAGAATTGAATTTTCAACAGACAGACAAACAGGGTTTTTATATGTATGATGAAGATGGTGATGATGACGGTTTGGATTGAATTCATTATTTTCTCCGAACAATTGATACAGTTTCAGTCCATGTTATCTTAAAAGTCTTTGAATATTATTGGTGCTCCGAATAAAATTCTCGTGATAATCATACAGTAAACCCTTGGGAATATTGTTTCATAGTGGTTAAACTTATCCGAACCTGTTCTTAAAATAATTTTGTAACTAAATACAGTTATCGGGTTTTCAGCATACTTTACAAACTCGGAATCATCTGTGTCAGTGGAATAGACAGTCATGTCATCATATGAGGTGTTTTTGTGATTGTTGAGCTCATTTTGAACTCTGGAGAGGCTATCGGCGAAAATATTTTACTTACTTGGACGATATCGTTATCGAGTTGAAAGACGCGAATGGCTAAGTCTGTTATTGATGTCCTTCAAATTAGGCCCCTAGGTGAGAGGCTTCCCAACAAACATCGGTATTGAATTAGCGCTTGTTCGAACAAATTTGGAGAAGCTATTCAGCTATTCTAGAAGAAACAGCTGAATAGCTTCTCCAAATTTGCTTGAACAAGCTCTAATTCAACACCGATGTTTGTTGGGTTATGATTCGTAAATAGTTAAAAATTTCTTCAATATAAGTACGGATGGAATTATTTACAAGCCCCTTCTTACAAGTTAGCAGCTCTTTCTCTATATCTGAGTATTTCTCTTCGGACTTGCTTAAGGTACCTGTTTTCAGTGAATGTGTTAGCATCGAATATTAAAGGGTGTCCACGATGAAATTGCCACACACAAAATTGATTCGCAAAATTCGAGTTTTCATCCGATTGCCATCAAATTTTCAGGGATTGAGAAATAACTATTAAACTTCATTTTACCATTTTACTCGCATTTTATTTACAGTCCATACGAAAATGCCCGCACCTTGGCCTTAACCCCGGCCATAAGATTCTGCACAACCTCTGAATCAACCGTTTTTTGCATGTAAACCCATACATTCTTCAGTTCCTCGACTGTCTTCACTACCTTAGGTCGTTTAAGAAGGTGCTGCTTCATAATCGCCCAGTACTTCTCGATGGGGCGGAGCTCCGGAGTGTTGGGAGGGTTGAACATTTTCGGCACGAAACTGACCTTATTGTCCGCATACCACTTCAGCACGTCCTTGGAGTAGTGGCATGAGGCCAAATCCGGCCAGAAGATTGTTGGGACGTTGTGGGCCTTCGGGAGAGGAAGCAGCCGCTTCTGGAGGCACTCTTTTATGTACACCTGTCCGTTCATCGTGTCCTGGGTCACGAAAGGTGCACTCCGCTTCCCGCACGTGCAGATGGCTTGCCAAACCAGGAATTTCTTCGCAAATTTGGACATCTTCTGAGTGCGGACATGCTCCGGAACGCTGAACTTATCCTTGGCCGTGAAAAACAGGTTGCCGGGGATCTGTTTGAAGTCGGCCTTCACATATGTTTCGTCGTCCATGATGCAGCATTCAACTTTCGTCAGCATGTTGAGGTACAACTTCCTGGCACGGGTTTTGGCGGACTTGTCTGCTTCTCGTCGCGATTAGGGGCCTTTTGTACCTTGAACGTTCGAAGCCCAGCCTTAGTTTTGGCCTTCTGGACAAAACTTCGGCTTAGGTGCAGCTTCTTAGCCACATCCCGAACGGAGACGTTCGGATTTCGGTTGAAGGCCCCAACTACGCGGTTACCGAGCACCAACCATCACCCCCATCTAACTCCCCAAAACACTCTCCACCTTATATATGATAATTGCAATAATCTTCTCTGGATTTTCTGCTTTTTTTGGGCTATTAAGATAATAATACATACCTAATTCTTTATTTCTGATGCAAACCAGTGGATTTCAGATATATATCGAACAAACACATTATATTATCTTGCGTACATTCATATAATCGGGAAATAGGAGGGACCATCAGGGCACCTGATTATATCGAGTTGGATTTGTAGAGAGGGAATGTCAACTCCCCGTTGCTAGCAGTTTGTAGATAAAAGGCGGGCTTTTGTCCCAACTCATTGGGACATCCTTTTGTTCGATAGCTCGCATTTTTTTGACTAATCGTTCAATCTTGAGGTTGGATCAAGTTGGAACGACGACGAAGATTTTTTATTTACTCATTACTAATAACATGTGTGTCGTTCAAAGTAATTGTGCCAACAAACGTGCAAAATACCGTTGGGAATAAATGGTACTGGCCAGATGGAGTAGAAATTCGAGCTTTCGAACCACGAGAAAAAAACTACCCGAGCTCACGATTATCACAAAACATGTGATTAACATGAATCCTGCCATAGTTGATGTTCCAACCAATTCAGAACGCACTGCCTGTCGCCTTATGGAAGCCCCTGAGCCTCTCCTCTCAGTCGCGCTTGCTGGTTCCTGTCATCGTAGTCGTTCTGGACCTGGGATTGAGACTGGTAGAGGGGGCTTCCAACCTCCTCTCTCAGGCAAGTATGTGTTCGATAGCATCAATTCTTCGCCTGAAATGTGTTCTTGTTTCAGCGCAGCGCAGCTAAACTTGCCATCGACCTTGAACTGTGCACCATGCAACTCATCAGTAGTGTTAAGTCAGATTTCACGATACACTGGTCATAATACCAATGGACATCACAAACAGAAACCCGCTGGATCGCGTACAGCATCCTCTGAAATTTTAACCTGTTTTATTTTGGCTGTCGACTACACTTCTGGGACGCAAAAATGTTGGCATTATGGAAGCCACCGAGCCACTCACCACAGTCGTGCCATTCCTGCCAGCGTTCAACCGTCGTCCCGGCCCTGTGTGTGTTGCTGGTGAAGTGGTCTTCCAACCAGCTAAACCAGGCAAGTACGATTCACATTCGATCAGTACCATCTCTGATCCGTTCTCCGCTCACAGCACTGCTCCAATCACCGATCACTCTCCGCACTGGAACGCATTGACGAATGTACTACGGAAGCTTTGCCTCCCCCAGACACAATCGAGGCTCTCCCGTCATTGGCCAACAGTGATCCTCAAGTGAACAGCAGACGGCGTATCTGCATTAACGCAGCCAGACTAGACGATTCTCGTTTCCTGTGCGTCTACTACCAAAACGTCAGGGGGTTGCGAACTAAAACGACCGATTTGAAGCTACGGTTATCCAACTGTGAGTATGACGTAGTAGTTCTTACCGAAACTTGTCTCCGGCCCGACATCCGAACTGTCGTCGGATTACTCTATTTTTCGTTGCGATCGCAGTGAATCCACTAGCAATTTATCGAGAGGCGGTGGTGTGATTGTCGCAGTCAAATGCGATCTACACTGTGCAGAAGTTTCTTTGACAGACTGTAATGAGCTTGAGCAAGTTGCAGTGCGCGTGAAGTTTGCCAACCGATCGTTGTACGTTTTTGGCATTTATCTACGTCCAAATTCTAGCTCAATGCTGTATGCCACCCACGGCGCTGCTGCTCAACATGTTTCAGAAACGTCTTCCGACAACGATATCATTCTGCTGCTTGGTGATTATAATCTCCCTCACCTGCAGTGGAGTTTTGATGATGACGTCAACGGATACCTGCCCACAAAAGCATCCAGCGAGCAAGAAGTTG
Source organism: Aedes koreicus (assembly GCA_024533555.2). Taxonomy (NCBI): domain Eukaryota; kingdom Metazoa; phylum Arthropoda; class Insecta; order Diptera; family Culicidae; genus Aedes; species Aedes koreicus. Next base: position 71,067 of record JAHHFK020000147.1, on the reverse strand, counting down.
CTCTCACCGATTCCATCTCGGCTTGTGGTCTGGTGCAACTCAACTCCATATCCAATCGCAACAGTAGAGTTTTAGATCTGGTGTTTACAAGCTCTACGGACATCATGGAAATTTCGCAACCAGTTATACCACTTCTTCCCATTGATGAGCATCTTCCACCGTTAGTTCTACAAATCGGCGTAAACTGTTTCGTACCCATCCCTCATGAACCCCAATCGGACATCATGGATCTGGACTTTCGGCGTTGCGATTCTCTCAATGCTGAGCTCTGTTCGGTGGATTGGGATGATTACCTCCATGGGAATTCTGTCGACGCCAATGTTATCCTGTTCTGCGACAAACTGTTTGGTATATTGCATTCGAAAGTCCCTCGTCGCCGTGGTGTTAATCGAGCTGTTATCAGAAAACCCTGGTGGACTGTAGAGTTAAGAAACTTGCGTAACAGGTTATGGAAAGTACGTAAGCGGTTCTTCGCTGCAAAATCTGCCGAAAACAGGAATCTGCTTCATCTTGTGGAATCTTCCTATAATGAGCTTCTTAAGTCCAGCCACCGAAGATACCTGGATAACCTGCAATCGAACATTAAAAATAACCCACCGATATTTTGGAAGTATGTGAGAGCGCAAAAGTCAAATAGTCAGATCCCTAACACGGTCAGTTATGGTGGTACTACGATAACTACATACGGGGAGGCTGCGAACCTTTTTGCAAGCTTCTTTCAAAGTGTGTTTAGCTCAACATCGCCACTACTGCACCTAGGAAGCTTTCAGAATATCCCAACCCACGATATTCACCTTCCATGCTTCCAGTTTTCCCAACAGGAAGTGATGTCAGCTCTCCGCGACCTAGATGTCTCGAAAGGGGCCGGTGCTGATGGCCTTACGCCTTCTCTTCTGATAAACTGTGCTAGGTCTTTTGTCCGGCCACTGACCCTGATTTTCAATCGGTCGCTTAGTGAAAAAATGTTTCCTGGATTATGGAAAACCGCCAAAATGATTCCAGTGCACAAATCTGGGAGTTCACGAAGCGTTGACAATTATCCTGGAATCTCGATTCTTTGTTGCTTGGGTAAACTCCTTGAATCCATGGTTCACAAAGTGATACTGTCTGCCTCGAGACCAATTATTTCGGAATATCAACATGGATTTATTCCACATCGCTCTACAACGACCAATTTGTTAAGTTATTCGAATGTGCTGTTTCGGGAGATTGAGCAGCGGAATCAGGTGGACTCCATATACTTCGATTTTTCGAAAGCGTTTGACACCGCTCCTCATCAATATGCCGTGGAGAAGCTTCGTCACATGGGTTTTCCTGATTGGATAGCCAATTGGATTTTGTCATACCTGACTGGCAGGGAGGCTTTCGTTCAGGTGAACTACTCTCGATCCGAGACCTTCTGCGTTCCTTCTGGTGTTCCGCAAGGTAGTGTGCTAGGACCTTTGATCTTCGTTCTGTACATCAACGATTTATCCGATCAATTCTCATCTGCTAAACTGCTGTACGCCGACGACCTCAAAATTTTCCTAAGAATAAAATCTATGCAGGATTGCGTCGCTCTGCAGGCTGACACTGATTTGCTTCTTCGTTGGCTCGACGAAAATGGAACGAGCGTAAACATTAAGAAGTGTAAAGTGATAACTTTTTGCCGGTGCTTACCTCCCATTAGACACGAATACACCATTACTGGAACAACACTGGAACGAGTTCAGTCTATTCGAGATTTAGGTGTGATAATTGATTCCATGCTACGTTTATTTTTACGCATATTTCAACCGTTACTGCTAAGGCTTTTGCTGTTCCCGGTTTTATCCGACGGAATGCGTTAGAATTCACTGACGTACATGCACTAAAGGCACTGTTCTGTGCGCTAGTGCGTAGTGTTTTTGGGCCCCTTACCACACCTCACAAGTCATTCGTATCGAACGCGTGCAGAAGCTGTTCATCCGCTTTGCTCTCCGTCACCTGCCATGGAATGACCCTGCTAACCAGCCAGACTATCCAGCGCGTTGTCAACTGATTGACCTTGAGCTGCTCTCGTCTAGACGCTTAAAGCTGCAAAGGTTATTGATTTTTGATATTCTTAAACACAATATCGATTACTCGGATCTTCTATCGTGTGTGCAATTCAACGTACCTTCAACCGCCGGCTCAGAAATGCTCTCTGATTTCCATTCCAGTACATAAAGGGTGATACGGTCAAAATTTGGTCAAGAGAAAACGCGTGTAAATCGGTGAAATCGTTTATTTAAAAAATCAAATTAAATTTCTTTTTCAAGTTCAATTAGTATTAAATTCAGGAAAAATATTCAGTTAGGCTTCCGATTTTCCAAATCCGAATTGCCGGGCCTTACGCTTGACCCCTGCCATCAGATTTTGTACAGCCACCTTGTCCACCTTCTTCGCCGCAGAAAGCCAGTTTGCCTTGAACTGCTGCTCGTCCTTAGCAGTTTTTTTGGTCTTCTTTAGGTTCCGCTTGACAATAGCCCAGTATTTCTCAATTTGGCGGAGCTTTGGCGTGTTGGGAGGGTTCTTGTCCTTGGTTCTGTGTACGGAACAACCGTGTTTCTTCAGGAAAGGCAGCAGACGTTTATTCAAACACTCTTTCACGTAAATTTCTTGGTTGACAGTCCCGGAAGCTATGAAAATGCTGCTTTTCAAGCCACAGGTACAGATGGCTTGCCAAACCAGATATTTCTTTGCGAACTTTGACAGTTTCGTGTGCTTGAAAATATCTGCTACCTTTCCCCTTCCTTTTGCCGTATAAAACTCCTGTCCCGGAAGCTGCTTGTAGTCGGCTTTGACGTAGGTTTCGTCGTCCATTACCACGCAGTCAAACTTCGTCAGCATCGTCGTGTACAGCCTCCGGGATCGCGCTTTGGCCGTCGTATTTTGTTCATCATCGCGATTTGGAGTCACTACCTTCTTGTAAGTCGATAGTCCGGCTCGTTTTTTGGCTCGATGCACGGTTGTAGACGATACACCCAGCTTATTTGCGGCATCTCGGAGAGATAGGTTAGGGTTTCGCTTGAACCTACCGGCAACTCTCTTTGTCGTCTCAGCGGCTTCCGGTTTTCGATTTCCCCCCGATCCAGACTTCCTGGCTGTCGACAAACGTTCCCCAAACACTTTAATTACATTTGTAACGGTTGATTTGGCAACTTTTAGCGATTTTGCCAACTTTGCGTGCGAGTAGCTCGGATTTTCGCGATGCGCGAGCAAAATTTTGATACGCTGCTCTTCTTGCTTGGACGGCATTTTGACAACTGAAGAGTGAATTCCAAAATCAAAATAGGAGCAACATTCTACACACACACACACACCTTCAAAATGAGGGGTGTTCAGGTTTTTTAAATGCAAAATTGAAAGAAATACGTCAAGTTGATATTGACCAAATTTTGACCGTATCGCCCTTTAGGACGAATTATGGGTACAATAACCCACTCAGTTCTTGCATTAGAAATTTTAATAGTTTAAGTGATTTATTTGATTTTAATCTGTATAAATATTGTTTTAAATCTTGAATTAAGAATGTAGGTTAAGATTAAGTCTGTACGATAGAATCGAAGACGGATACAAATACAAATTACTGTTCCACACAGAAAAAAATAATTAATTTTAACAAGCGCGTAAAATTTCCCCTCGTATAATTCCAAGCCAAAAGAAGCGTAAACAATGAAATTGTTTGCAATCTTTCATTCGCCATACAACAATGTTTGCAATCTTTCATACAACAAGCTAGATTCAAGCGTTATCTGGCTTAAATTTACATGAAATATCCCATTATTTTCTGCCAAATCTAGCATTCCCTTTTTGTGCATTAGATAACGCAGAAAATTCAACGTTTCTTTTTATCTATGCACGCATTTTTAATTTATTAATTTAATTTATCTACTTATTTCTACTTAATGTACTAGGCCTTATAAACTATTTCATTCAGGGTTTTATCATCAGGCATCTGGTAGATCAGAGAATCCACGTTTCAGAGTCTAATAATTGGATTTCAATGTTTATCATCGAAGGAAAGTTCGGGGATGAAATCGATATATCCAAGGGTTTGGAAGAAGTAGGGAAAGCGCAATGACAAGTATTGAATAAATTGCTGTCAAAAATGACTGCTGAAGAGTTATATTCACAATAAAATAATTAAACAACTGACATCGTCATGTTGTCCAACGTCAACCATGCAGTCTTGCCTTGTGCTCAACCAATCTAATTTTTGTTTTATCAATCAATGATAGTTGGAATGGTCAATTCTGTTTTTCAGTTTTTCCAAGATTATTAATACCTATGTTATTACAACTTTTCGTTTGAGTAACAACTGTGGATGTCAGATAGTCCCCGTTGCTTACTGGTTGTGGATAAAGGGCGGGCTCTTCTCCCCACTCACTGGGGCATCCTCTTGTTCATTTTTGCATTTTTGACCAATTGTTCAATCTTGTTGTTAGAAGGAGACGCTTTAAAATCCCATAATCCCGTGGATACCTATGGAACAAAATCCCGTGTTGCCTATCAATTCATCCAACCCGTTTTCAAAGGACAGTTTATCCTGGGCATTCATTAATGCAAATAATCTCGAACTGACCTAAACAGCCGACGTATTTTTTTTTTCGTCCCAAAAATGTATCAATAAATGACACCTTCTGTGACACACCAGTCAGTGATGCGGTGTTAACTCACCCTGACTCCCTATCGGTTACTTTCCACTCACGCAACAACCAGCATTATCATCGGTTGGTGAACGAGCAGCGGATTATCACGCACAATTAGACTGCCAGCCGATTCTCTGATACTGTGAAGCGAATGTGGGGGGGTGTATGAGAGGACATCAGCCTCACCGCATGTTTGTCCAGAGCAAAGTGGGGCGCGGGGGTACGCAAATCGCTTCCATATTTACCTTTGATCATCGTCATCATCATCATCCCGTGCTGTGTCTGGGCGTTTTCCTTCTCTCGACATTATGCGTCGGGAAATTATCATGATTATCCTTGCAAATCGGCATGACCTCAGCAGCAATTGATGCGTCGTCCTTTACATCACTCAGCAGGATCAATCCACGCTCGATCGACCTGATGATGTAATCGTTTGTGGAAAATCTGCGACTCGTGTGCTGAGGAAGCTTAACCGTCTGCAGTCGTCGGCACTAGGCAAATAGCATAGCTCAGCGTAGGCAAACACCATGGGTGTAATCAATCAATAACGCTGGGGCGCATTTTATTACGCGCAAATCCCGCCAAATTCAATAAAAATGATGATGTTACAAATCCTTTTGATGAACACCGAGTTGTGCCCAAATGATGGTGGGCTTCATCATTTTCCACCAAACAACGCACCCATGGACGAACCGGAATAGGAAAAGCAGATCACTGAGCATAACCAGAGTCACGCTTTGGCGATGCTGTGTGAGTCTGAACCAACCGGATGTGATGGCGACGACGGTGCAAGGATATTCTGTGCCAAAGCTTCCGCAAAGCAAATCGTAGTATCGTATCGCAGCGAGGGTGGAAATAAACTGCAAAATAAATAAAAGTTCCCATGGAACTGATGGAAGCGTGCTAAATGATGACGTGGCTGATCCTTCCTTTAAGCGAGCATGAGAGAACTCAACTCAAATGATCCCTCCGACAAACAACGTAGAAAACACCATTCGATGTAAATAGTGCTAGCCTTTGGCACTAATTATGTTTTGCTGCCCTCCCTGCCATCCCCCCCGTTTCAATTGATTCAGCATCAAACATTCATCCATCAGCCATGGGAGATAGACGGGGCCGACGTTCCATGAAATGGTGTTAATCTTTTCGAATCAATAATGAATGAAGCCTGGATTCGTTCGGTTACATGGGAAGTGTTGGCTCTTGCGAGAGCTCGGGCCGACGCAAATTAATGGTGATTTTAGTTTTGGGGGAATTACACTGAACTAGCGTTCATGGAGAACATCATCCTTTGCACGTTTAATGAACAATTCTTAATTGAGCGCTTTATTTGCCATTCCACAGCAAGCAACCAATCGTATAGTGTGTGGAAATTGGGACCCCTTGACCTAAACACGGACAATTGAATTTAGTTTATGTTCGGAAATCGAAGGTATGACTCACGAATCTATTTGTTGTTGCAAAAAAACAAAACTGATTTGTACTATTTGCCAAACAAGGTCTTATTCAATGCCACAGGTGGAGTTGTTAAAAGTACACAGCCAAACATTTGTCAAAAGTACAAAGCATTTGTTTGCACTGAAATAACATTCGTACATTCTACGGAAACTATGCAAACTATACAAACAGTGACGAATATAATGTTAAAAAAAATTAGATAAATGTTTCTCTACAGGTCATATGAATGATTGACAAATCTGCTTATCGACTGGAAATATTATTTTTAAAAACACGCAATCTAGACTTCATCGATTTTAATTTTGTGACTTGGGATTCGATCCTGTTCTTATGGCAATAGCTTTTTTTATGACGCTTAACGCCTGGGTGCATTCGTGTCGGACAAGGTTTGCTCCACCAATTTCTTTACGTGTAAATGTGTAGAAATTTCTCATTTTCATCATTTTCATTTTCTTGTCTCTCTTAACTTCTCTTCTTGCACGTCACTGCTTAAGTTTATCTTTTTCAGCTACTCTTTTTTGGCTTTTCTCCATTAGTTCCTCTTCGTGAGTTTTCTTACTTCCGCTATGCTTCTTTGCTTGCTTCATTCGATTCTCCTTTTCCGCTTATTTTCTTCCAGTTTTCTGCTTCCGTTTCTTTTCTTTCTCCTCTCGTCTTATTTTTCATCTGTTTTTTTTTCTGCTTTCATTTCTCCGCTTCTCTTCTTTTGCTTTCTTTCCGCTTCTCGTCTTCCGCATCTTCTTTTCCGCAACTATTATGTCACTTCTCTTCTTCCACTTTTATTTTTCTTTTCTTCCCGTTCTCTTTTTCCGCTTCTCTTCTTTTCTACTGCTTCTCTTATTCTGCTTAACCAATGACTTTTTTATTTTTTCATTGTATTTTTATGCTTTTCCAACTTTTAAGTTTTTGCTTTTCTTACTCGTCATATTGCTTAACTTCTGTTTCCGCATAACATCCTTCAGCCCTATTACAATTCGCTTCACAATTATTCAATTTTGTGTGATATTTCCCGCTTTGCTTTTACTGGAACTTTCACATCTGGTAATAACGGAGTAGCAACCTCAGGCGATCAATCATGCTTCATGCTCATACTCTTCTTCCACTTTTCTCCTTCAAATTATTTTCTCTTCTCTCCTCTTACGCTTTTCTTCTTCCGTTTTTATTCTTCCGTTTCTGTCCTTTCGTTTATCGTTCTCCGCTTCTCTCGTCCGCTTCTCTCTTCCGCTTCTCTCTTCCGTTTCTCTCTTCCGCTTCTCTCGTCCGCTTCGCTCTTCCTTAAAAAAAACGTTTTGGAAAAAAAGCACTGCGACTGAATTCAAGGAAGTTACTCGTAAGGCTCGTCCGGTCATTGTGATCAAACCGAAAGAGTCCAATCAGAACAACGATGATACTCGCAAGTTTTTAAATAGTTAACTGGACCCAAAAACACACAAGATCCGTAACTTTAGGAATGGAAAAGATGGCTCTATTATTGCTGAGTGTGCAACAGGATGCAACGTTAATGTTGTATTAGTTTTCAACTAGCAATAATCGCACCTCGGTTGTACCTCATTGGTTACGATATCGCCACTGCGCAAAGTTAACGTTAATGTTGTGAAAGATGGCATTATAAGCGATTTGGGTGAAAATTATAACGCTGTTGTTCCCTCATCGGTGCCAAGACTTAAAGTGATGGGCATGAGTGATTGGTTTTTAAGGGCAGCAGGGTAAATGCACCCTTCTTTTTGGGGAAATGCTCCTTAATCTTTGGAAACATGCTCCTTAGTTGCGTTTGCCCGGTATAATGCAATCGGAGGTATTAACCTTCTGGTTAGCGCTTGCCGGTTGTTTTGACAGGTCTAAAGTTTCTTCAAGATTGTATAGCAATCTTACAGGTAGTTTTGACGGGTTTAAATTTCATTTTGACGAGTCTTAATTTCTTTTTGAAGAGTCTTAATTTCGTTTTGACGGGTCTTAATTTCGTTTTGACGACTCTTAAATTCAGAAACTTCAGAACCCGTCAAAACTATACAATCTTGAAGAAACTTAAGACCCGTCAAAACATTCGGCAAGCGCTAACCAGAAGGTTAATTCCTCTGATTGCATCTAAGGAGCGTTGTAGATTCTCATAAACTAAACGTGCTTGCTGATGATTTTAATATCAATTATTGTGACAATAATAATTCGAAGCATTTGAAACGATTAGCCCCTCTCCATGGCTGGATTTTGTACCTGCACGCTGGTGGAAGGGCCTAATCTCAGGTTAATGATGCATTGGAGACAGCTGATTTATGATAGATGTCGCTAGGTCATGTCATTGTATGACCTTCTTCTCTAATGAACCATCCATGGGAGAGCCAAAGGTCCAACCACACAAAGTAGTGATAATATCACACTCGCTCCTCTTTCTATTTGATAGCCGCGTCGTAGCACGCATGTATACAGGCACTAAAGTTGAGTGTGATATTGGCGGGTTGGGCCGCAAATCACTAAAAATTTAATCATAGATAGATTTATTCAATTTTGAAAACGTTTAATATTCAATTTGGGGTGGAAGTTTGAACTGTGTCCTAGAATTTTCTATGCAGTAGACTTCTAGACCGTGGCCATAAGTGTTGTGGTTTTGTGGGATGCGTAGAGCCCGTTTAGGAACTCAGAGTATCGTGTCACTGGAGTTTGTTCAGAATGAAAGAGGTGTGCTACCGGCGTGCTTTTCCGCAATTTACGCTTAGACGAGGCTAGAAACAGTTTGTAGACGCCTGACATCAAGTAGTTAAGGGACACGACAGGAGGTGCACTTTTCATTGGCGTGGCAATTCTTTCATTGTTGTTTATTCATTGATTGTCATTAACTAAACACCAAGTATACCTTAATTGCAATTCTAATTCTAATTCTAATATTAATTATAATTAAAATATGTGCGGTATACGACAGCCGACTTTCAAATTATTGCAAATCATAGAGAGATGTTACTTTGATATAGCAACTTGCAGCGTAAAAACAACATGAAATTTACAGTGGCATCTCAAATAGCCTGGTCACATTGATACGAACTACAGGGAATGACTCTTTTCGGGATGTGCCGTATATCATTGTAATGCGAAATTGTAAATTCACGATTTAATGATTTTCTTTTTCCAGCTACCCTAACCTATCCTTGTTCCTTCCCATGGAGTTCATGTGGTCTGAATAGACTAGTTCGCCATTACCCCTCCTCCATCATCGGCTTTGGACTGACTTGCGCTCCTATTGCCCCACCAAATGCTGCAAAATGAAAATGAAAATGAAAAATAATAATTCGAAGCATTTGAAACGATTAGCAGATTTCTTTAACATAAAACAAGTGGTTGAGGAATATTCGCGTATTTCCAGACACAGTAAAACTTTGATTGACCATGTGTACTGTAATTTTGATTCTGTTAGTGTTGTTATCAACTCTGACTTGAAAGTAACCGAACATGAAACAATTATTATTAACGTTGAAGATAATAGTAATGGTGACAGTGATTATGTGAAATTGAAGTGTTGGAAAAAATGTTCGAAACAAGCTATTTTAAGACTCGTCGAAAGGACTGCGGATTTTCAAACAAATACCGGTTCTCTAGATCAGAAATCAGTTGTTTTGACAGATGTCTTAAAAATATGTACCAATAAACTAGTCGAAAATAAATTTGTTTAAGTAAAGAACCTCGAACAGCTTTGGATCTTTTGCGTCTTAAACGTAAAAGAGACAAGCTGTACAAGAAATGGCGTAGAACTAATAGGCATATCTTTTTGAATAGGTACAAAGATGCGGCAAAAAAAATTCCCCAAACAGTTAAACAAGTTCGTTGTGAATATATTCAGAGGAAAATTGATTTGCATCAAAACAAAAGCAAAGAGTTAGCATTTAGCATAGCATAGCATAGCATTTTCCGACCATACACAATCCTGGGTTGGCTGTTGTAGAGACGATGGAAGCGCCAGAAGAGCTGCCTTGGGTGTGACAGGCTCTTCATCCATCAATCTCTTTGCACAACACCTGGCCAGGTCCTTATGATCAGCAAGGGATGGGAGGGAAGTGTTGATTAGATGTCTACTTAAGAAGATGCTGAGAACTCATGCAACCTTCATAGACATCTGGAGTTGGAAGTTGGATGGGATTGTGCGGGAGGCTTTCCTTGGCGAGAAAGCATATGTATATTTATATGTGTATTGGTCGTTGGGAGTGACGAAGCTAAGAAAGTTAATGCACTCCTTTGTTGTCCTCACAGGCGTTTCTCACTTGTATCCAAGCTCCAAATCCAAGAGTGTAGCGTCTTTTCTTGCGTGAGAGTTGACTGTCGGTTGGGACATGAGCACTAACTCTTGCCCTAGCCTTTTATGGCTTATGGTTATAGCGCCATTACTCGCTTTCTGAAAAGAGAAGAAGGACGCGCCGACACAGAGTCATACGCTCATACACATACACACATATAGGCACACACTCTATCACACGCAAATGCACACTCACGCACACACACATATTCACACATTCATGGTTTGTAAATAGCTTTAGGTCGAACCAAACGGTCAAAAATGTATGTACGATTAAAGGAATTTCCCCCGCTGAACAACAAACGTTACGGGAGCTAAAACTCTACTGATACCACAAATATAAAAAGTAAAAAGTACTTAGCTGAATTCCATTTAATTACGTTATGTTCGACGGTCCAAGAAGTGCACACAAACAAGTTCGGCCACCGCAAGAATCAAAAGTTTTCAACCTTCTACCAAAGTTTCCGCAAACAACACAGTGAACTATTCTTGCGTAATAGACCGTTTGTACGAATTCAGATAAGAACACAATATCTATGAACGCGGAAGTCGAATTTTACAGGAAAAATATATCGATCAACCCAAGCTGGGCATTCCCACCGGCCACGGTATCACTCGCGATCGACACAAAGCACGCCGGGGTTTCTACGACTTTCGGAGGATAGGTCGGTGTTGACGGAGAAGAATGCGGATCGCGAGTTATCTCCCGTACTTTCCACCAAAGGGTTTCTGAACAGTGATGCTCATGTCTTTTTCGTCTTCAACCAAACGGATTCCGGAAGCTGACTTGTGATCGTCTTCATTTCTTTACTTTGAAATTGTTTGAGAAACTCGAGAGAAATAATGACAGCTACAAAAACACGCCCGCACGCAACAAGAGCTTACTTCGATCTCCAGGTTTTCACCACAATTTGAACATTTGAATTTTTGAGGATCTTCCTTCACAGGACAGTCATCCTTAGTGTGCGAGGAATCACCACATTTCATGCATTTCCCAATCATATGGCAATGCTTTGTTCCGTGACCCCATCCTTGGCACTTACGGCACTGAGTGAGGCTTTGGAAATTTGCTCCAGTCTTCCTGAAATGTTCCCACTTCACTCGGACATGGAGCAAAAGGCTTGCTTTTTCTAAAGCCTTAAGGTTATTAAGTTCACTTGACTTGAAGTGAACTAAGTAGAAATCGTTTGAAATATCAAAACAACAGCAAAGAGTTATGGAAAATTTTGAAATCTTTGTTAAAACCTTGTTAGTGCAAACCACGATTCATAACCTTCAATGGCACATTAGAACAGTCAGAGCACAACATAGCATGTAGATTTAATGAATATTTCGTCGATAGTATTTTGCCAAATAATCAATCCATTGATCTAGTAAAAGAGCCAGACGAAATAAAACAGCCGATTAATGTTAACTTTAGTTTTAAATGTTTTCACCCAATAACGTTAGAGGATTTTAAATCGATATGCTCTTCTTTGAACAAAACGGCTGAAGTAGATAACGTCAATGCAAGAGTCGTACAAGATTGCTTAAATGTCATGGGAAACAACCTGCTGGACCTAATTAATGAATCGCTGCAAACCGGGCACGTGCCACAAGTTTGGAAAGAATCTTTAGTCATTCCCATTCAAAAATTTGCTGGAACGATTGAAGCCGAAGAGTTTCTTCCTATTAACATGTTGCACACTTTAGAAATGATTTTGGAACTTATTGTAAAAGGCCCGCTGTTAACGTATTTAAATAATATTAATTGGATAGTGCCTGTTTGAGAGCACGACCACTCGTAGCTTCAACCCTGGCACAGCATCCACCATCTAACAAAATTCAATCCAGACGATACGACTGTGTGCCTATTGTCTCGTGGTGATCATCTTCTTTAATTGCTACAATAGCACACCGACAATCAACACGAAGGTCCAGAGGCAATAATACTCTCGCCGGGACAAACGGAAAATGAGATCACCCTATACCATCTGCAGTGGTGAATTTCGAGTCGGGAAGATAACGGCGGGAGAGGATCAACCCAATATCATCGCAGGTGGCGATCGGAGGCTGGATGACAATCGTTAGGAAGGAGATAGACCAGTTGTTGGTGGTGCATCTCAGGCCCAGCACGCGAGTGGGACCTCACGCGTTGTTTTAAGTTGTGCAATAAATTATGTTTGTATATGTTAGTAATAAATGTAGTGTTTTCTAATAAATGTAGTTAGTGTTCGAAATACAATTGTTATTTGTTATGTAATGTAGAGTATAGATACGATTGTTGCTGTTTTTTAATGGATCTGAAACGATTTCTCGGCCCGTGTTGTTGGAAACAATCAAGTGCTTTGGATTTTCAGGTTCTGCATACAGATGGTTCGAAAGCTATTTGTCTGACAGAACTCAACGGGCGGCTTTTAATGATTCTGTTTCGAGCCCTGTAGAGAACAGCCTTGGCGTACAACAAGGGAGTGTATTAGGGCCCATTTTATTCGTTCTATATATTAATGACATGCGACGATTCTTGCGATTTTGTAATATTAATCTTTTTGATGATGATACCGTATTTTTCATTGCAGCTAAAAGCCTTGAGGAGGCCATTTCACACTTGAATGCAGATTTACGTTCTCTAAGTAGATGGTTGAAGTACAAACAGTTGAAACTGAACATAAGTAAAACTTAATTCATTGTAATTTCGCGGAATCGAGTTATCAATGACGTGTCTGTTAAAATTGATGATGAGACAATTTATCGCGTTCATGAGATTAAATATCTTGGCGTGATTATTGATGAAAGATTAAAATTTGACTCTCACATTGACGATGATCATCAAGAAAATAGCCAAGAAGTACGGTATTCTCTGCCTATTTAGAAACGATTCAACTATTGCTAGTACAATTGTACAAATCTATCATCTCTCCTCACATTGAATTTTACCCTTCCATTTTGTTTTTAGCTAATCAAACACAAATATCGAGATTACAGCGTTTGCAAAATAAGAGAATGCGTTTGAGCTTGAGATGCAATAAGGAGTGTATCGAATATAAGCTATCCACATACATTTGCGTTGTACGCATGTATTTGTGATGGTTTTTTATGCTCTGAACACTGCTTGCTGTGCGTTTGACTGTCAGCTTTCTTTTGTTTACTTGTTTGTGCGGTTCAAATTCTGCGTTTTCAAAATGTCGCGTATTGAAAAGGAAGTGAAAATTAAGGTTCTGGACACATGGCTAAGTGAGAAGGGTATTACTATGCGAAAATTGGCGAAGCGGTTTGGAATTCATCGTGCGAGTGTTAAAACCATCATTAATAAGTTTGGGAAACACTATTCTTTGGATGAGCTACCAGGAAAAGGCAAAAAACCCGGTTCTTCCAACCCGAAACTGGAGCAGAAAGTGGTATCTCTAATCATGAAGAACAAATCAATGTCAATACGTGATTTGGCCAAAAAAGCAGGAACGAGTGTCGGAATGATCCAGCGTATCAAGAGGCGAAACCACCTGAAGACCTACAAGAAGCAGAAAATCTCGAAACAAAGTGCAGAACAGAAGAAGCGAGCAGCAACAAGGGCCCGGAAATTGTATTCGCGTCTTTTTCAGCGTCCGGATGCATGCGTTTTGATGGACGATGAGACCTATGTAAAGGAGGACTCAAAAACCCTTCCAGGTCCACAATACTTTACTGCCGTCGTTGGGGAGGATGTGAGCGATGCGGACAGGTCGATTCAAGTGGAGAAATTCGCTCGAAAGGTACTGGTATGGCAAGCAATATGTTCCTGTGGTTTGAAGTCAACCATTTTTTACACTACCGGAACTATAAATGCGGAAATCTATCGATCTGAGTGTCTCCAGAAGAGATTGTTGCCTTTATATAAGAAGCATAGTACACCTCCACTGTTTTGGCCGGATTTAGCGTCGGCTCACTATGCCAAAACCACTCTCAGTTGGCTTGCGGAAAAGGGTATAGATTTCGTTGAGAAAAATATCATTCCACCAAATTGTCCTCAGCTTCGACCCATCGAACGTTACTGGGCAATCGTGAAGAGGGTCTTCGAGAAGACTGGTAAGGCAGCTGGGAACAGGCAGGAGTTCAAAAAAAATTGGGCTCAAGCGTCCAAAAAATGCGATGCAACACTTGTCCGGAACTTGATGAAGAGCATTCGATCCAAAGTTCGAAAATTCGTGAAGGAATAACTTAAATTTCATCCGGTCTTCATTATGTTCAAGTTTAACCTCGTACAATAAAGGATCAATTTTTTGTATGAATAAAATATCGGTTTTCAACATAATTTGAAAGAAAGTTTGTGGATAGCTTATTTTCGATACACTCCTTAGGTTCACTTCCTCCTCTTTTTTGTTAGATGCCCTACAGTGGCTATCGGTAAAGCGGAGAGTTATTTATTTGATAATGCCTCGATATTTGTGTAATAGAATTGAAAGAGGAAGTGATATTCATAGATATAACACTAGAAACGCGGATGATGTAAGAACACCATATATATAGTACATCGTGGAAGTACTTACTACGCAATTTTTATTCTTGAGCAGATCCTTGATTTATGAAGATGATGACACAACTTCAGATTAGTGGCAAAACGATGCCAACCCTTAACTGGATCAGAAGGTGGTAGCTCAAATTTGGAAGAACAAATCAATGTTGATACATGATTAAGCCAATAAAGCGGGAACCAGCGTCGGAATGATTCACGAGTTTTGCAGCGACCGGATGCATGTATTTTGATGGATGACGAGACCTATGTCAAAGAGAACACAAAAACCATTCCTAATTCAGCGATTTGTCACGCGATTACCTTACCACCTGGTGGTGAATCCACCTATGCATTGCCAAAGGTAGCAACTCTGTTGTGCTCAGGAAAAATATAAAAGCGTTATAAGTCGATTTGCAGCATCCATGGCGAAAACAGTTAAGGAACTACGGTGGATGGTCTGTTCGTACTGCCAGCTATAATGTTATGCTATAAATGTAATTGGAATATCAAATAAATCAAGAAGGATCACCTTCTCCACAATAGCCACACTTCTTCAGAATCTTGTAATTAAACTAACTAATACTCAGTTTTGTATTGAATCATCTCAATGAAAACAAAATTTGTGTATTTGTCAACAGCTTGTAGGCTTCATAACGCCATGTATTCTTCACAGTGCCGGAGAATTTGAATGGATTGCTGTAGTAATGGATGAGAATTTTCCACTGATAAAATATACAAGAAATCCTCGTTTCCATGGATCCATCCATGGGAAAAATCTATATTTAAACTTATTGCTATTGTTTGACAAAGAGTAAATATTGGTGCTCAAGCACAAACAAAAATTCTAGTTCGACACCATTCTAACAATCATCGTCCCGTTTATATTTCCACTCTCTGGAAGTAAACCCTCAACCCCTCAACTCGCTCCAGCCATCTGTCAGACTTAATTCGTGTTTTCGTTCAACAACTAAACACAAAACAGCGTTCCGTTTCCAAAGGACCAAGCGGTGACCGAATTCATCCCGGAAACATTTGAATAATTTATTGCCCGCGATTTCTGCTGCTACCAGATTGCAACGAATGGTATCCCCCCTCCACCAATCCGCCAAGATCGCGGGAAACAAAAGTCAACAAAAGGTAATGAATATAATTGCAAGACTCCAGCCGAAGACTGGAGGACATCTCTTTCGAGAACGGTGAGGGAAAGCAGATTGCCGAAATATCTTCGGTTGAATTCTTTTCCGGGTTAAGCTCAGAGCATTTTGATGGAAAACACGTTTGAATCGAGGGTGAAAAACAGCGGTTGGGTTCAATTCTGGTAAATCGGTTTCTATTTGTCTGTTTAATCTAACGAATCTACGATGACTTTTGAAGCGCAGGTAACAGTTATTTTCTTTCTATATTAAAGGGCGAACACGAAATTATTGCGACACATTCAACAGGGCATAACTTTTTTACCATTGGGTAAAAATCAACCAAATTTTGCACACTTTCTCATTGATGTGTATTGTTTACATGCTGTCAAACTCGAAGTCGTGTTTTTCGATTCAACGAAAATGGAGATGAACCAATGCGAGTCGAGAGAACAAATTCTTTCCAAACACCTGGAATTTCCTGACCTGTCGCATCGGCAGTTGGGAAAAATGTTGAACATTCACCATTGAACCGTCTCCAGAGTGTTGAAGCGGTTCCAGGAGCGGTTGACGTTGGACCACGGCAAAGGAGCTGGAAGAAAACCGGGACCGGAGAACAAAAAGACGGAGGGAAAGGTGAAGCGAATGATTAAAGCAAATCTCAACGTCTCAAGCCGTGATTTGGCTAAAAAGATCGGCATGTCGCAGAGCTACGTCCAGAATGCAAAGAAGAGAGCTGGACTACATACATACAAGATACAGAACTTCCCAAACCGCGATGAGCGGCAACAATCGACGGCTAAAACTCGGGCACGGAAGCTCTACGAGAAGATGCTGACAAAATATGGCTGCTGTGTGATGGACGACGAAACGTATATAAAAGCCGATTTTAAGCAAATTCCGGGGTTGGAGTTTTTCACCGGCAAGAGCAAGTTCTATGTGGACGACAAATTTAAGAAGAAGAAAATGTCGAAGTTCGCCTCCAAATATCTCATTTGGCAGGCCATCTGCTCTTGCGGACTGAGGAGTGAGCCTTTCGTGACAAAGGGCACAGTAAATGGCGAGATCTACAAATCTGAGTGCCTCGAGAAGCGCTTTTTTCCGTTCTTGCAGCAGCACGACGATGCTCCGCTATTTTGGCCAGATTTGGCATCATGCCACTATTCTAAAAGTGTCCTGGAGTGGTATGAGGCCAATTCTGTCCATTTTGTTCCAAAGGACATGAATCCGCCAAACTGTCCGGAGCTGCGCCCGGTGGAGCAGTACTGGGCAATGATGAAGCGGGAACTTCGGAAGAGCAAGAAGACAGTCAAAGACGAGAAGGGCATGTTAAAAAAATGGAAAAAAAAACTGAGAAACTGGTACCGGATGACACTGTAAAGACTTTGATGGAGGGCATCAAGCAAAAATGCGTTCAATTTTACACTCAAGGCTCCATCGATTAACTTTTCTTTTGATTTTTGAAGTAAATATATGTATAAAACTACCCTAAAATTTAGGTTTGATTCTAAACATTATAAGAAAATTGGCATGACATTTCCGGTGTCGCAATAATTTCGTGTTCGCCCTTTATGCCTAGAAGCCAGTTTTGAATTCATTTTTTGTGCTTGAGATTAGTTTGATCAAATGAAAAAAAATTAAATACAAATTGAAATGAAATTGAAATGAAATTGAAATGAAATTGAAATGAAATTGAAATGAAATTGAAATGAAATTGAAATGAAATTGAAATGAAATTGAAATGAAATTGAAATGAAATTGAAATGAAATTGAAATGAAATTGAAATGAAATTGAAATGAAATTGAAATGAAATTGAAATGAAATTGAAATGAAATTGAAATGAAATTGAAATGAAATTGAAATGAAATTGAAATGAAATTGAAATGAAATTGAAATGAAATTGAAATGAAATTGAAATGAAATTGAAATGAAATTGAAATGAAATTGAAATGAAATTGAAATGAAATTGAAATGAAATTGAAATGAAATTGAAATGAAATTGAAATGAAATTGAAATGAAATTGAAATGAAATTGAAATGAAATTGAAATGAAATTGAAATGAAATTGAAATGAAATTGAAATGAAATTGAAATGAAATTGAAATGAAATTGAAATGAAATTGAAATGAAATTGAAATGAAATTGAAATGAAATTGAAATGAAATTGAAATGAAATTGAAATGAAATTGAAATGAAATTGAAATGAAATTGAAATGAAATTGAAATGAAATTGAAATGAAATTGAAATGAAATTGAAATGAAATTGAAATGAAATTGAAATGAAATTGAAATGAAATTGAAATGAAATTGAAATGAAATTGAAATGAAATTGAAATGAAATTGAAATGAAATTGAAATGAAATTGAAATGAAATTGAAATGAAATTGAAATGAAATTGAAATGAAATTGAAATGAAATTGAAATGAAATTGAAATGAAATTGAAATGAAATTGAAATGAAATTGAAATGAAATTGAAATGAAATTGAAATGAAATTGAAATGAAATTGAAATGAAATTGAAATGAAATTGAAATGAAATTGAAATGAAATTGAAATGAAATTGAAATGAAATTGAAATGAAATTGAAATGAAATTGAAATGAAATTGAAATGAAATTGAAATGAAATTGAAATGAAATTGAAATGAAATTGAAATGAAATTGAAATGAAATTGAAATGAAATTGAAATGAAATTGAAATGAAATTGAAATGAAATTGAAATGAAATTGAAATGAAATTGAAATGAAATTGAAATGAAATTGAAATGAAATTGAAATGAAATTGAAATGAAATTGAAATGAAATTGAAATGAAATTGAAATGAAATTGAAATGAAATTGAAATGAAATTGAAATGAAATTGAAATGAAATTGAAATGAAATTGAAATGAAATTGAAATGAAATTGAAATGAAATTGAAATGAAATTGAAATGAAATTGAAATGAAATTGAAATGAAATTGAAATGAAATTGAAATGAAATTGAAATGAAATTGAAATGAAATTGAAATGAAATTGAAATGATATTGAAATGAAATTTGTTTTTTTGTTTATGTTATTGACGTCTAAAGGGGCATGTCGCCAAGTCATCAGTCTGAGTTCAAGAACTCAAACCTTACATAATATACATAATATACATCAGGGGATAGTCGTTGTCATCCAGGGATAGATAGGTCTCGTCGTCCATCAACACCGTCACGTCGAGATTCACCGGGAAAATCGAGTTGACCATTTTATTCAGCCGCTGCCGCTGCGCCATTGCCTGCAGCTCCGAAACCAGTGAACGCGACTTCCGCTTCCTGACATTTTAGTTCATGTTCGCCAGATACTTTTTCACTGTTTGGCCGGTTGAACCGAACTCCCGGCCAAGCGCACGCAGCGATGTACCCACTTTTCCCTCGGTCTTCGTCTTCAGCATCCTTTGGAGCTTCCTGTCGGTGGGTCGTCGACCGTCCGGAACCGGGCTTTTTTCGATGCTCTGATTGTTGTCTTATAGTGCCAAGATGTTGTATATGCCGGAACGGGCGTATTCGGCATCCGCAAAGTGCCGCACGATGTCCGTTTTCGACACGGCGGGGTGCCGTTCTTTGAACGCGCACACTTCTGAACGGAGTTGCTTCACTGTTTTCGCCATCACGGTTAGACTTCGACTGATAGAGTTGTCAAATTTTGTCTGTTGACTCCTGGGTTACTTTTATTGACGCTACATGAGTAGTTTTGTCAGTGCGGGTGAAGGTAAACCTATGAAAAATCGGTAATTTTTGTCCATTTTTTTAATGCAAACGCTATATTGTAACAATCACCAAGTTACTTCCGATTCAGGTCAACTACGATCTTCTTCTTGAAGAATGGAACTTGTCAAAATGCTTACCGCCCATACACAATGATAACCGAAACGGGACGGCAAACGGCAAGTTTGACAGTTGTTGCTGGCCGTAAAGTTTTGGCCAGATTTGGCGAGTTGCCACTACAACCGGGAAGTCATCCAATGGTCCCGCGATAATAACGTAGATTTCATCGATAAGAACATAAACCGCTCAACTGCCCACAGTTCCGGCCCATCGAGAGATTTTGGGCAATACAGAAGCGGAGGCTTAATAAAAGTGGAAAATCGGCTCGGGACGCGACTCAGATGACCAAAATGTGGAACAAATGTGCCAAGGAAGTTGACTCCGGAGGTGTGCAGCGTTTTATGGGAGGAATAAAGAAAAAAGAGTGAATTTTCATTAGAAACAAAGTTAACTGATTGGTATCGATATTATTTCCGTAAAGTACAGTAAATTACCTTTGTTATGAGGTATTAAACTTATTTGTACGTCAATCCGTTACCGACATAGGGGGATTAGGGGCATAATGAACCTACGGGGCGAAATGGACACCCTCAAAATAACAAAATCATTTAAATTTAAACGGAAATGTAAGTTGTTAATCATTTTTACCACTATCAAACATATAATTTTTCAATAGATCAGTTGATATCCTCTTTTAACCACCGAAATAAATATGAAAAATTAGAAATCATAACCCAAGGGTTTGGCATATTATAATATCTAACCAGAGCAATATAAGGTTTTACGAACGTTTCAGAATATTTATTATCAATTATTTGTCCCAAACACGTTCTTTGTATTGCTGCTGAAAGTTGACATTAATCACAATATTGTTTTCTGCAATATTTTATTTAAAAAAAAATGCATTCAAATTAATATAGTCGATTAGGGGCGACACGAACACCTCTAGTAGGGGCAAAACGAACATCACTTGTTTCTGGAATCTTACCTCAACGCCCACTTTGTTGACTTGTTTACTTTGTTTACCTACGCAGTGTTTTGGTGGCAGTGATGGTGCGAATGTACAAAAGACAATCGGGAAGGCAGCAGTGGTCCAAAACGGCCATGCAAACCCCCTCCCCCAAGCACACCACCACCCGAATCTTTCCCCCCCTACACAAAAAAAAAAATTTTTTTTTTTTTTTTACCACACACAAAACCCAACCCACCCCACCGCCCACCACCACCAGAACCGGACACCCCCGCAGGGGGGCCCCCCCCCCCCCCTCCCCCCTTTCCCCCCGCCCCCCCCACCCCCCCCCCCCCCCCCCCACCCAAAACAATACCAAAAAAATGCGGGGGACGAAAGAGGGAGAATGCACAAAAAACACCACCACCCCCCCCCCAAAAAAAAAAAAAAACACACACACAAAAAGATAATTAAACACAAAAAAAAGGTGATCAAAGCTGAAACAAGACACATTTCTAACAGTGATGATGATGATGATGATGATGATGATATAAAACTACCATCTATTGTAGTAAGGTAACTTCCCATAGCAGTGGAATAATCTGAAAAACAATTTGATCAGGATTCTAATATTGTTTGTGATCATCAATCTCCTGTATGAAGGGCCAAAACGTTTGGGTGGGCCCGTAAGCAGAGACACTTACGCGAAACCTGCGAATATAGGGAAAAGAATCTCCTTCCAAAAGCAAGTTCACACACACAGCACTAGAATCGAGCCCTCGATTAACAGAATAAACCCAATATATGGGGTCGAAGAGCCCGCCCTCGTTCCGCGAAATGTTAACAATAGGGAGGAGGCAGTCCCATGCTCCCTATCCAAATCGTTTCACTTGGGTGCCCTGATGGTCCCTCCTTTTCCCCGTTATATGTTATTTAATATTTAGTATATTTTGTACACACAATATAAGGATATCATTATAGACAAACATACCAATTTATTCAAATTTCAAACTTGAATAATACTGCCAATGGATTGTTACTGAAAAATAAATAAAAATTAGATATGAATTAATATCCTTCTTGTCCTGGAAAAGCTGAAAACAGAATAGATCATGCAAAGTATCAGAGATAAAATTTCAATAAAAGATATTGTTTCAAAAGACATGTTGTAATATTTTTTCTTTAAACTGTTCTAGAAACATTTCAAAGATAGCAATTGGACTGAACGAAGAGTCCGGTTTGATGATTCCTGAAATAAATGGCTTATCTTACCATAATGCCACTAAACACAATATTAAAATATAATCTTACATTGCTTATAAGCACATGCCAGTCTTCTAGTAGTTGAAATTCAGAAGTGCAATTTTAAATTAAGTGTAATGCTGAAATGCTGAAAAACAAATTGAGCCTTTGATGCCCGTCGTGTTGCTCCCGGCTCTTACATGGTTTTGGAATGCAAAAATGATTCCAAAGCGTGCTGAAATTATTGATAAAATGAGAATGGGAAATATACAATATGATTTAAAGGTACACGATCTTCAGTCGCACCCCCTCACTTCGCTACTCACTACGCCAACCAGCGTCTCCATGTTTCAGCTGGCAGTCTTTTGTGATCATATGACTCGTGGAGGCATGAGGTAGGAACTTGTGAGGACGAGACGTCGGCCGCATCCTCCTTCGAAGTTGTCAATTCACCATTTGAAGCCCAAGACACATTTCTACAAGTGATGCCGAAACACCCAAACGCAAACGAGGACGTCCGAAAGGAAAGAGCAATCAAACTAAAACGGTGCTTGCTCAAGATACGCTCTGCGAAGTATGTGGCTGTTGTTTCAGTTCTTCTGACAAAGGACAGGATTGGATCAAATGTTCCAAGTGCTGCTTGTGGTTCCATGAATGCCAGGACTCTCGCTGCCCTTCGTGTGCTTTTCAATAAGGCATCAATTTGTAGCTAATCTTCTTTGTATGATTGTTCATGAATTGGTTTTAGTTTCTTTGTTTCGGTAATATCACCAGAGGTGTGTTCGCCAATGAAATTTAATTGAATTAAATAAAAATCTGTTACTGTTTTGCTTTAAATCTGACTAGTTTTATTTAAAAACTTACTAAAATGACCCCACTGTCAATCATAGTTTCAATAATAGTTTAGAATCGGGCTCTTATCATGTCAATCAATTGCCGTGATTTAATAACTACTTATTTTCCAGCGCACATTTCGGTTTGTAAGCACCTCTCGTTAAGGTAGTTAATCATGAGCATTTTCCATTAGACCCCCTATACCAATTGAACTTATTCTACATACTCTTTTGGAGTTGCTTATTGACCTATACGAAGTAAAGCTTAAGAAATGTCTCCCCTATTTTCTCGTTTTTGTATGTATGGATGAGTGTGTATGTGTGTGTGAGGGTTGTATGTATGTGGGAGGGATGGGGACATGTTCGCGTAGGTATGTGCATATGTAATAGAGTCAATTTCTGAGTCTAATCCAGTTTTTAGCAAGGTGTCCATTATGCCCCATAAGGGTGTTCATTTCGCCCCGTACCCCATCCACCAACCCGGTTTACAAAGAAATTTTAAAATTGTTTTTACAGACATAAATTCACTATTTTATAACTGAAAACGATTGGAGTGTATAGTATATGGATATTATTTGAGGTTTGACTATTTATCTCCGACAATTACGGGTATTTTACACTCATAACATGTATTTTCCCTTAAGTTGTTCATCATGCCCCTAATTCCCCTACAGATGATTTTATTATTCCGGATTCTAAATGGACATAGTTTTAAGCAACAAGCAATTTATTGACGTACACTATTTTGAAATTCTCTCATATTTTGGACCTGATAACAAGAGAACTTGGTAGCTTATGACATGAAATTATCAAGAAAAATATATCTTCAATCAGATAAAAATTCCATTTGATTGTTGGGAGAGTCGATCAAGATCAGAAAAATCCACTTGCCAGAGCTATTAAAACCATTATTCAAATTATTCTCCCGGTTTGTGGTGGGAACACAGCGGGAATCATGTATCCAAATCTCCGTTATGCATCAGCCAATTAAAAACCCGTAAAAGCTCCACATTCGCCTTGGCGTAAGCCACTCGGTAATCAAAAACAGGAAAACAACTGCTCAACAAATGTCATACATTTGTACGATTGCCTCTCAACAGTGCTATTATTTTTTGGCAACGTGCCTCACCACAAACAAACCGACCAAATCCCTGCTCGTTGGCTACATGATGCTCCTGTTAGACACCACCTTGTTCCAAAAGAATCCTCTCTACTCACTTGTAATGATTCAGCCACCGCTTGCTTTGTTCCATTTGAAACTTGGCAACACCACCAACTACGACGACGACGACGACGACTACCGAAGGTCTATCATTTTGTTTTGGCACAAAACCGCGCGCGTCTTTTGTGGAATATTTTACGACCTCACGTTTCGTCCGCGATATCCGGCCCGGGAGAGAGGCTTACCGGAACAGGCACTAGCAGAATGCAGTTTTCTTTGACGGCAGCCAACAAAATGATAATTAGAACCACGGACCGGAACGGAATTTACGACGTCGTATAAATGATAATGATTCCCAAAGTGATGCCACACGGCGCAGCTTCGAACAAGTAGAACAAGAGAATTTATTGTTTTGCAACCTTATTGAGGCGTGGAATTTCCATCGGGTGACGGTTCCAAATCGCTACTGGTGCTGCTGTTGGTGGGGGATTTCCGCGAATGTAGAAACGTTTTGTTCCTGCGCAGGATACGTTGGATTCGTCTTTCCTGGCTGGGCTTCAGGTTGCAAAATTTACAATGCACCTCTTCGACGAACCAGTTTTCTTTGAGGACTTCGATGAGCTTTTTGCCACCAGCCTGACCGAGTGGAGTGCAGTTCATGTGCAGTATTCTTAGAGGCTTGTGGAAGGCGAGAAGTTTTGCGACCTGGGAATTGAAATGATGAGGCTATTTTGTACTGCGCCATAGTTATATAACAGACTTACCGACAGAGCACCTTGTTCTCCAATGTCACAACCGGTTAGATTTAGTTCCCACACCTGTTGGGTATCTACGATTGAACCGCCCAGTGTGAGCACGCCAATTTCCCCTATTGGATTGTGAGACAAATCCAGCCGTTTTAAAACACCCTGGTAGACATTTATTCCATAGCCGAAATTTTCGATCTGTAGACCGTCTAAGAAATTTCCGGAAAGATTGATTGTTTCCAATGTTTCTGAACATTTACTGATGTATCTTCCCAGAATAATTCCAACGCCTTCCCGAAGGTAGCAATACGGTAGTTCCAAACTGATAATTTCCATCTTGCAAAGCTGATCGAGCAAGGCTTTCAGTTTATCTGGTTCCATGCGACTTCGGGAAATTTTGAAATGCTTCAGAAGTTGAAGCTCGGACAGTGCCGTCGTAAGGTTTTCCACGTCAGTTAGCGAAAACTGGAAGAACCTAGGTTCGTAACCTTTGATGACGCCTCCCAAGCCAAACACCAAACTTAGTGAGGTAAGGTTCAGCAGATGTTTGAGAACCACCAGTGATCCATGATGGCAAAGATCCGACGTGGGGTTGACAACTTTGTACCCTTGATAGCCTTCCGCTGGAGCCACCTTTCTGAAGGGTTTCAACTGAGATATCACCAAATTGTGGACGTAGGGTTGTGATTTGATTAGGATTTCTTCCAAACTACCTACGAACCAGTATTCGGGTTCTTCTTGTTCGATCACCTCCGCAACTTTCAGTGCTATGCCCATGTTTTTCCAATTGGTGGAATTTTCTCTATCGTGTTTGAGGAATTCAACCAGTGATTTGGTCTTGGCTTTAGCAACACGTCTCCAAAATATGTCATTCTAAAATTTAATTAAACAATGAATTCATTGTCACTTATTGTCACTCAATTGGAATACCTACGTCAACGTGTAGCAAACTTAAAATAGGCAGTTCGACATCCAAAAGATTTCCAAAATCACGAAGTTGCTCGCAGGTCAAACCCTCGGGAACGGAACCACTTTCGAACGACTTGGCAAGATGCTGTACCACCAATTCAGCAAGACTTCCTGGATAGAATGTTGTTGATTCATCACCAGGCTCGAATGCTATGGCTTCGGCGTAGATTTCCCGTCCCGCCTCACTAGCCAGCTGCCGAGTTATGTCCGACACTCGGTAGGCATGCCAAGCATTACGCAAATCCCGCTCCACGGCATCGGGCACGGCAAAGCGCAGATGGTGGATTTCTTGCAGCAAATCAACTGTAACTGTTGACATTTTGTAAACTTCTCGTGCACAAAATTGATGTTTGAAGTTTCTAGCCAATGAATTAATGCACGCTCATGGCAACCGAGGGTTACTAGGCTCCTTTTCAAGTGTGCATTTAGCACCAAAATTTAATCTAATTGGTTTTTGTTTTCATTTGGAATCTAATATCGAATTCGTTTTTGAACCTAGGTTGGAACCAGTTCCAACCTGCGATACCCGAACTTATTGTCAGGGCGAACCTCAATCCGATACGAGTTACACATAAAACCATACACACTGAAGTTTAACACACAACAGGCCGACCCAATTTTGATACCCGATCCAGTTTGAAACTGGATCAAAAACGAATTCGCTATAAGTTAGGAGCATGCACGAAAATGTAAAGATGTTTTCTCAAGCTGGATTTTTGATTTTCGTACTATTTACTGTTTATTTTTTAATCAACAATTTTCGCTATGATAACTCCAAGTCACGGAAAGCGTGTTTGTTTTCGTCAAATCAGGTTATTTATTTGATATTTTACTCTACCCTATAACATCGTTTGGTGGCTCTGTTCTGGAAACTGATTTTCAATCAATTTATTGTTTTCAGGAACCCGGTCTTTGCAAATATGCTATCAATGCTCCGTCCGCCTTGATGAGGAGAATTTTGAATCACGATTCCATTAGTACCAAAGAGAATCTTCGAGTTTCCGTACAGGTGTTTCGCAAGATCGTAAGTTTGATGCCCCACAAACGTTCCTGCTGGGGCCGTGAAAAAGAACTCTCCGTATTACTGTAGGATAGAAGCGCTGGTTTTGGCCATAGCACCAGTTTTGGCCATACTAGTGTTTAATTGTCAATTGTTAAACGTTAGATTAGAGTATTTATTTTAAATTTTATACTACATTTTAGATATTCTCCAATACAGTTTATTAAAAAAACAATGAGTAATCAGTTTCATTCCATCACTATTGTAGAATCTAGTTTTACTTCTCCTAGTTTACCATTAAATCTATTGTCTAGGTAGTAAGCAACCATTTTTCAATTATTAATAATTTTAATTTGAAGTTCTTTATTACGCATCGGTTGGCAGACTGGGCATAATGTACAATTTTACAAACCATGGCTTTGAATTTTGTAAGCATAAAATAAGATTTATTACCATTTTAACTATATTTAAAAAAAAAGGTGCAAGAAACTATCAATGTTCCCATTTTGGCCATGCCTCTTGTACATCATAAACCATAGTAATCAATATATATGAGAAAAACAATGAAAAGGAAATTATTTGAAATCTATAGAAATTGTGTTTTATGAAAACCAAATAAAAATTGTAATCGATTAAAAACCAAGATCGCCCACTGTTAGCGCGCGAGATCCCTTATTACTACATACGTTATCCAAATGGCGAATGAAAGATTTCAAAAAGAAAAAGAGATAAACAAAAAAAGAAGCCCAAGCCTATATAACCCCATGCGCAGCAGAGCATCGGGGATCATCAGGTCATTCAGTATCGCTCAAGCGACACGTTCGGACGTGTTTTTCGCTCGCTCTCCGAAAAGTTTTCGGTTTTATTTCGTTCGCTCCTACGTTATTTTGTGCATGGTGCATGGTAGCCCTGCTGCTGGCTCCTAGAGGATGGAGATAGAAGAGACGCCGCCCGATCTGGCTGGCACGACCGCAAGAAAAGGCAAGCGGAAGAAGCACGACGTCGACGCCGACGTGAATCAGCAGCTGCTGAGTAGCAACGCCTTTAGCGCGCTTGCCAGCGAATCCCAACCGATTGTCTCCACACCGGAAAGCAATCGGACACCCAAGCAACCGCCCCTGGTGGTGAAAAACGTCGATTTCGCGACGCTGGCCACGAAAATGGAGCAGTGCAAGGCTCGATTAACGTATAAAATCACCAGGTTTGGCACAAGGATCCACTGCTCCACCACCGACGACTACAATAAAGTGCGCAAGTATCTCGATGATCTGGGATTCGAGTACTACACGCATGACAAGCCATCCGATCGGCCCTACCGGGTGGTTCTACGAGGTCTACCACTGGTAGCACCCGAAATTATCATCAATCGTCTGAAGGAGGAACACGACCTGGATGCTAAAGCGGTGCATGTCATCCGACGGAAGGTTGAATTCGCAACCCTAGATGAGGCGTTCTATTTGGTACACATCGCCAAAGCATACACGAACCTTACCAAACTGCGCCAGGTCAGGCAGGTTGGAGAGATCCTGGTACGTTGGGAGGCGTACCAAAATAAGCGCGTGGATGTTACGCAGTGTATGCGTTGCCTGTACCATGGTCACGGCACCCGAAACTGTCACCTTAGGACAAGGTGCAACAACTGCGGTGGAACCCACGACACTGAAAAGTGCCCGTCGAAAGATTCTCCAGCCAAACGGTGCGCCAACTGTGGCGGTGCCCATCCAGCTACGGACCGTAGCTGCCCGAAACGAGCCGAGTTTCTTCGAATTCGACAACAATCCTCGGCCAACCAGAAAGGCCGAAAGCAATCCAGCAAGACCCCACCAGTCCCTGTCCTGAGTGATGCAAACTACCCTGCGCTGCCGAACAGTTCGGCACCTGCCGGAATTCCAAGATTCGTGGCACCACAGTCCACCCCCGGGATAAACCAACAAAGGCGTACTGACCCTCGAATCAGAGCTGGTTTGGCCGCTACTCCAACCTACTCCCCTTCCGAGGAGAATAATGATGCGCTCTACAGCTCAGCCGAGCTGTGGACCATCTTTACGGAATTCCGTGGAAGACTTCTGCGGTGCAGGACAAAATCGGACCAGGTGGAGGTCCTAGGATACATGGTATGTGTTCGCATACGAAGAAATGTACCGTCACGACATCTACACGTGGATTTTCGTCGTTCGTCAGCACCAACTACAGAATCATTATTCATCATGGCGCTCGTCTGCAAATTGCGATGTGAATCTTCCGGCAACAAAATAAGATGGAGACACCATCTATACAAACCGACGGACGACCGATTTCGCTCTCTTTCTTTGTCAACACGACGCCTGCCGTCATCATCGCCTACCGTCATCATCACCCGCAGTCATCATCAGCTGCAATCATCGTAGTAAAATTTAAAACGAAAACTAATTTGGTAAAATTGTGAATTAAAGTTTAATTAGTAGAAATAGAAAGTTAGTGCAAACGAATAAATTGGACTTCAAGTTATTATTAATCCAGTTCCGCGTGTGATTAATAATGTAAAACTACAAGGTACAGCCCAATGGGGTTGTGCGCAAAGGTGACGTAGGACTACGCAGCAATCTAATTCCCATACACGTCAGGGCCATCCGCTAATTGATTTAAATCAGTCCTGAAAAGGGCCAAGAAAACTCTATTGTACCCTCTTGAGAAAACATTTGGTGGCTCATAATTATGATACGGCCCCGGTTGTATTTTCTACGATGGTTGAAAGGGCCACTATCTCTAACGCGTAGAAGATAGTTATGGATCTGTTGGTTCATTGGTTGTTCAACACGCTTTGCTATTTACTCCAGGACGCGGCGTTTAAAGCAATGCCATGTTCAACCGGGGCGCGGTAATGGAAATTTCAAATAGCACAAGAGAAAAAATTCATCCAAACGAACTCTTCAGTTGGCAAACTAATTTGGTCGTCCTGAAAAGGACGGATTTAGTTGACGGAGGAGAAACAGTTCGCGATTGAACTTGGGCTTTCTTTCTTGGTTCATCTCACGGGATGATTGATTCTTGTCTCGTTGTCACGGGCGGCTTTTTCCCGCCAACTTGTAGGCTTCAGCAGCCATGTTTCTCACAGCGAGGTTGACGGAAGCATCGGCAACAACAGTCAACTGCACCAACGCCCTTTTGGGCAACGACTGCTCTCCGCCGCCAACTGCGATCCTACAGCCACTGCACAGCTTAACGACTGTCGTAAGACTGAATCAAAATGTTCTGCTAAAAGCTGTTAGGTAAAAGCATCGGATGCTAGTGCACGAAAGAAGGCGGTACCAACGAAGGCAATGTGTTACAAATTGCATCAAAGGGGACGAACTTCAATTATTGCGTCACAATAATTAGTTTTAATTATTACACGCAAGACGGATGATTCTCTTAACCGAAAATTTCCTAATTTGCTTGCCACCGCCAGCAACTAATCCGCTATGCATAGCTAGGAACTACAACGAACTCAACCACATGGTCGGTCTGAAGTGACGCAGTTCGGCTCGAATTCCGTACGTTGGTTGTTCAACGTTCTTTGTCATTTACTACGGGACGCGGCGTTTAATGAATGCTATGTTCAGCCGGGGCGCGGTAATTGAAATTAATTTCAAACAGCACAAGAGAAAATTTCAACCAAATAAACTCTTTAGTTGGCAAACTAATTTGGTCGTCCTGAAAAGGACGGATTTAGTTGACGGGGGAGAAACAGTTTGCGATTGAACTTGGACTTTCATTCTTTGTTCATCTCCTCTTCATTGCTGGTGGCCATCTGCAGGTGACGTGAGATGATTGATTCTTGTCTCGTTGTCACGGGCGGCTTTTTCCCGCCAACTCGTAGGCTTCATCAGCCATGTTTCTCGCAGCAAGGTTGACGGGAGCATCGGCAACAACAGCCAACTGCACCAATGCCTTTATGGGCAGCGACTGCTCGTCAGTGCTGCCGCCAACCACGATCCAACTGCACAGCTCCACGACCACCGAAAAACTAATTCAAAATGCGAAGGTGTACCCGTTATATAACATTCATGGCTGCCTAGGAGACGTTCCTTACTTAAATATGAAGTCTGTGCGCGGAGAGTACTGTGCATTTGGTAAATTTACTATGAAAAATCGATATTATAAGACATCACTTCATATTTGCGTTAATTTTATTACTTGCATGTTAAAAATCAATAGTTTTAAATATTTAAATCGAAGCGTAGAAAATGTCCCGATCGATTGGTGCAATCACTTTGGGAATCAATCGTGGAATGACTTAGTTATTAACGTTCAAAACCTATATATTTTTCGTGACGCTCCAAATTTTCGCAATTCGAACGTGTACCCCAGTATTGAAAACACAGACGTAGTCCTACGTCAAAAACCAAAAGAAACCAACAGACAATTTAACTGGCCGTCTCGTCCCCGTTGTGCAACCTACAGAAGAGAAATTCAGCACAGAATCACTTTTCTGTTAAGCTCATTGGTGTGCTATCGTAACATCTGGTCCTTCGAACCGGATTCGGACGTCGATTCTCCGTCTGGTCTGGAACTTCGCGCTTGTTGAGACGAGTCGCCATCACGAGAAACGTTCAACGCACGCGAAACCGCCATATCGCTTCGTTTAGTGGCGCGAAACTCCGCCATCACTAGGATTGGTGATTCAAAACTAATAAAAGGAATCCTATTCTATTCTTGCTAAAGGACTCCATTGATTTGCCACCATGCCTCCGGAACGCCAGGTCAAGACGCTGAAGCTAAGACAACGGAGCATTTTAACATCTTTCGCTCTCATCCAGACCTTCGCGGAGAACTACGACGTTGAAAAGGATGCGTGCGAAATTTCAGTGCGATTGGAAAATTTGAATACAATCTGGATAGAGTTCCAAAAGGTCCAATCGGAGCTCGAAACATCCGATGAGGACTCCGTCGACGAACATCTTAAACAGCGGGCAGAATTTGAAACGGTCTACTATAATGTGAAGGGATTTCTTCTTGCCCACAATAAAGATCCTTTTACACCATCAACCAACCCTCCTTTAGTGGCCTCGCACTCTTCTGCTCCGTCATCGCATGTGCGATAACCCGACGTAAAACTGCCGACCTTTAACGGAACCATCGAAAATTGGCTCAATTTCCATGACTTGTTCGTCTCGCTAGTTCACGCTTCGCAGGAGTTGTCGTCGATCCAGAAATTCTATTATCTCCGATCATCTCTGTCTGGTGAAGCGTTGAAATTGATCCAAACCATGGAACTCAGTGCGAATAACTACCCGATTGCTTGAAATCTACTCGTCGATCATCACCAGAACACCACCCGATTGAAGAAAACTTACCTCGATGCTCTTTTTGAATTTGATACACTCAAACGTGAATCTTCGGATGGGTCGCTACAGGTTCAGCAAGCACGTTTCATCACGCTCAACAGCAATTCGCCACTCCTACCGTCGTCTCAGTGTCCCTCCTAACCATCGAAGACAGCATGGAATGGTTTTGGAAGACCGAGGAACTAACCGTCGGCAAAAACTTCTCGGTGGAAGATTAGCACTGCTCCTACGTCAGGGTTATTCTGCTTGACGTTTGAGATGAGAAGGCTGAAAAATGCCATCTTGTGCACTAAAAGGTTGCTAAACTTGTTTTGTTATTATTCGCTTGTTTTTCGAGTTTTACGTCACTACCCGAAATCATGGATTGTTTACACATTTTTCGTTACTAATAATGACAAACACCTTGCTCTTCTTCACCTTCGAAGGCTCACGTCCAAAAAAATGGAGATATTACGATGGGCACGAAAATCGCTACGCGCAACGACGAGATTAGTCCCGGAAGAATGGTCATCGTAGTGGAGGAAATTGACTCAATCCACTAGCACGCGTCATGAAAGTGCATCCTGGAAGCAACAATTTAACCGGAACGTTAGACTTCGCACTGAAAACGGTATCATCACTCGACCAACTAGCAAAATCTGCTTTCTGCTACTTCTAAAACCGATTCCGGACAAAGAACAACACAATGATCCCAAGCCAGTCATTCAAATTCCATCCAGTAGGAATAATTTTTTCGATTATTCAACTAAACCAATAAAAAACATCGAAAAATAAAGAATCATTTAGAGAAACACTTACATGCAGAGTTAACTTGTGATCTGTTAATATTTTATTTACGTTGAATGTTGATCAGCAGGTAGCGGGTTTTTTGAATCTCTGGCCGCACTGCCTGAGATTTTCTCTTCTCACCAAAATTCAGAGATGCCATATTTACAGACATGTCTGTAAATTTACAGACTTTTTAAACGATGCAGACATTTTATTTATGTTGCAGACTTTAACAGACATTTGAAATATTTTTTTAAATTTCAAGTAGAGATATTCTCTGAAGTTCAGTTTAAAACGTACGAGGATCTGAACAGTACAGTAGATACGGTAAAAAGCTTTGTTGAAATATTTTAAAATGGTGTAGGTATAGTTTATTTTTAAAGTAGTAATCCTTGAGGAAACCAAATCGGTGGGCAACTTGGAGACACAGTGGACCCGGAGATAAGCAGCATATAGGCCCTTTCCGAGGATAACATGGGGTCCCTACTTATGATAGATAGGGATGGGGTTTATAAATGCAAATTTCTTATCCATCCATCTACCACAAAACATACAATAATCTTCACTGCTATTGTCACCATGAAAATTACTGTCAAAGCGTTGGTTATATTGGTCCATTGCCATTAGGTCACAACGATACTCAAGTTTCACAACGATACAAATCATATTTGAGACATTTACCGTAAAAAAGGGGTTGGTGAGTATTTTAACCAAGAAGCAATCAACTCTGTCTATCAACTAAACCATAAAAACAAGCTTTAAAATTTGTATACCTCCACGTTAAAATACGATGAAACTCACTAATTAGATAAGTACAAAGTAGGTGGGTTTAAAAGAATCTTATTTCTTATACTAGACTAGAATACTGCGTAAAATACATAATACGCATAAAAAACCCAATACTCTATATACGTACACGATATAACAAAAATATATAATGCACCATTTTAAGTGGGAAGCCCATATGGCATAAGGTCGTTTGGCATAAAGTCATTTGGCATAACAATAACTTGAGCTAAGTGGTCAGTTGGCTTAATGCCGTTTGGTCATGACCATTTAGCATAACACTCTTACAATTAAACAGAATCCAAGTGGTCCTTTGGCATAATGATCATTCGGCATAATGTCATTTGCATAGGCTTTTATCCACAGTAATATTCCCTTGGAAAATAGTTTTAAATAATCTTTCTCAAACTGTTCGCTAATCAATGCCAAATGGCCATTATGTCAACAGACTTTTATGCCACGTGAATTTTGAATGTCCAAGTTATGTCAACTGCCAACGAAACCTGAAGCAGCTTTCATTTTTCGATATTAATACTACATGGATTTTATGCCAAATGACCGAAATGTTTTCTTTGTTTTATGCCGAATGGTCACTATGCCAAACGGCCTTTATGCCAAATGATCATTGATTATCCAACATCTTATGCCAAATGACTTTATTCTAAAAGTCTTTGTGCCACACGATCTTATGCCATACGGCCTTATGCCATATAGGGTAGCCCCGCTTTTTAATACCGATAGATAAATCGAAGATACGCAAGTTGACAGCCCCTCGACTTTTACTGCAAAAAAATCCTTCTTACCCCAACATTTTATTTCATAGCAACAAGTTTCATTGTGGTGTTTTTTTATTAGAGAAATAAAAATAAAAAATTTG
Organism: Aedes koreicus; assembly: GCA_024533555.2. NCBI lineage: Eukaryota > Metazoa > Arthropoda > Insecta > Diptera > Culicidae > Aedes > Aedes koreicus. The sequence goes on along the minus strand of JAHHFK020000147.1, from coordinate 36,654 downwards.
AATTGAACTTCTTAATTTATTTACACTTATAGGCAAAATAAAGTGCCCACCTCTTAATTTTTTAATTTTCTCTCATTTACTTGGTTCAAATTTAAGTAAACACAGTGTAGTTTTTTTTCTTATTTTATTTTTTATATTCTTTTTAAGTTTCACTTATGGAATACTGAAAAAAAGGGGTTATACTTAAAGAAAAAAAAAATCAATTTGTGTTGAAAAAAAAAACAGTGGCAAAATAAAGTGCCCACTTCAAAAATCGATATGTTTTCGATAAGTTTCCATTGGAAGACCCCTCGATTGTTTATGTTTTGTTATTTTGACATGTTTTGAAGCAAACGGCTCAACCTGGTGCATTTGTATACGTGATCGCATTTGATTCAATTGAAAAAATGGAGAACGCAGTGCTTTCGAAAGCAATTCCCTTGTGTATCCGAAAATTGGTCGTTCGTGATGTGCAAAACGGTGAATCGCACCGGGCTGTCGCTAAGAAGTACAGTATCAGTAAGGCAGCGGTTGGCAACATTCTTCTGAAGCTCAAAACGTTTGGATCAGTGGTGGATCGCCCTGGCAGAGGCAGGAAGCGGAAAACGGATGCGAGAACGGACACCAAAATCATGCGCGAAGTCAAGAAGAACCCGAAGGTAACTGTCCGCGAGATCCAGGAAACCCTTCAGTTATCAGTTTCCGGTCGAACTGTTCGTCGCCGTCTCGTAGCACAGGGGTTGAAGAGCAAACTTGCCCGGAAGCGCCCATTTATCAGCAAGGCAAACAAAGCCAAACGGCTTAAGTTTGCTAAGGAGCATGCTGATAAGCCCCTAGAGTTCTGGAAAACGGTTCTCTGGACGGACGAATCAAAATTCGAGCTGTTTAACCGAAAGCGGCGGGTTCGTGTTTGGTGCAGATCGGGAGAGGAGCTTCAGGAGCGCCACATCCAAGGCACGATGAAGCATGGAGGAGGAAATGTGATGGTCTGGGGGTGTTTTTCGTGGGGTGGAGTGGGGTGGAAGCATTGTGAAAATCGACGGGATAATGACGGCAGATTCTTACATCAACATCCTGCGAGAAAATCTGGAGGTTTCGCTGATCCAGACGGGCCTTGAAGAGAAGTTCGTATTCCAGCAGGACAACGACCCGAAGCATACTGCCAAGAAGACCAAGTCTTTCTTCCGGTCTTGTCGGATCAAACCGCTGGAATGGCCTCCACAAAGCCCGGACCTCAATCCCATCGAGAATTTGTGGGCGATTCTCGATGCCAGGGTTGGCAAAACTGGTGTTACCAATAAAAATAACTATTTTGAAGCCCTGGAGCGCGCCTGGGAAGAGCTAGATCCACAGCACCTAAAGAACCTGGTCGAGAGCATGTCGCTGCGCCTGCAGGAGGTCCTGAAGGCGAAAGGAGGACACAGCAATTATTGAAATGCTTTTATTTTACTTTAATTTATGTTTTCTGTAGCCTAAGTGAAGTTTATTTATTTTGTCACTGTTTTTTTTTTCAACACAAATTGATTTTTTTTCTCTAAGTAAAACTCCTTTTTTTTTCAGTATTCCATAAGTGAAACTTAAAAAAAATATTTAAAAAATGATAATAAAAAAAATACAGTGTGTTTACTTTAATTTGAACCAAGTAAATGAGAGAAATTGAAAAAGCGATGAGGTGGGCACTTTATTTTGCCTATCAGTGTAACGGACAATTGACTCTGTAATTCATTGTAATTTAATGGTTATTTTTGGACAGTGAAAAAAAAGTTTGTTGAATTTATCAAATGAAAACTAAATTTTTGATTTTAAAATACAAAACTGGAAGGAACGTTATAAGGGAAATAAAAACTATGTGTCATCAAAACGAATGCTTCAAGCTTAAATGTCACTTTAAAAATATGAAACAATAGTGTCAAATTGCATACGGTCCAAGAAATAGATGTAGAAACGCTTATATAATCACACATATAGCGAAAATGACATACCTCTCTTATTACGTCTTTTTGTTGAAAGAAGTCTAATTTTGCAAAAAAAAATATTTTACTGGCTTTTTTAGACATTCCCAGACATTTCAAATTTTTATCACAGACATTTGAAAAAAATATCTAGCATCCCTGCCAAAATTGTAGATCATTGCACTGTCATAAACGCTGTTCTGACAGTTCAGGGAGCTTGCTAAGGCTTTGTGCACAAATTACGTAACGCATGAAGGGGAGGGAGGGGGGTTGAGCAACCGTTACTTATTGTGACATATGGGGGAGGGGGGGTTTTAAAATCGTTACGTAACGAAATAACCAATTTGAAAAAAAAAATCAAAAGTGAATACTAGTTAAGAAATATGTTTAAAAATTCTGGGAAAAACCCACTTTCAATACGTCAAATGAAAGCTTTCAATGCATATTTTGCAGGAAAAATATCGAAACTGAGCCAAAACTTTGTTTTTGTATTTTTAATCACGTTTGCCATAACTGGAACTGGATCTTTAAATTTTGGTTCCTTTGATGGCCAATCGCATGTGTTTTTTATGCGGGTGGCGATAATAGAAACACTTTTTAGGCCAAGTGGTGCAAGAAATCTGAAATTTTATGGAAAATGAATTATGTCTATCTTTTTATTTCAGACCAAATTCTAAAGCTTCGATAAATGGAGACGTACTATTTAAATAAGATCTACAGTCTTTATCAATTTTAAGTAACACAAATAAAATGATTGAACTGTTGTCTGGATATTACAATTTTGAATCAAATGAGAATTAAACATAAAAGCAACAACAATAACAGTTTTTGTGATGTTTTATAACAATTGAGAAATAGGGGGGAGGAGGTCCGTGAGCGTTACGTAATTAAAGGGGGGGGGGAGTCTGGTCACGTGTTACTTATTGTTACATAGGGGAGGGAGGGGGTGCAAAATCCCGTTTTTTTGCGTTACGTAATTTGTGCACAAAGCCTAACACAGACATACAATATTTTCGGTATTCATTGTACAATTTTTCATTCGCAGGCTATTTGATGTAAATTTTTCTAAGAAAGTATAGCCAGTTCTAAAAATCTTTAACGATAGTAAGAATCGTAACTGCAAAGAAAATCCTTCGTGACACCAGCATAATCATTTTGAAAACTGCAATCTCAGCTTGAAAGCCGTGACAGGATGCTTCGCAAACCATTAAATCTGCTTACGAACGGCGGCACTTCTCCGCAGATTTCAGCAACAACAATCATATTGCATTATTTTCGCGCGAAGAGCATCCTGCTCCTAGATCCTAGTCGACACGGCGAAATCCTTCCTCCACAGTAGCGCACCATTAACGACCGTCTTTCATATTTGGAAAATGAAGCATTGCCCTAGGGCGACAACGTCAGGGGAAAGATTAATTAAGCTCTTCCTTTAGTGCCACCGTCGACAACCGGAGTAAGAAAAGAAATCATTTTGCGCGGTAAGCACGCGCTCAGTCAGGAACCAGATTTGCGTGCAGTTAACCAAGCTACAGTCTCCTCTCGGTATATGGTTAATGGAGTATTTGATTTGATTTGATTACAGCTTATAAGTTTTGGGCGGTCTGCAAATACCACTGGTTTCTGCTAAATACATGATTGTTGTTACAAATGAAAGAAGTTCAAAACTGTTAAACTGTTTATTAGGGACGTCTGGCTTGAACAAGAGCTTGCAACAGAATCCATGGTTTTTCTGCTACCCGTTGACAGCTATGTTTTCATTGTCGTATCATGACGTACTTGGTTGTCTAGCTGATGATAACATCTCCCCCTTTATTGCAGTACCGGATGTAGTCCTCCAATCGTCTTGGCGACCTTGGGCATCTGACTGGGCGAGCTGTGGCGTCGTCTTTTCGTTGAGGAATTCCTTACTATTGGTGTTAATGCAATTATTGTTTCATACAGGCTGTTGGCAGAATCGTCAATGGGAATAGCTTGATTTGGACCGGAACTGCCCAAGGAACAATCCTACTGCCTTTTAGACTTTGTTCTATTTTATAAGGGCTTGATTACTTCAAATGGTGAGTTGACAACTTCGAAGGAGGGTGCAACCGACCTCTGGTCCTCACAAGTTCCTACCTCACGCCTCCACGAGTCATATGACCACAAAAGACTGCCAGCTGAAACATGGAGACGCTGGTTGGCGTAGCCTGGGCAATGTTGTCATTTTGACAATAGCAAAGTGAGGGGGTGCGACCTGTGAATCATATCATATAATTTTCCATTCTCATATCAATTAATGATTTCAGCAGGCTTTGGAATGATCTTTGCATTCCAAAACCATTTATCTCAGGAACCTGGAGCAACATGACATGGATAAAAGGTTGAGACTTGATTATACGGGATTCGATTATCCGGAGTTTTAGACTCGATTATCCGGAGTAGTTTTGTCACGATTTTTTTAGTTTTTATGCATAAATTTTAAATAATTGAGTATGTATAATAATATGTAGCATGATTATTTTCACACTATTGGACGTAGCTAGAAGGAGAGGGCTGGAAGGCTTGTTTTGTATGATAAAACTCGATTTACTGTAGTGCATGTCAAATTCATTAATTCCAACGAGTATATTTATTTAATTTCCATTCAAAATATGATAATTTGAAGAAACATGAACGTAGCTATAGGAATAGGAGGGGCTGAATATATTTAGTTTTGATTATTAGTTGTTTACTGTCAAAACAATAAATTGATAAGATATGTATTTCAATATTTATGATCATTTGCACAAACATGATCGTAACAATAAAGAGGAGGGCTCGGGATAGGGGTTGTAGGAAGTGTTTCAACGTGATCTTGTTGATATCCTCATTTGCTACATTGTCATCGCAGAACCTTTGTAATTACATTCGTGTTTAATAAAACTAGTAAAATTTGCCAGGTATCTTATTGTTTATTTTAGGATAAAAACAAATTCATGCATTCAGTAACAACGCATGAGAAAAAAAATCAAACTCTCTGTGAACCAATTATAGAACCAATTATCTAGAACATTTCCACGTACTTCTCGTAGCAGGAGTTGCCTTTCTAATGGAAGTCCGTTTTCCTCTGCCCAAGCAATTACTTGATCGATTCCCGATAAAGCTGCTTCATTTGAAATACAATTTAGTTCAAAAACGTCATCCACATCAATCTGGTGTGGTTCCAAAACGGCAAAGGGTAAATACACCCTTCTTTTTGGGGAAATGCTCCTTAAACTTTGGAAAAATGCTCCTTAGCTGCGTTTGCCCGGTATAATGCAATCGGAGGTATTAACCTTCTGGTTAGCGTTTGCCGGGTGTTTTTACGGGTCTTCAGTTTCTTCAAGATTGTATAGTTTGGACGGGTTTTAAGTTTCTGATTTTAAGAGTCGTCAAAACGAAATTAAGACTCGTCGAAATGAAATTAAGTCTCGTCAAAATGAAATTTAAACCCGTCAAAAAAACCGGAAACCAGAAGGTCCGAATGCATTATACCGGGCAAACGCATCTAAGGAGCATTTTTCCAAAGTTTAAGGAGCATTTTCCCAAAAAGAAGGGTGCATTTACCCTGCTGCCTTCCAAAACTGGTGAAGCACTTGATTTTTCAACAATTGCAACTGAAATTTCGCCATCGTATTATGATGTGTTCGGGTGCAAAACGATGTTCACAATATCATCGTCGTTCAAGACGTCAAACTCCATGTCCTCTTCGTGTACGGTATTGTCCTGGTCCATCAATTTCTGCTTAATCGATAGCAAGCGTTCTCGTACAACGGCCAGTGGGATGTCATCTTCATCATCGAATTCTGGTTCTGTGTACAGCATTTTCCATGATTTGGCAATGGAATCAGCCGGTACCTCGTCCCAAGCCTCGGCTACCCAAAACATAGCATCCTTGATGTTGATTTTCTTGACCATGTCGTCGAATACTCCTTGGCGTCCAAGAAGCTCACGCATAAGCTTTTGCTTGTAGTTGGACTTGACCATCTGGATGACGTTCTGGTCCATTGGCTGCAACAAGGCTGTTGTGTTTGGTGGTAGGAAGATCGTAGGGATTGTTCCATCTGCAGTTCTAAGTTCATCGGCGCTGCAATGTGCGGAACAGTTGTCCAGCACTAAGACAGCCCTCACCGGCAGTTCAGCACCTTCAAAAATTGCCGTGACCTTAGAAACAAACTCCTTGAAAAACCACTCCTTAAACAACTGCCGGGTCATCCAGGCATTTTTTGATGAAGCATGCATAGATGTTCTTCAATGCTCTTGGTCGTTTTGACTTTCCAATCATCATAAGCGAAAGTTTGAACGAACCATCAGCATTTGAACAAGGCATAAATGTCACACGCTCCTTGTTCCCCTTTCTTCCTGGAGCTGATGGTTCGTCCATTGTGACAAATGTTGACGAAGGAGTGCATTTAAAAAACAGCCCGCTCTCGTCCGCGTTGAAAATCTGACTGGAAGATAAATGCCGAACGATGGTTGCAAAATGTCCAATGTACGAATCAACGGTTGCAGCAGGTTGTTCGAAAGTTTCTCTCCCGTAATTTTCAGAAACCTGATGTTGTGTCGTTTCACGAAATTCACGATGTATCCACGGCTACCTTTGAATTTTTAATCATTGTACAACTTTCCGTACAGTTTCGTTGCCTGAACCGTCAACAAATCCTGGCTAACAGGGATATGACATTCACGTTTCTGCAGAAACCAAATGTACAAAGCTTCGTCGAGAAGAGGATACTTAGCCCTTTTGAAGGTTTTCCGTTTGTCTGAAGATTATGAATTTATATCAGAACATGTACAGACGATCTGCGATCGCTCCAATTGCTATCATAGAAATGTAACTAGCATAATATAAGGACATGTTTTAACAACATCTTTTTATACATAAAACAGAGTGGCATACGTAAGATCGCTTAAACTCGAGAACGGATCGTCCGATTTAAGTTGCCTATTTTTTGCTCTGTTCGGCTGCACTCAAGGAACATATATAAAAAGAAAAAATTGGACAAATCTATGGGAAAAATGAAAACATAGAAAATGATAGATTTTCAATACATTATGTATGGTATTTTTTCGTTTTGATCGAGTTATCCTTGACATGTATCGTAGATGACGTTGATAGTCCACCTGACCTGTTGGCGCAATTTCCTTATTGTTCTGCTTTTGGTTAATGTTCGTTGTCCAGCTTCGTTCGAGTCGCTTCGGACCCGCCGAATGTCTGCCATTTCACAACGACGAAAGAGGAACTCATTGCGAGTGTTTTCCCAAACATCGTCCAGAATTATGAGAACCACAATTGCTTAAGAGCGCGTTCGATTTTGGCAACGAAAAATAAGGATGTCGGGGATTTGAATTTCGTAATTCGAAATGCAATTCCTGGACAATTACGTTCCTTCAACTTAATTGATTGTGTGACTAATCCGGACGAAGGAACCATTTATCCAACAGAATTCCTGAATTCATTGGATTTACCAGGATAACCACCATATAATTTAAGACTGCAGATTGGATATGTTATCATCATGCTCCGGAACCTCAATCAACCGAAATTGTGAAATAGAACAAGATTGGTCATATAACAATCCAAGAATTCCACTTATTTTAAAATTTACCTTTCGAGTTTTAACGAATACAATTTCCGGTTCGCCTTGCATGGTCATGGTGACATAAACATCAATAAATCACAAGGTCAATCTTTAAAAGTGTGCAGGATTAATCTCGAATGCGTCTCGCATTGTTGTTTATTAATGTTTGTGTATTTACGCGCCGGATAATGGAACAAAGAATGTAGTCCATCACACAGCACTGAATTGAACTGGCGCAAGATTCTGTTATCCTCTAAAATCATGCAAATAGAGCATATAAGTTCAAACAAATTCGAAATCAATCTCATTCAACCAATATCTAAAATTCGAGTGTCATAATCTGTTATCGATTGCAAATGAACGACAAACGAATTGAGGTGACAAACAAGCCAAACCTAGCTTAAAGTTAGTAAAAAAAATTAAATCACGAATATTCGGAATTATTTGAATCATAAAATTGGTTAAAGCGGAACTAAGTTCGCCGGGTCAGCTAGTGTCTTATAAAATAATATCCCTCATTGAAATTATATTTTTGATATTTGGAATGATATTTTCTGTTTTCAGCTTTTCCAGGACTAGTAGGATATTAATACATATCTAATTTTATTTATTCAGTAACATTCCAGTGGATACCAGATATGTTTTGTACGTACGCATATTATGTTCTCGTATTAACTTACTGTAGCCGCTGTTTACATGGTCAAGTAATTTAATTGTCTCTTAAAATGCCATGTACAGCATTCAAGTTGGAAGATTGTATTTACAGCATTTTTGTCTTCTATGATATTTTAATTTATTATGTGAGGAAAGTAAGACCTTGTAAAGAACGAGCAAAGTATGTGTATTTCAGTTTTGATTCCTTTAATATTGGATAAGTTTCTAAAAGCATATGAGTCCTATACGTACAAGCAGTGAAAGATGCGTTTGAAAGTTTTATTCCTTGAATATATGATACAATATATTATTATTGCACCAGTTACGGTCAGCGCTAAACGACGGTGCCAGAACAGTTCGAAACGTACATAAGGAAAAGGGTCGTGCCGTAAAAAATTGGTTTCGCTTTTTCACTGCGCTCTAGCGAAACCCATTCCCCTCCTGGGGTTGCATGTCATCCAAATCCTGCGGAAAAGTTCCGTCTTCTCGCGTCTCTGGGCAGAGTCGAAATAGTTCGGCACATTGGGCTGCCTTAAGTCGCTAGAATCACACGCGTTTTGATCCTTACTTACATTTCATTCGCTGACTACGGATAAGTTATTACGAAGTGAAAAAAATCTCTTGTGTGAATATTTTCCATTTTTCGTCTCGCATCGTTCTTTTCTCCCTCGGTACTGTTCATAGTAGTTCCGTTCAGTTAGCTAAAAGTCTTTCCTATCGGGATTTCATGGTGTCGGAAGCTACTAATCGGGAAACGCACCATTTATAATTACCCGTTCCCGATAGTAATAGGTCCATTTCCGCGACAACAATTTAGTCGCCGTGCTTCAATCAGTGAAACTACTCTGCCGTTCTGGGCGGCAGACGACACTATTCAGAGTTCCAGAAGTAAGCATCTATCCAAATAATTGCACCTTGGCAATTATTGCCGGGCGTTTGGTTCCAAAGCCAAAATTTCACCCATAGGCAAAAGGAGCATAAACTAATCTTTCTAGCATCGATGCTCCCAACGATATAGTACAAATTATCACACTGTTTAACTCTACATGGAAGCGATTGGTACGGGAGGTCCACGCTTTCTTCCTTCCATTGATTCAGAGTAGTAGAACGATTTCAGACACTCTTTCTGGAAGCGCTCTATTTCTTGGAATCCTTTCTGCGGCACACACTACGCAGTTGGCCTGGCCGATGACAAGAAAAATGGTGTACTCAAGAAACCATCATTTTCCAGGATGCTTTCAAGAATTGGCTGCGTTAGTGTGAGATTAGATTAGATTAGATAAGGGCTTTATTACCACAATACACATGTTATTTTGTTTAAAAGCGGCTTTCAATGATGCGAAAGATGTATAGTTAAATATTTTACTTTTGGCTGTTTTTATAACCTTTCCTAGCAGAAAGGTGAAGTCAAAAACAGTCTAGCTTTTAAAAATAATTGACGAGGAAATATATTCCCTCATAAAACCGTTCAGTAAGTCAATAATAAAGTTCGATCATATTTGTTTAACAGAGTCAGGATAAAATATTTCATAAGCACGCTCAATCATTATAAAAACCATCATTTGGCTTCTGACGAGAGCAAACAGCATATATTGTAGCATTTTGAACTACATAAGGAGTATGATAAGCTGCTTTACCATTGTTGTCATAATAAAATAAAACAAAGATGGATTCGCATAGCAACAAATTTAAAAAGGTGTAAACAAGTAGCACGTTTAAGCAAATAATTAAGCAAAACTTCTTGAGCATTCTGAATAGTGATTTGCCAACTACCCATCAACTAAGTTCCATGAAGAAACTATAGACACTGTAAACAGACCGGACAACAATTGTCTTATGCAGCCAAACGACCTGTCAAAAAATGCAGCCAAACGGACTGTCAACTTATGATTCACTTTAAAGGAGCAAGTATTGTTTTGACAAAAGCCAATTATGAACAAATAAGGGATTTTCTACTTCCATATTTAGTAAATGTAAGTATTTTCGGTTTATTATTTATTGCCGTTTGGATTACTAAAAATGAACAAAAAAATTTCTCCACACAGTGCCGAGCATAGGACCACGATTTCAACTTGTATTTCACAGCACTATCAATTATCGTTTTTACAAATAATACATTAAGTCCCGCAATTGTAGTACAAACCATTTGAGCTGTTATTGAGGTTATTACGAGTACCAGAAAATGGCCAACGGAAAACCTCTTGCAGCCTGGTAGCCCTCAGCATCGGATGATACCTGAACGCAATCTACGATGAACTGCATCAGGACTCGACTTACAAATGCGACGTGCTCTAGCCATAGCGCATGAAAAATTTGATCAAAACTAGTGAAGAACATCAATCCAACAAAATTCAAACAACAGAATCTATGGAAACTTTGGATGTGCTATGAGCTTGCCATTTCTGCCTTATATTATCTTTCTTTGGAAACCGGAAGAAACCTACAGAATTCACTTCACATCGCGGGTTATTGCCACGATTTCGCTCCAAACAATTCATTTTTTACACGGCACTTTTCACTATGCTTTTTAATGAATATCTTCAAACGGAATCAAAACAAACTACCAACATCGAAACCGAATCTCTTTCTAAGCCTATTGCGCTGTTTACTTCAAGTTTGTACAAATAAAGTGGTGCCAGATCAAATGCTCAAATGAATGACATTTTTTAGGGTTGGCAGATTGTATGATTTTGCGTTGTCCGGTCTATATACAGTGTCTATAGAAAAAACAACAACATTAGTCAGTTGACAATAACCGTGCGTACCGTTCCACCGTTGAATCATTTGAATTTAGAGTTACACTAGTTTATAAAATAAATCAAAAGTGATGAACTTTATATTTCGACTAATGTTTCTTATGTGATATTTTATGCAGAATTCAAAAATGCCGTCAAAAAAAATAAGAGTAGAACAGTTTTCGAGGTATGGATAAAAGTTGATTTTTTTAATAAATGAACGTGAACGCATCTACTTAAAATGAAATATCTCCAATAGCTGTGATCCAGTTTCAAATATTTAATCATCAAATGAAGCAAATTGAATTTAACACTGATCTTTTGAACATTGCAATAATCTAAGAGTAATAGTTTCGACGCTATTCATAAGTGTATATAATTTTTTGCGATTTTTTTTTGGAGATTTGTTAAAAAAAGTTGTGCTAAACCAGGGGGTGCGACTCTATCTCAGATGCAGGTTTCTTTTTGTGTTGCTTTTGTGCGATGTACGCACGCTTAGTAGATAGAAAGAAGATTTCAAAGATTTTTATAAGGATTTTAAAGATTAACTGCAAAAAGATGCAGCACGATGCAAGTTGATGGATTAAGATTCACAAGCTGAAAAAAGATTTTCCAAAGATTGATTCGCTAGCGTGGGATCATCTTGAATCTGGATTTAGATGTGTCACACCCCCAGTGCTAAACATATGATTAATACCAAAATAACGTCAACAAAAAATATATTGCATATGAAGCTTAAAGCCAAAAATTAGGGCTCAATGGTGAAAATCGGTTGAAAAATGAGGAAGCTATGCTGGTTTTTGGGAAAAGTGCAGAAATGCGGGAAAAAACAGAAATTCGAAAGAAATACGCCCATCTCTCTCTTTCACACACACACACACACACACACACACACACACACACACACACACACACACACACACACACACACACACACACACACACACACACACACACACACACACACACACACACACACAGTTTTTTTGTCATTCTTGAGAACTATAGGCAAAGTTCTTTAAGATAAGTTTACTAAAACTTAAAAATGATTCAAACTTGAGCTTCGTCGTTTATGCGTCGTTTTGGTTTCTCTTACTAGAAACCAACAGTAGTCACCCAGCATTGATTCGTCCCAAAAGTCATGATATCTTCGTTCTATTTGCTTCAGTTGTTGGTGGAATCGTTCACCGTGCTCATCACTTTCGTCGCCAAGATTCGGTGGGAAGAAATCCAAATGTGAGTGGCGGAAATAGTTTTTCAATTATATATTCACATTTATAGTCATGAAGAGCAAGGAGTTATAAACTATGTACATGAAACATGGGTAACTTGATAAGTTAGTTTTAGATTTAATATTACCTATTTTCTTATAGTTTTCCAGCAAATTCTCAATAACTTCAACATGAGCCGTACCTTTAGTGTTTCCTAGAAAATTTGTAACAACCAGTCGAAATGATTTCCACGCTTCTTGCTCATCAGGAGCCAAAACGGCGAAGAAATGTTTGTCCTTAATCAATTTTTTTATTTGAGGACTCACGAAAACACCTTCCTTAATCTTTGCATCCGATATATTTGGGAATACTGATTTCAGATATTCAAATGCAGGTCCATTCTTTTCCAACGCTTCTACAAAATTCTTGAAGAGTCCAAGTTTTATATGTAACGGTGGGCAAATTATTTGATCTTTATCCACGGGAGGAACACATTTCACGTTTTCTTTCCCAAGAGTCTAACTTGTTCTCTTTGGCCAGTTTTTTTGAACGTAATTCTCCTATCGTGCTCGGCTGTCCCATTTACAGAGAATGCACATGTATTTTGTATTACCCCTGTTGTAACCCAGTCAACATGGCAACAACCCTAAGATCGGAGCAAATCTTCCAAGAGTGTTGCTTATAATTTATCAAATTCAGCAGCAGCGCCTTTGATTCATACGATTCCTTCATGTTAACAGCATGAGCCAGCGGTATCGAGGGTTTCCTGTTTCCTTGATGGAGTAAAACAGCCTTCAAACTCAGTCGATAAACTGCTGTCGATAAACAAACGCCATTCACTTGTGATTGTGATGCTCCCCAAACTCTTCGAACAAACCGTTTACATCTCGGCAAAAACTAGCGTTATTTTGTTTGGAGAAGTATTTAGCGAATTGTTCATCACGATTTCTGTAGTACGAAATCGTCACACCAGGCTCTAATTAATTTCTTTCTTTTAAGCGTGATGCAAGCAGTTCAGATTTCTGTTTGATCTGCGTCCTCGATAACCAGCTGGGCAGTATCTTCAAATGAAGACTCCCTTTTTCGTTTTGGGCAAATAGGGTACCGGCTTGAATTCGAATGTGGAGTTGGTTTTTCTAGGGATTGCACATCAGCATACTGCACCGACTTATGGCGGCCGGCCATGTTGTTGAACTTCGGTAAGGCAGATAACTGGCTTATCAAAGGACAATTCCAGGGCAGTAAACGACACTGCGTGCTGTTGATTTCAATCGGTCCATTCCAGGATGACCGCTATGAATCTGCTTCAGGATGAGCGCACGACATACAGCTGGAACTACGATGCGATCGCTGAACATGATGCAATCCTTGATGATCAAAAGAGATTTTCGCCGGCATTGGTCTTGAGACTTGGATCGGTGATTTGCTTGACTGCTGGCCAACCACTGTTGATGTGCTGGATAACCGTATGAAGCAGGCTGTCTTTCTTCGTGGCTTAAAGAACCATCTCGAACGTGACCGGAAGGTTGCAGAACGAGTCACCTAAGACGTTGTCCAACTCCTCTTTGATGCCGACTGCAGCAGCTACGAATTCTTCATCTGGTTTCTGATGACTGTTGAATATCCGGGAGAGAACGTCTGCATTGTCAAATTGATCAGTTGAAATGTGTTCCACGTCGAAATCAAATCCAAGTAGCGTAAGTGCCCATCTCTGGAGGCGATTGACTGTGTGGTGTGGAATTCCTTTCATGGATCCAAATACCTTCACGAGCGATTGATGATCGGTCTGGAGCTTGAAACGGCAACCCAGCAGGATGCGGCAAAATTTGGCCATGGAAAACACCAGACGAGTGCTTCTTTTTCCATTTGACTGTAGTTTCGTTTGGATGCCGTCAGTGAGGATTTGCCAATCTGAAAACTGATGCATGATAACGGTACCTATTCCTGTTTTGAGGCGTTCCCTGCTAAGAAGATATACAAAGCAGGGTTGTAGTGAGTCAGCAGCAGGTCTGATTCAAGCACTTTATTGATGTTCCTTAATGATTCTTGACAATGTTGACTCCCAACGAATTGGTTGTCTTTCTTCAACAGATTGTCCAACGGTCGTCGTGATAGGTGCATTCTCTGACAAACTTGCCCTAAAAATTAACGGCTCCCAGGAACGAACTGACTTGACTGACATCAGTAAGACGGAGTATCTGGGTAATACCCAAGTAACAACTTTAGATTTATTCCAGCCGTTTAGAACTCCTCCTGGCTTTGAAGATAAAACTACATTCAAAACTAACTATTGTCTACCAACACCTCTTCTATGCTTCTAAAAAGCTGAAATTTGTACTAATTGGCCCACTCCGTAGACGGTCGTGAACACAAGATTATAAAACCTTTCTAAGACCATAAAGATTTTGAAAACGTTCTTCTGGAAGATGTTTTGGCCACTTGAGAACCTTCGTAAAACCTGTTGGCTGCCAAAAAAAACCGGCATACGGTGAAATGACACATGTTGTCAAACTTCACTGTGATATTGTGGTTGGTTTTTGTTGTCCTGCTTTGTTCGATTCTCTGTTCTTCTGATTCATTTAGCAGTAAATAATTTCTAAGAACGCCATTCAACTTCAACTGTTGCGGGAAAAATATTCAAGACAAATTGAGTTTTTTTTACGGCGTATTATGCTCCAAATTTTATGCGCAATATAAAATGGTTAATATTGGCACAATAAAAGCCAAAAATTAATGCGCCTCAAAAATTATGCGAGTTTACAACAACAAAAAGAAAATTAAAACATATAAGTTCGATAAATTAATCATGAATTTCCTGAAAATTGATGGAATTCAATTAGACTATCCAGAAGAATGCCGAAATCGGTCTTCGATCTACATTTCATTTGCATAACATATAAAATTTTAATTATGGAAAATGTGAGCTGTTTAGTGGAATACCTGTAGCTAGAAAATAAGAAGAATGATTAGTAATTTCCTGTTTCCAGTCGAGTATTAGTACACGACACTGAAGACGTCTGCACATTGTAGACGAAATACGCGTATCTGTCAAGATAAGCAATAAAAGTAGTTGGATATAAAATTTGGTGCCTTTATTTTTCCACATTTCAATTATTTCTTATATTTCAATTGGAAAAAATGGCGATTGGAAAATAATCAAAAAGCCAATTTATCTTCGCAATGACTACTATAACACTATTTGGTCCTGATTTTTGCTGTTTTAAAACCACATGACTTCCTTTAATGTCAAAATGCCGTTTGATGCATTTACTGGAGGAAAAATGGTTTTTAAATGCTTATTCAACTGACCATAATAAGATAATACGAATGAGTGCGAAAACGGCATTTCAAAACAGCATTTTAAGAGTTCATAAAATCGAAATAAAACCTTTGATAGGAGTAAAAGGATTTTGATAGAACAAGATTTTAAGATCGTTGTAAACAAGCTGTGTAGGTTCTCATAAATCTGACTAAAATATGAAACCTTTTGGCACCTCTTATTGTCAAAATAAAACCAAATTGATTTCTAGTGGCTTTAATAAACCTTTACTAAAACTTAATAAAGCTGGATGGTTTTGGCAATGTTACTTGGGTAGCGCTGAGTTTTGCTGGATCTGGCTGAACACCGTTAGAACTTGCAATATGACCTATGACATGATGCTGAATTAGCCAAAGTTGCATTTCTCCAACTGTAGATTGAAGCCAAATTATTGAAGACGGCGGAACAGAGCGTTTAGTGTTCGATCGTGGTCCGTTTCTGTTGCAGTGTGGATGATGAAGTCGTCCAGAAAAGATTCTACTCCTTGCAATGCCAGCGATCAAGGCCAACCAATCCTGGAGCCAACCGATTGAACTGGAGCTTTTTCGAATCGTCGTCAACCTCAACTTGTAAGTAGGCGTCGGATAAATCGATGACGCTGACAATCTTGCGGCCAGCCAGTTTGCTGAATATGTCGTCGGGTGTTGGAAGAGGGTAATGGTGGGGTTCCAGAACAGCGTTCAGTCCGGTCGAATAATCAGCGCAAATCCGTTCCTTTCCACATGGGTTCTTCACTACGACGATCAGTGTTGTCTACTCGGAAAAATCTACTAGAGTGATGATGTCGAGCCTCTGTAGACGGTTCAACTCCTCGTCAACCTTGTGGACAATATGAAACGGTACTGGTCGCTTAGGTCGGAAAACCGGTTTGTTTTTGAGCAGTGTGTCTCTGAAAACCTCGAGGTATCGACTGAGATATCGGTTTCCAAAAACAGCATTGAAATTGGATTAATTTAATGTTTTAAATTCCACAGATCGAATGCTTCGATGAAGTCCAGTTCGAGTAGATTCAAGTCGGTACATGCTCGTTGATTGACATGCTGCATTGAAATTCTCCCTTCAGCGTTACTGCAGCACCTTAAGCAGTGTTCGCACGATGGAAAGTGTTGTTGATTGATGGTGTCCCAAGCATCTTCCACTTTTGAACGGAGACGATGATGATTTCTGAACCACAGTGTAGTAGATGTAACAAGATAAAAAAATAATAAACAAATTAACGATAATTTAATCATTATCTGGGTAATCACTATTGAGCGTGTCTACCGGCTCATGTCAGCTTTTGTTTTAACCATTCCCCTCGACTCGCTCGCTTTCCGTTTCGAAAAAAAATCCTCTTCGTCTTCTTCGCGTATGTTTCTATTCGCTGTTCGTGTTCGACCAATCACGTTCTGGGCGAGGCTTTTAAAAGAAACACAACAGGGTGTTTAGACTGATCATACCAGTTCGATCAGTCGACACGTACAGACGTGTTTAGCTCGCTCTCGTGATAAAAAAAAGCGCTTTCCAAGTTTTTCGCCCACTGCTCCCTCCACAAGGATGGAGACCGAAGAGACGTCGCCAGAAGTGGCTGGCACGACCGCAAGAAAAGGCAAGCGGAAGAAGCCCGACGTCGACGCCGACGTGAATCAGCAGCTGCTGAGTAGCAACGGCTTTAGCGCCAACCGATTGTCTCCACACCGGAAAGTAACCCAAGCAACCGCCTCTGGTGGTGAAAAACGTCGATTTCGCGACGCTGGCCACGTAAATGGAGCCCTGCAAGGCTCGATTAACGTATAAAATTACTAGGTTTGGCACAAGGATCCACTGCACCACCACCGACGACTACATTAAAGTGCGCAAGTATCTCGAAGATCTGGGATTCGAGTACTACACGCATGACAAGCCATCCGATCGACCCTACCGGGTGGTTCTACGAGGTCTTCCACTGGTGGATCCCGAAGTTCTCATTAATCGTCTAAAGGAGGAACACGACCTGGATGCTAAAGCGGTACATGTCATCCGACGGAAGGGTGAATTCGCAACCCTAGATGAGGCTTTTTATCTGGTACACTTCGCCAAAGCACACACGAACCTTACCAAACTGCGCGAGGTCAGGCAGGTTGGGCAGATCCTGGTACGTTGGGAGGTGTACCAAAATAAGCGCGTGGATGTTACGCAGTGTATGCGTTGCCTGTACCACGGTCACGGCACCCGGAACTGTCACCTTAGGACAAGGTGCAACAACTGCGGTGGAACCTACGACACTGAAGAGTGCCCTAACTGTGGCGGTGCCCACCCAGCTACGGACCGTAGCTGCCCGAAACGAGCACTGGACTGTGAACTGGACTGCAATCCAACATCAGCCCCGCTGACGATGAGATGGGATTATCATCGGGTCAACTGGGTGGCTTTCAGTCGCCTGGTAGACTCTCGGCTTTCCGAAAACTCGGACGTATCCACTAACTGGGTGTATTCGAGGACGCCGTACACGCCGCAGAGGAAGCCTGCATCCGCTGAGTACCAGTGAGGCGGCAATACACCACGATTGACCCCTACACTCGGCAGCTTATCCAGCAGCGAAACACAGCCCGCCGGCAATTCCAACGAACCGGATGCCTGATGAAGAAGGAAGAGCTCTCCATCCTCAGCCCCTTGATTGGGGATCGAATGGCGACCATCAGAAACAAGCAGTTTGCCAACCGCATCGCCCAAATGAGCGACCTCTCCCGGCCATTCTGGAAGATGGCGAAAGTGCTGAAGCAGAGGCCGAAAGCAGTCCCACCACTGAAGAACAACACCGGTGGCATTCTGGTATCCCCGTCGGAGAAGGCCAACGCCATCGCCAGCAAACTCGTCGAAGCGCACAACCTCGGTACCAGCATGGTGAGTCCCCACGAAGCTACAGTCCAACGAACCTCGATGAGCAAGTCGACGCCGCTCCGTTTGTCGGCATCGTGAAGGAGAAGGAAGTTCATGCTGGAGTGAAGCGCGGCAAAAATATGAAGGCCTCCGGCAATGACGGAATTTTCAACCTGGTGCTGAAGAAGCTTTCCGGTAAGACGCTCCGCTTCCTGGTGGGAATCTTTAACAGATGCTTCCAGTTGGCCCATTTTTCGACGAGGTGGAAGGTAGGGAAAGTTATCCCTAGTTATGGAAAGGACCCGACTGCACCGACCAGCTACCGCCCTATCACGCTGCTGTCAGCGGTCAGCAAGATATTCGAGCGGCTCATCGTACAGCGTCTGATGGTGCACATCGAGTAGCACCAAATCATCGTGCCGGAGCAATTCGACTTTAGACAAGGACATTCCACCGTCCACCAGCTGGTCCACGTGGAAAACATCATCCACCGAAACAAGGCGCTATCGACCAATACGGCAATGGTCCTGCTGGACGTGGAGAAGGCATTCGACCACGTTGCACCACAAGCTGGTGCAAGCGAACTTCCCGGACTACCTAACAAAGATGGTAAAAAACTACCTAAACAACCGTTCGTTCAGAATCCACATTCCAGGTGCGGCTTCCGATCTTCAATCGATCCCAGCCGGTGTGCCCCAAGGTAGCCTTCTGGGCCCAATCCTGTACTACCTGTACACATCAGACGTACCACAGCTTCCTGCTGGCTGCACCCTGGCGCTGTACGCGGACGACAGCGCAATCATGGCCAACGGACGAATGCCCAACGATTACAGATCCCGGTTGCAATGAGGGGTAACCGCATACGTGTCGTACCTCAGCAGCTGGAAAATCAAGATCAACGAAGCCAAAAGCCAAGCCATCCTGTTACGACATCGACCATCACCAAAGCTGCTACCACCTGCTGACTGCTTCATCCGAGTCAACGGCCAACCGGTTGAGTGGTCAACTGAGGTAACCTACCTTGGCTTCACCATCGACGACAAGCAACTGTACCGTACCCACACCGATAATCTCAAAAACAGGTGCATCGGGCTATTTAAGTCGCTGTATCCGCTGATTTCCCGACGATCCCGGTTGTCACGGCGGAACAAAGTACTCAACGCGATCATCGCCCCGGTGGTCAACTACGCTATGCCTGTGTGGGGTACGTGTGCCGAGACCCACAAGAAGAAGCTGCAAGTGGTCCAAAATCGGCTGCTGAGGACAATCTTGGATGCTCCGTATGATACGAGGATACGTGACCTTCATCGCGCCGCAGAGTGCAAGACTATCCAGACCCGTATCGACGAGTCAATCGAGAGTCTCATCATGAGTGCTGCGGCCTCCGAGCACCAGCTTACCCGAGCGCTGGAAAATTAGGATATCAAATTATAGGTTAAGTAGGTTAAACAAAATTAAAACTAAATGCTGATAGTTATATCAAAAGAAGAACACATAAGAAAACGTAACTTATCGTACATTACAGTTTAGAATTAAACACTAAAGGATGAAAAGTTTTTGCTAAAACAATTGAAAACATTACATGTAAGAAACACAAAAAAAAAAGGAAATAAAAATCGTTACAAAAAAATCGTTACAAAAAAATCGTGTTCAGACTGATTCTATCGGCGATACTAGTACCGGACGGATGACGCAAAGGATGGATTACGACAATGGCGCAGTAGAGGAGAAGGACCACATCGAGGAACTGGTGATTGACGAGGGCAGCAACAACGAGGACAACGAAAACATCGAAAACCAGGACGAAAACAACAAGGAAAATTACAACTACGAGGATCCACTACGCCGTCAAGTCCGCTCTCAACGGAGGAATATATTTTTTTAAGGCCTCTCCAAACTGCAGCGAAAAAATCGCTGCGATGAGATTGCATGGCGGCTTATGGGAGCGCACAAACCGACGCGATTAAAAAACGCATCGCGTCGGTTTGCGCGCTCTCATAAGCCGCCATGCAATCTCATTGCGGCGATTTTTTTGCCGCGATTTCGCTGCGGCAGCGGCAAAAAAAAAACGCTGCAGTTCGGGGAAGTCTTTAAGTGAATTACAAAGAAAGAACGTAGAACGTGGAACGTAGAAAATGCTCGTACTGTTTTAAAGATGTCAGGTCAAGCGTTAACAAGGGCAAAAGAAACAAAATTTTGGAATTGTTTGTGTTTTCCGCGGGCCGACCGATTAGAATTTTTGTAGCCAGGTCAATCAAATGATTTTGACAAGGGCAAAATGAACTGATTGTTTTTCGCAATCGAAAAATGAGTCAGGTCAAGTGAGAGGTCTCTTTGCTCCGTAAAGTGTTACGGCCTAACAAATAAACGAACTAATTAAAAAAAAAAAGTGAAAGGTCTTGATATTTTTAGTAGCCAGGTCAATCGAATGATCTTGACAAGGGGAAGAGAAACTGATTTTTTGAGCGAAAGGTCTTGACAAGCGCAAGAAGAGGCAATATTTTCTTTCGATTCGCCAGGCCAAGTGACAAAGGCAAGAAAGAGATAGTTTGATTAGCATTTTTCTTATTGTTAAGATCGATCGATTTCTTGTTAATGGATGAATCGCCAGAAGTTCTCCAAATTTCTCGGCCAAAAGTGAGCAAGCGCGATCTGAAGAAAGAGCTGAAGGCCGAACACAGACGAAATAAAGAGACTGCGTGATGGAAATGAAATGCTACGCCAAAGTCAACGCTGTTCGCATTGAAAATACAATAAATGCAACCCGGAACGGGACAGCTCTAGCAAAGAGAGCTACCCGAAGAATCGAAATTATTGTCCAGCGTACATCAACTGTCTATTTCGTCTTTAACAGTGCGGAAGGCAAGGGTATTCTGCGGTTTTCTTTTGAATCATGACGAGATCTACTCGTGGATTCCATGAAATTGTTGGGTTGAATCCACAAAGTTTACGATCTTCAGGGTCAAAACGGGTAAACATCTTCTTGAAATCTTCAAGAATACCAGGTCTGACCCCGATGCACCGGACGGGAAAGCTTTTCCATTTTCAAATGCTATGTGTAGGCTTGAGTCCTATTTCGGCTCTGACTTTGATGTGATGTTTCAGAGGCGCAAGTTGGCTATCATGGACCAGAGGCCCGATAAATCAGTCCTAACATACATCAACCGTGTAGGATCAACTGCCAGATTATGCTATTTCGAAGATGGCAATAAATTCCAACACATTGTTAAGAACGTCGTCGAGCATGCTTTGAGTAAGGATGTTCGTGCACCGGCTCTGAAGATGATTAACCGAAAGGCTATATTAACTGACTTGATCGACAACATCCGAGAACTGGAGGCAATCCAGTTGAATGAAGAGTTTTTTTTTATGAGGAAGAAGCTGAAGGCAGATCCCACGACCGTTGAACCCGTAAAAGCCGATTTCCCTCGCCAAACGGGACATCGAGACAACCGTCGTCAGCAAGATTACCAAGGAAGAAACTATCCACTTCAAGATCGACGCTCCTTATTTGGCGGATCGCAATCCTACGAGAACCGAAGACTACGTGAACGAAACCGTGAAAGACGTCGTGAGGTCGGCCGAAACTTTATTCCACCGCCGGCAA
The DNA here is from genome assembly GCA_024533555.2 of Aedes koreicus. Taxonomy (NCBI): domain Eukaryota; kingdom Metazoa; phylum Arthropoda; class Insecta; order Diptera; family Culicidae; genus Aedes; species Aedes koreicus. The sequence goes on along the minus strand of JAHHFK020000147.1, from coordinate 14,780 downwards.
ATAGATGCTGGAGGCTCAACAGTATGTACCACCTGGAAAAGGATCATGATGCCGTCGATTTGCAGATACTGTAACGAATTGGAGTATTGGAGAAGGATATGTCCCCGGCGTTTTCCTGCCACCACATCCTCCAGGAAGAGGCCCGCCGAGTCAGCATACGGGACAGAGCCTAACGCTAAATTGGCAGCAATCGAGGCACCAAACGTGAAGAGCTTCAAGGAAGAAGTAAGTGTTTAGGTTGAGTAATATGTGAAGACTACCTGATTTATGTCATTTGTTTTAGTCTTTTTCGCTAAAAGTTATAAATGAAATTTGTTAGGTTTTTTTTCTCTGAAAGTTATGAATTGAAATTTTGATTTCTTTGACTTGATTCGTTACTGAATAAAAAAAATTAAAATACAAAGGAAAGATGTATTGTTCGATATACACGTAATTTGGAGATTTTTTTTTTGTTTTCGTTACGTAGGTAATCCCGATTAAGTTGGCTTTGGTATTAGCCGCCAAAGATGAAGGCATATTCTCGGTAACAATCGCGGGTATGGCCTGCAAATTTCTGATTGACTCCATAGCTCAGGTTAATACGATCCTTGAGAGTGATTTTCGGTTGTTGTCATCCAATGGAAAATACTGGAAAGAAATCCATATAGGACGACAGACCAATACTCCTTGAGAAAATTTATATCGTCACACCTTTTTTTTTAAAAAATATTTTTAAAAAAACCCAAAAAAAACCCCACCCCCCCCAAAAATTAAAAAAAAAAAAAAAAAAAAAAAATTCCCCCCCTCCCACCACCCCAGTTTTTTTTTTTTTTTTTTTTTTTTTTTTTTTTAACAACCACACACACACCCGCTGTTCCCCCGTTTTTTTGTTGTGACAAAAAGCCCCCCCCCAGGTTCCTCTATAAAACTTCCCCCAAAAAAAAAACACCCCTTCAAAAAAAAAAAAAAAATATTTTTTTAGTTTTAATAATTTTATTTGGCAAATCATATTTGTAGTTGTGTTTTATATGATACTAGCTGAACCCGGTGCGTGCGCTGCTACGCTTGCAACTAAATGAAGGAAAATTTAATATAACTTGCACGTTTATGGTTTTTTTTTCTTGAATATGCAGGGGTTCAAACTTCTATCAATACATGCTTCTTACCCGAGAAATACTCTTTTTTTTTTAATTAACCTTGATAATTCTCAGTTCTGGTAGAAATTTGTGTTTCATTTGTATGGGAGCCCTCCCTTCCAGAAGGGGGTGGTTTCTCAAACCACCATACAATCATTGCCTTCAAAACCCCCCACATGCCAAATTTGGTTCCATTTGCTTGATTAGTTCTCGAACCATCACATTGGGCTCATCGATTATAATAAAAATTTGAGTTTCATTTGTTTGAAGCCCCTCCCCCCTTCTTCAGAAAGGGGAGGGGTCTTGAACTACCATAGAAACATTCTTGCCTTCAAAACCCCCCACATGCCAAATTTGATTCAATTTGCTTGATTAGTTCTCGGGTTATGATGAAATTTGTGTCTCATTTGTATGAGAGCGCCCCTTCCTGAGAGAGAAGGGGTCTCAAACAATCATAAGAACCTTCCCCAGCCCCAAAAACCCCTTCATATAAATTTTCACGTTGGTCGGTTCAGAACTTTCCGAGTCTATAAGGGTCTGACAGACAGACAGACAGAAATTCATTTTTATGTATGTAGAAATCTAGCCTCCAAAAACCCCCATATGCTAAAAGTGGTTTCATTTACTTGATTAGTTCTCGAGCTATGCAGAAATTTGCTTTTTATCTGTATGAGAGCCCCTCCCCCCTTCAAAATGGGGAGGGGTATTGAACTGCCATAGAAACATTTCTTGCCTCCAAAAACCTCAACATGCCAAATGCAAAATTTGGTTTCATTTGCTTCATTGGCTCTCGAGCTATGCTAAAAATTATGTTTCATTTTTATGGGAGTCTCCGCTTCCAGAAGGCGGAGGGGTCTCAAACCACATTAGAAACATTTATTTCTCTCAAAAACCTCCACATGCCAAATTTGGTTCCATTTGCTTTAATTTTTATCGAGTTATGCAGAAATTCGTGTTTCATTTGTATGAGAGACCCCTCTTTCAGTGAGCGGAGGAGTCTCATACCACAATAGAATCATTTTTTGCCTTCGAAAACCTCCACATGGCAAATTGGGTTCCATTAACTTGATAAGTTCTCGAGTTATTCAGAAATTTGTGTTTCATTTGTATATGAGCCCTCCTTTCAGAGAAAGGAGGGGCTCGAGTCAACTTAGAAACATTTCTTGCCTTCAAAAACCTACACCTGCCAAATGTGGTTCCATTTACCTGATTAGTTCTCGAGCTATGCAGAAATTTGCGTTGGATTTGTTTGGAAACTCCCCTCCCTTCCCCTTCCAGATAGCGAAGGAGTCTCAAACTTCCATAGAAACATTTCTCTCCTCCAAAAACCTCCACATGTCAAATTTGGTTCCATATGCTTGTTTAGTTCTCGAATTATGCACAAATTTGTGTTTCATTAGTATGAGAGCCCCCCTCTTACAGAGGGCGGAGGGGTCTTAAGTTACCTTAGAAACATTTCTTGCCTTCAAACACCTCTACCTGCCAAATTTGGTTCCATTTACTTGATTAGTTCTCGAGTTATGCAGAAACTTGTGTTTCATTTGTATGGGAGCCCCCCCCCCCCGCCCCAGAGGGAGAGAGGAGGGGTATCGAAGCACCGTAGAAACATTTATTGCCGTAAAAATCCCCGCAAGCCAAATTTGGTTCCATTTGCTTTATTAGATCTAGAGTTATGAAGAAATTTCAGTTTCATTTGTATGACAGCACCCCTTCAAGGAGAGGGGAGGGGTCTCAAACCACCATAGAAACATTTTTCGCCACCAGAACACCCCGCATGCCAAATTTGGTTCCATTTGCTTGATTAGTTCTTGAGATATACAGAAACTTCTGTTTCATTTGTATGGGAGCCTCCCTTTCTAGAGAGGGGAGGGGTCTCAAACTACCATAGAAACATTTTTTGCCTCCAAAAACTTCCGCATGCTAAATTTGGATTCCATTGCTTGATCAGTTGTCGAGTTATGCAGAAATATGTGTTTCATTTGTATGGGAGCCCCCGCTTTCAGAGGAGGGAGGGGTTTCTTACTATCTTAAAAACCTTCCCCGACCCCAAAAACCCCTGCATACAAATTTTCACGCCGATCGGTTCAGTAGTCTCCGAGCCTATTAGGGTCAGACAGACAGACAGACAGACAGAAATCCATTTTTATATATATAGAAGATATATTTTACTCTCGTTTAATCAAAATATTTAATCATAACCAAAACTCCAAACTTTTCCCCCCACATCACCCATTACCTTCCGCACAGTGGTACTTCCCACCATTTTCACCACTTTTCGCCACTCTTTTTTAAATTTTTGAATTTTGTCCGCCGGTTTTATGAATTTTCGAAGTTTTGCTTTGGTTAAAGCCCAAAAAACCCCGGTTCGCCGGTCCCCCCGGCCTCCGCGGGATATTCATTTCTCGCGACACGCAAAACATTTTTTTTTTTTTCCCCTCTTAAAAGGTCCTTTGCGTAAAAAAAAAACCCCAAAACCGGCCAAAACCCCCCTTGACCTTCCGCGCTCCCGATCCTCCGCCATAATCGCTTTTGGAGACATTCCTTAACGTATTTCTGAGTGTTCATCGTCTCCGTTGTGATGTACGGACTAGATGTTTTACCACACTCGCATATTGCCTGCCAAACCATAACCTTCTTACCGAATTTTTCGGTAAAAATTACCTTCTCCGTTTTGGGGATGTCTTTGTCTTCGCTTACAGTATAGAATTGTAGTCCGGGAAGCGTTTTGCAATCTAGTTTCACATGCGTTTCATCGTCCATTATTATACACCCAGAATTTCTACACAATAACGAATCGTAGAGTTTGCGGGCCCGTGGTTTCACGAACGCGGCCAGTTTTTAGCCCAAGTCTTTCTTTGGCACGCATGACGTTACTCGACGAGGTCCCTAGTTTTTTTGGGTTTCGCTTGTAGGCATGCCTAATCTTTTTATCGATATCCGGACTAACAGGACCGGATTTCCGACCACTCTCCGACGCATGTTCAAACGTACACTGTTCTCTACATTTTCGAATCGCAGATCGTACCGCTCCGACGCTTACACCCTCTTCCATGGCCAATTTTCTCAAAGAGAGTCCGCTCACAGTGCACCATTTGTGCAGGATACGTTTTCGTTGTTCCGAAGTAAGACCGCGCATTTTGATAGGAAACACAAAACTGTGCGCTTTTTTGATGCTATGTCATTCAGAAATGTGCAAACAAAAGGACGCAGCCAAAACATGTTGAAATATTTCTGGAACAGTCTATACTGCGTTGACAGTAAAGATGTAGTTGGATTGTCATTGATGCTTGTCTTTTCTCTTCTTCTGCTGGTTGATCTTCTCTTATCCGGATGCGGATTTTGGCTTCGTTTGCCTGTTTCAGCATCCTTCCTTGTGTCTGGTCTTGTTACTCTTGCTTGCAGTAATCGCTGGAAAATTGGCAATCCTTGACAAAGTGCGTGGCACAACATTTCCAACATGGTGTCCGAGGAGTCTGAGCGTCTTCTCGCTTGATCATTAAGAACCAGGATACTTCTGATGCTTTCGTTGCTGAGCTGCGTGGACCGACGAAGATGGTTGGTTCTTCTCCACCAGTGTCGTGTCGAGTTTGAGATTCGACAGGCGCTGGCATTCGATGACTAAACTCTCGAGATTGACGGTTGCCACTAAAAATAAGCCCCTTGAACTGGTCGATGGTCAGCAAATGCCGGCGTTGGTATGGTAGTTGTCTGCTTGATTCTTCACAATTCACGGAGGCAATCGTACCGTTGGCTGAATTGAGACTAGTGGTGTCCGAAAACGGATTTCAGCTTGGTCACAACTTCTTGAAAAGTTAAATCCCGTGGCTGGAACGCTAAGACTCTCTCCCGTCGGCGGTGAACAAATCTTTATACTTCGAAAACCATCGATCGAACGTCATACCAGTGGCTGGGTCATAATGAAACTCCTCACTTGTTGCCAAAAGCGACTCGATGATCTGCTCCGGAGAATACGTTGGTAGCTGATTACGTTGAACCGTTTCTGTAGCTGTTAACCGGTCTAGAAGCATTTGAAATATCTCCTTGATCACAAACAGCTCCTTCTTGACTGGTAGACATTGTTGACAGTTGGTTCTTGAATCTTCGGTTCTCGAATGTTTTGGAAGAAGTTTTCAGCAATCCTCGTCGCCAAAAATGTTAAAAATGAAGGAAGTTCAATACTGTTAACCAATTTCTTAGGAACGTCTGGCTTGAACAAGAACTTGTAACAGAATCCATGTTTGTTTCTGCTATGCGCTGACAGCTAGGTTTTCATCAGCATATCATGGCATACTTGGTTGTCTAGCTGGTGGTAGCACTCCCCCCAACCGGATTGTTTCACAAACCCACACCCCCACACCCAAACCTGACTAAACCCCATTTTTTTTCAAACAAATTTATTTTTTTTTTCTACACCCCAACACAAAACAAACACGGAACTCAGATTGTAGTTTCTTCCATAACGCATTTCTGCCCTTGACCGTGTTTCCATTGCTGAACGTATTCGAATTGGCAAATTAGCGTGGTGATTCTGTAGTTCTGATTTTCCAAGGGTTGCAAAAAGAAGCCTTGTGTACCTTTTCGTCGAAAAGAGCACAGAAGCAGGTTGCATTTACTCGTTGGTTTTCTCAAGAATCTCAGTGCATCGCGTTGGCTGCCAAGACGGACATTCTGCTGGGTTTTTGGCAAACCGTGGCACTTTCCACCTTTTTCCGTGTGTTTACAATTTCATTTTCTTCATCTCTAGAGAGGTGCTATAAAACAGTTTGAAGCAATGGTGAAGTTAGGTTCCATCTTGACAATTTATGTCACATTTGTGATGTACTGCTCTTCGCCATAGCCTACTAAAGAATGTTTCCAACGGTTTCATAGCTGCGAGAAATTCCATCGACTGGAAACCTTGCCCCCAAAATGCACAGTAACGCCACTGGCCAAAAGAAGAAACGATCTTTGTCGCCATCCTACTACCCAGAAAGAGAAACAAAAATATTGTAATTTATGAACAGAATTATTACGGATTACGATCATTACTATCCAAGGAGCGACCAGCACCGGAACCGTGTGCAGAATGAAGAATAATGCTGTTAGGGATGTTTTGTGCAGGTGAACCGACGGAGCTTCGGACAGTTTACCAGCAGGGCTGGAGTGACATACTCGCTAGATTTTCTCTCTCTCTCTCTCTCGGTCTCTGCATTTTGGCCGAAAGGGCGGATGGGTAATAAAAAACCGACGCCCTCTAAATTCTCCAGTTGCTATTTTCGGTGCACTAAATTTAATTCGTAAATTATTTACATTTTATAGACGTTTTTATATTCATTACAATGTCGCAATGATGGTTTTTCGGTTTTCCGGCTCCGTTCTGGTTTGGTAGAACGGTCAAACGGCGACACGTTCGGGGAAGCATCCATTTGATGTGATGTGATGTGTGATAAGAACCCACCATCAGTGCAAGGATTACCTATGGCTGCAGGACTATTCTCCGCAGGTTGTTCTGAGAGAATAGCCTACGTGATGGCTTCTTGTAGCAGGGTCAGCCGATCTCAGTGAGGACCTTCGGAAGACTACGGCCAGAAGGCCGCGTGTCTTCGCATGACAAGGGACTGGCGACTCCACGAACCCTTGTCCAGTCAACAAATCCTTCGACTGCCTTAGGCTACCCCCCTTGGGCAATCCCCGTTATATAGTTGTTAAAGGAACAGTGGAAATTTTTAGCATAAATGACTTATAAAATAAAAAAAATAAAAAATGTTAAGACAAAAAGAAAGTTCCACGGCTATACTGAACTTGAGATTCAATTAACACATTTTATTTGTTTTTATTTGCACTAGTAAATGTACTGGGATATTGCAAATTTCTACTGTTCCTAATAATATAGTTGTGGGCAATAAAATAAGGAAGGATCTTACCAAAAAATTACATTTCAAATAACTTACCATAACAGCATATCAGTCTCTATGTTGCATGATAAAATCAAGGGATACTACTTTCCAACGCATCTTCCGCTGCATGTTATTCGTATAGGACTAATTTGCTTTTATAGACTGATCCAATATGAATGGATCAAGAGCTTAACTGCATATACTGTGCTGGTTTTTACAAGGTCTCACTCTTCTCATATTGAAAGACATCATGAAAGACCCAATTGCTATATATACAAATTTCAACTTGAATAATTTACATGGAATTTTACACTATACAAATTAAATTACTTAGCTATGTAAAGAGCAGCTACAGTAAGTCAATGCGCTTCCAACCGTTCACTTACCGAAAACCCAACCTACCTCTTGTTGCATTATTAAATCCTCGTAAATTGAAATTTAAAGTGACAGTAAGTGTAGTGATAGTAAAGTGATAGCAGCAATTCACTATCAATTCAGTGATAGTAAGTGTAGTGATAGTAAAGTAATAGCATCAATTCACTAAAATCTCGGTTTGAGGTATCCGGAAAAAGTTTGTTACGTCAATTGAAATTTAATAATTTTATTTTACTCATATTTACTGGTCACTATTTGCTGCTTGATGCTGATTTTATAACCTCATCTATGAAGTAAAATCAATAAAACCACAATTATCAAATATAATAATATTGTGAGTAATGATAAAGTAATGACAAGGATTGAACTGTAAAATCAGACACAAGCTAAATGAATACACCGCTGCATGAATCATATCCGCTCGAATTTGTGTATAATGTTCATTTGCAAAACGGTAATGAAAAATACATTCAATAATAATAGCAAAAGCCTATCACCGACTCCGTTGCCACCTTCTGACATCTAATGGATTGTTACTGAAAAATAAATAAAAATTAGATATTTATTAATATCCTCCTAGTCCTGAAAATGCTAAAACAGTATAGATCATTCCAAAAATCAAAGATGAAATTTCAGTAAAAGATATTATTTTATAAGACATGTTGTAATTTTTTTCTTCATACTGTTCTAGTAACATTTCAAAGATAGCAATTGGAGTAATCGAAGAGTCCAGTTTGATGATATCTGAAATAAATGGCTTATTTAATAATAATACCACCAAACAAAATATTTAAATATAATCCTTTACTGCTTAGAAGCACATGCCAGTCTTTTATGAATTTTGTGAAAATAATTTTTTTTTCGTCTTTTATAATTTCATGAAAAATAAATTGAGCCTTTTATGCTTGTCATGTTGCTCCAGGGTCTTACATGGTTTTGGAGTGCAAAGATGATTCTAAAGCGTACTGAAATTATTATTAAAATGAGAATGGAAAATATACAATATGATTTAAAGGTACACGATCTTCAGTCGCACCCCCTCACTTCGCTATTGTCAGATTGACAACATTGCCCAGGCTACGCCAACCAGCGTCTCCATGTTTCAGCTGGCAGTCTTTTGTGATCATATGACTCGTGGAGGCGTGAGGTAGGAACTTGTGAGGACCGGAGGTCGGTTGCACCCTCCTTCGAAGTTGTCAACTCACCATTTGAAGCCCCCCCCCCCCCCCCCCCAACAAAAAACCCCCCAAACCCTCCCATTTTCCCAACTTTTTTCTTTTTTTCAAATTTTTAAAAAAATACCTCCCCTTTCCAAAAATTCCCCCCCCCACTCCCCCCCCAACGCCCCCCCAGGTTTTTTTTTTTTTTTTTTTTTTTTTCCCCCCCCCCCCCCCCCCGCCCCCCCCCCCCCCCCCCCCCCAACCCGCCCCTCCCCCCAACCCAATTTTTCCCCCCAAACCCCCCCCCGGTTAACCCCCCTACTGGGGTCCCCATACATCACGCTTACCACTACACCACCGACGCCGGCAAGAGGATCTTTGAAGAACATTAAATTATACTTTTTATCGAAGTTGACTGCAACCTTCAACTTTGAAAAAATTTGAGCCAAATTCGTAACATCACTTTTGAAATAAAATGTGCTCTATTTTACCTTAGGAAAAATTTCTACGGATATCTTATATTAAATTTTACTTAGCATTTGGAGAAAAAATCCTGAGGAAAATTCAATTGAAATGATGTGGTGGATAAATCTTAAGCGGCTCTTATGCTCTTTGTCTAATAGATCACAACAGATTACTTTTACTGATTCTGTCTAAAACCGTTGGCGTACTAGAAAGGAGTGTATTAGAGCCCATTTTATTCATTTTATACATTAATGACATGCGACGAGTATAACAATTTTGTAATATCCGGTTTGTTTGCTGATAATGATATGTTATCCGTTGCTGCTAAAAAAATTAATGAGGCTGTTTCACATTTGAATGAAGATTAATGTTCTTTAAGAAGATTATGTACAAACAGTAGAAATTGGACATAATTAACCTGATAAAAAAAATTATGATATTGCATGTGTCAGACTAAATACCTTGGCGTGACTATTGATGGTTAATTTAAATATTACTCTCATATAGACGGTGTCATCAAGAAAATAGCCAAGAAGAACGGTATTTTCTGTCGACTGAAAAAATAATTGAGTATTGCTTGGTAAACTAAAATGGTAAAAATCAACCATCTCATCTGTCTGTCTGTCTGTCTGTCTGTCTGTCTGTCTGTCTGTCTGTCTGTCTGTCTGTCTGTCTGTCTGTCTGTCTGTCTGTCTGTCTGTCTGTCTGTCTGTCTGTCTGTCTGTCTGTCTGTCTGTCTGTCTGTCTGTCTGTCTGTCTGTCTGTCTGTCTGTCTGTCTGTCTGTCTGTCTGTCTGTCTGTCTGTCTGTCTGTCTGTCTGTCTGTCTGTCTGTCTGTCTGTCTGTCTGTCTGTCTGTCTGTCTGTCTGTCTGTCTGTCTGTCTGTCTGTCTGTCTGTCTGTCTGTCTGTCTGTCTGTCTGTCTGTCTGTCTGTCTGTCTGTCTGTCTGTCTGTCTGTCTGTCTGTCTGTCTGTCTGTCTGTCTGTCTGTCTGTCTGTCTGTCTGTCTGTCTGTCTGTCTGTCTGTCTGTCTGTCTGTCTGTCTGTCTGTCTGTCTGTCTGTCTGTCTGTCTGTCTGTCTGTCTGTCTGTCTGTCTGTCTGTCTGTCTGTCTGTCTGTCTGTCTGTCTGTCTGTCTGTCTGTCTGTCTGTCTGTCTGTCTGTCTGTCTGTCTGTCTGTCTGTCTGTCTGTCTGTCTGTCTGTCTGTCTGTCTGTCTGTCTGTCTGTCTGTCTGTCTGTCTGTCTGTCTGTCTGTCTGTCTGTCTGTCTGTCTGTCTGTCTGTCTGTCTGTCTGTCTGTCTGTCTGTCTGTCTGTCTGTCTGTCTGTCTGTCTGTCTGTCTGTCTGTCTGTCTGTCTGTCTGTCTGTCTGTCTGTCTGTACCTTATAGACTCTGTAGAATACTGTATAAACACTGAACCGATCAGCGTGAAATTTTGTATGGAGGAGTTTTTCGGGCCGGAGAAGATTCTTATGATAGTACGAGACCCCTCTGCCATCTGGAAGGGGGGGCTCCCATACAAATGGAACACACATTTTTGCATAACTCGAGAACCAATCGAGCAAATGGAACCAAATTTGGCATGTGGATTTTTATGGTGGTTCGAGGCCTCTCCGCTCTCTGGAGGGGGGGGGGGGGACTCTCATACAAATGGAACACAAAGTTAAACCAAACATGAGAACTATCCAGGCAACTAAAACACAATATGTGTATGCAGCATGTTCTGATAGAAGTTTGAACCCCTTCGGCTCCCACAAAAATTAAGAACAGAAAAAAAAATTCCAAAAAACCAAAAAAAACCCCCCCCCAAAAAAAAAAAAAAAAAAAAATTTTTCCCCCCTTTTTTCACCCAGAGCAAATATGTTATTTTAAAAACACATAAACACCCCCCCCAACAATCAAGGAAGCAAAAAAAAACAAAAACCAAGAAAGTCCACCCAAGAACCCCCCACCTTTTCTTCTCCTCCCCCACCCACCCGCAACCCCCAACCCAAAAGTAGTTCTCCCGAAATTAGCAGTTCTAGTGTGTGTGTGTGTGTGTTTACAATCTAATTCCCACTGTCTGGCAGCGGTATTATGGATAGAATCTTCCTGCAACTGTTTCATATTTGCTGTTTACAGTTGCAAAAAGCTTAGATCCGGGGATTAGAAGGTGACAGCTCTACCGCGACTCCAATAGCCCATTTCAAGAACGCAAGCATTCCGAAGCTATCTTCGTACACAATAAGCCCCGCTCCAGTAGTGACATACTGAAACTTTCAATCAAGCGTATGTGCAATGCTTGATTGACGCGTATTTAGTGATTCACAATATCATAGATGTTTAAAAGCAGAACGTACCCGAAAAACAGCTTCAGTGATCAGCTCGATGACAATATCATCATTCTATTTCCATGGATGACCTGAAACTATATATAAAAAAAAGTGTATCTAAAATGTTGATGTGCTGTTCCGTTTCCATGCACCGCTATTCTCATTTGTAGTAGATCTCATTGGCTTAAATGATGACATCAACTGGTTGGTCACTGATCTAGTCTCATCCAATACAACCGTTGCAGAATTAAACAGCACTTATTAATAAAAAATAAAAAATAAAATAACATCCGTTGATCCCAATTAATACAATCTCATGGTACAATGCAACAAAACATCTATACAACCTGGTATCAACTGCTTGCAACTCTTATGCAGACCAAATTCCATTATTATTATTATTATTATTGTTATTATTATTATTATTTTCCAAAGGAAAATATCAATGATATGCAACTAATAATAAGATTTAGCTGTACACCGCTCAACTAGTAGTCTATGAATGTATACTGAAAGGTCCATGTAAAAAATGAGAAAAAAAATGACTACAATTGATACTGGCTCCCTCAACCAAAACATGAATTTATGTATGTGAAAACCTGTATGTATCCAAATAATAACATCCATAAACAAATATGATAAATATAAGAATACCTAGATATGCAAAACGGAAACACACGTACATGTATATAACAATTGAGACTCCATATCCCAAAAATTCAACATGATTTCGAATAATATACAATGATACGATGAGAACACCACGATGTTACAATGAAATAGTAAATAATACACTCGTACACTACTCCAGTCACACTCCAAGGACAGCAGTATAAGTGACTGAAGATCCCGTCCTGATGATTGCCGAAACAAATGGCCTATCGAATCACGACACCACTTAACAAATTTATTCAAATACAATCCCATACTGCCCACGATCGCATGCTAGTCCCCTATGAAAATAGCAGTTGAAGTTCCGAAGTTCAATCCACATGTTCATGCTGAAAAGCCCAAAAACCAATCGAGCCTCTAATTGATCGGCATGCTCTAAAGTTAAATGGTTTCGAAATTCAATGATGACTCCATGGCGCACTGAAACCATCAATCAAATGAGTACGGAAAGTACACAACATGACTAAAAGGCACACGATCTACAGCCTGAAATGCTCAAAAAACAAATTGAGCCTTTAATTGATCTACATGCTCTTAAGTTAAATGTTTTTTGAATGTAAAGACGATTCCAAAGTGTTCCGAAATAATCAACCAAATGAGAACTAAAAACAAACCATATAATTTAAAGGTGCACGACCTTTAGTAGCACCCCCTCCCTCAGATATTGTCAAACAATATTTCCAAAATTTGGGAGTGGGACACAAAAAGATAAAATGGAAAGAGCTCACCCGGATTTTCAGGACATTCCGTTGCTGTGGTTATATCATCGAGCAACCAGAGCAGGTCCGTGTGCCCACCAGATTACATCCTGTTCTTGAGGATTTCACTCCAAGACCATGAACCAAACGATCCGAGTGACACGGCTGAACACTTGCTCCTCCTGCCGCGATGCTGTATGTTCGGTATTCCGTCTCCAGCGGGGACACTTTGTTTCCACACCAAGTGAAAGCCTCGTGGTAGACCGCAATCAACACTACTTATAAATTTCCACTGTTAAATTTTCTCGACAAAAACAAGCAGCCAAACACAAACACGTCAGTCCTCGAGCGCGACCTACTTCGATCTTTTTTCTTCTCCCGAAATTAGCAGTTCTAGTATCGCGAAAAACACTCCCAATGAAACAAACTATTGAATCCAATTTCGGCTCATTCGACAGTTCACGCGCTACAATTCAAAAGAGTCTGTTTCGAAACGTAAACAACTCATGTGATCATCGTTTTTTTTTCCCGAATACCAATATTATCTGACCCATCGTATTGAGAAGATGTAGATTTACCGGGTCATACAATTAGACAGCGCATCTGTGCTGAACATTCAATGCAATTAATGATAAAAGTCATTGTTTATTTGCTTGATTTTTTTTTTTTTGTTGGGGCGTAGAACCACTTCGTCCACTGAGTTGAACTTTTGTGGTAATTTGCATGATTGGTTCTAGAGTTATGCAAAAAAGTTGTGTTTTATTTTTATGGGAGCCACTCCGTAGTGGATGGTCAGGATGTTCAGTTGGGATAAAATCCTAGAGCAGTTGACCTCTCCATTCAAAAGCTTGGCAACAAAAACCGCTTGTTGGTTCTTCCGTCGGCTTTCCAAAGTATACACGTTCAGTAGATTGCTGCCATCGGCATAGGGTGGGAGATTTTGCGGATCACGCCATGGTAGACTACGCAATGCCATCTGGATGAACCTGTGCTGAATACTTTCGATCTTCAAGCGTCAAGTCAATTGATGAGGAAGGCAGACCAAGGAGGCGGTCCAAGGATCGCTCGCACCAATAACAATAACCTTTTCAGGGTATAGTCAGTGAGTGGGGGAGGTTGAACGTTAATTCTAGTTGATCTATTAGGTGCGCAACTAAGTTCCCGCTGTTTAGCAATAGATGGCGCCAGTAGTAAGTGCTGGTCGAATGTTGTACATCTCAAGCGTCATAAACCAAGCTCAGACATATGGTAAACAAACCGCTTTGTCAAATCAGTGATTTTGGTTTAGTGTTATATATTTTGGTTGTTTGAAGATGTCTGATTTCGTGCCAAATAATCGTCATTTGCGGGAAGTGTTGATTTTCTTCTTTCATTCGAAGAAAACGGCGGCTGAAGCACACCGAGAGCTCCAAAAAGTTTACGGTGATGATGATCGTCCGCGTGAAGGAAGGCCAAAAAACTTCGAAGACTCTGAATTTTAGGCATTGCTCGATGAGGATCCGTGTAAAACGCAAGAAGAGCTTGGTTCAGGATTAGGAGTTTCCCGCCAAGCCGTTTCTAAGCGATTGCATGTGTTGGAAATGATTCAAAAGCAAGGAGCTTGGGCTCCTTACGATTTGAAGCCAAGAGATGTTGAGAGTCGTTTTTTCGTCTGTGGTTCCTCCAGCGGCAAAAAAGGAAGAGTTTTCTACATCGCATTGTGACGGGTGACGAAAAATGGATTCATTACAGTAACCCAAAACGGAAACATTCATGGGGACTGCCCGGGGATGCTTCAACATCGTCGCCTAGGCCGAATATTCACACTGCGAAGGTTATGCTGTGTATTTGGTGGGACCAAGTTGGTGTTATTTGTTATGAGCTGTTGAAACCAAACGAAACCATTACCGGGGAACGATATCGAACTCAATTGATGCGATTAAGCCGAGCACTGCACGAAAAACGGCCACAATACGAGCACAGACACGAAAAAGTGATTCTTCAGCATGACAACGCTCGACCTCACGTTGCGAAACCCGTGAAAACCTACTTGGAAACGCTCAAATGGGAAGTCCTACCCCACCCGCCATATTCTCCTGATATTGCACCGTCCGATTATTACGTGTTCCGT
>JAHHFK020000146.1:20000-117586 GCA_024533555.2 Aedes koreicus | reverse complement strand
ATCTACTCATTTTCTCAAACTATAGAGATAATGCACCCCGAAGGGCTAGTTGCAGATTCTACACTTTAATTTTGTATCGGTATTCCATTCTTCCGACCGTCTTCCACAGTCCTGCATACATCTCGGACGAACGCAAGCTTTTCAATCTTTGAAATGATATGCATATTGCGCCAGCCAGTAAGATCATGCCTCAGCACAAGACAGCGGTGAACATGGTCGCGGTGTGTGCGCGTTCATGGGATCTGTATGAATTGTTGTAGGTGATGCTGATGGATCGGACTGAACTATGGCCAGAGATTTGCTCCATCTACCCCTTGGGCAAACGTTGCACTCAACATAAGTTGACCATCTTTTCCAGGAACAGAACAAAACATATAAAAACCACATCCAGTTCGCAGCATCTACTGCGTGTGTTGCCTCGCGAGATCGAACGCGGTGGGGTGCATAAATCTTTCGTCGCCCGAATCTTCCGCTTACTCCTGTTGTCACGTTGCATAGGTCGACTCTTTGCTCTTGGGAAGGACCGAGAGATCTTCTTTTTAGCAACACAACTGCCGCTATATGATGCCAAAATCTAGAACTTCTTCATAATGTCCAATTTGATTACTTCAAATATGAATTCTGCTATTGGAAAAAAAAATCACACAATCAGATAGGTGATATTTACGTTTTGCTAAAACAAACACCAAGCTGCCGAAATTGACATCATTATGTACATACATTTCTGATAGGTATTGGCAATGAACAGTTTATCAAAGATGTGGAGCAACCCAGAGATTGTGTTAATTTGTCGAAGTTGAAGTGGATCCCAATTCACAGACAGTACATTCAATTCCAGATTCTGGTAATTTGGTTAAATGAAATCAACTAAAACAAAACTAGCCTCATTCTGTTTCCTCCCTGCAAGAACAACTCCACGTGCGTAACGAAGGGCACAACTCCACACTGTCTGCCTGAAAACGATGTTCCCCATTAGTCCTTCCTCTCCTCGCAACCACGATTCTCGCAGATCAACGGGATGTACAGCACACTTTAACCCTTTCGCCGTTGATGTACTGCTGAAGAGCAAGAGCAAAGCTGGTGTGCAGGCTTAATATGTAAAATAGCCATACGCTCAGACACAAAATAACCGCTGATTATTTATATTTTCATACATTATTTTTTATATTCTTTATTGAATTATTTAATTCCTATTGTATTCGAAACTTCTTCTCGTTCTATTCTTTGGCAGGGCTTTGGACTGCATGAATCGTCTCGTTACCTTTTCCTTTAGCCTTGCAGATCCTGGTTTCATTTTCTTAATAAAATAAAGAAAATATTTTTCACTGACGCGCTGCGGCTATTGGTCAGAGGACGGATTGTGGGTGGCAGAAGGTGGGTAGGAAGTGCAGGCGCTCACAATGGCCAGACACTGAAGAAATCGTCGTGAAGAAAGAAAACCACAACGTATAGCCATCGGTGAACTTATTTCGATAATTATTGAATAATAAATTACACCTACAGGGTTGTATTATTTCGATCCGATTCGATGGATTAAGGTTTTCTGTGCATCGTCGTGTCGATGTGGTGTCCAATCGGTGCGCATTATTTTGCTCATGCCCCGTGCAAGCGTAAACACGCGCACGACTGCAACTTCGTACGGGACGATGGAAGATCAAAGATACAACTCTTATATTTAATTTGTATTTTGCGGCGATGAGTGTGTATATTTATTCTGCGATTTTCCATTATTATAAAAATTATCTGATTATTTCCCGTCTTCCGAAAGACAAGCCGCGGTAAATGACGCTATGAGATCACCGACGCGGTGCTAGTAGTGCGTGATGTAAATGAATTAACATTTCTAAGAGGCCACACGGGATGAGCATTCTTGCAATTAGAATAATTCTGGCCGATCACAATGAAGCGCAGGTTGCTCGATCCTGCAATCAAGCTAGCTTATTGCCTCTGGGGACAGTTTTACGGTATAGTTCATCGTGTCGGGGATGTTGGTTGGAAAAGATGGAAACATTGACAGGATTGGATTGAAAGACGGCAATAACGTAGTTGATTTTCCTAGCACAATATGGCCTGTTCATAAACCACGTAGACTCATTTTTGAAAATCTCAGACCTCCCCTCCCCTTCGTAGACTTTTCTCCATACATTTTATTGAAATTTTACATGGAGCGTAGACTTTGGTCAGACCCTCCTTCCCCCGAGGAAAGTCTACGTGGTTTATGAATAGCCCCATACTCAACTTACTTACAATTGCTCTACAATATTCAACTGATTTCCACTTCGATAGTTTCAATAGGTTTGCGATGTAGGTAACCCGTATCTTTATATAACATATTTTTTAAATATCAGATAGAGTTTGGAAAGGAAATGTTTCTGATGTTTTCTTCTTTCGTAACATTTCAAGCCTTTTAGTTATTAATTGCAAGCTAAAATGGTATATTGTGTGGCAAGCACCATGACATGCTGTGTCCAGGGAAATAGTGAAAACTTCCAACCTGAAAGTTTCCTTTGACGGAACTGGGAATCGAACTCGCCGCTTCTGGTTTGGTAATAACGTGCCTCTGCTGACTAGGCTATTGAACTTTTTTGAGGCAGACTACGTCTTACGGCAAGGGTAGGGTGTCGATTGAAAATCTAAAAATAAGCGACCGTCACGAAATATCGTTACAAATTAAACGCTTATAACTTAATAAATGCTCGATAGATTTTTAAAATGTTTACATCAATCGGTTGGAAGTTTTCCCGCGTAGCAATTCAACTGTCAAACATTATCCGTTAACAATTTTAAACTATTGAAAATAACCAAAATAAAAGGTGATGTCTTATAATTTCGTTTTGCAGGCTAAATTTAGACCGAGGCTAACTAGACCGAGAAGGTTTGAATCAAATGTGGAACATTTCAAATCCGTTCTTTTCAGGACGACCAATTCAATTTTGAGAGAGTTTGTGTGATTTGAATTTGTCTAACATTACTTCCCAAGTTCTTACCAATTGGCAGCCAGCAGTGGCTAAAACAATTCTAGTTTTCTCTTCGTTGCATACCTTGACCATTATGTACTACTTACAAATGACTACCTTCACGAAAAATTGAAACATTTTTAAGATTTTTGCTCTTATCAACTAGAGGGTCTCAAGACTGCCATTCTATTTACACAAGTATTCAAAATGTTACAATCAAGAGATGAATATATTTTGCGTACATATTCATCAATCGGCGTTGGAAAATTTTAATGAATTTTGCGTTTCGGCAAGTAACGTTTGCATTAAAAAAATTGACAAAAATTGCCGATTTTTCATGGGTTTACCTATACCCGCACTGACGAAACTATCCATGCAGCATAGTATCAATCATAGTAACCCATGAGTCAGCAGACAAAATTTGATAGCTCTATCAGGCAAACTCTAACCGTGATGGCAAAAACAGTGAAGCAACTCCGTTCAGAAGTGTGCGCCTTCAAAAAACGGCACCCCGCCGCGTCGAAAACAGACTTCGTGCGGCACTTTGGGGACGCCGAATACGCCCGTTTTGGCATCTACAATATCTTGGCACTATTAGACAACAATCAGAGCATCGAAAAAAAGCCGGTTCCGGACGGCCAACGACCCTGAGCGACAAGCAGCTCCAAAGGATGCCGAAGAGGAAGACCGAGGGAAAAGTGGCTACATCGCTGCGTTCGCTTGGCCGGGAGGTCGGTTCAACCGGCCAAACAGTGAAAAAGTACCTGGTGAACATGAACATACATGTCAGGAAGCGGAAGTCGCGTCCACTGGTTTCGGAGCTGCAGGCAATGACGCAGCGGCAGCGGCTGAATAAGATGGTCAACTCGATTTTCTCGGCGAATCGCGACGTGGCGGTGGTGATGGACGACGAGGCCTATCTCACCCTGGATGCCAAGGACTGGCAGGGTACTTCGTATTTTACTTCCTCCACGAAAGAAGTGAGCTCCGAGGTGATGTTCAGTTCACACACCAAGTTCCCCAAGAAGGTGCTGCTGTGGCTGACAATCAGCGAGAAGGGGATGTCAAAGCCGCTCTTCTTTCGCTCCGGATTGGCCATGAACGGGGAAATTTATAGTACGAAATGCCTGTCGGAAGTTGCGTCGTTCATCAAAAAATACCATAAGGGTGCAGACGCGGTGTTCTGGCCGGATCGGCTCGGCCCACTACTCGAAGCGATCGTTGGAGGAGATGGGGCGGCTGAATATCGATGTGGTACCCAAGTCGTCGAACCCGCCCAACGTCCCCCAGCTGCGTCCCATCGATAATTTCTGGCCAAACCTGAAGCGTAAGATCTACTACAACAATTTTGTCGCGAAAACTGAGGAGGAATTGATAAATAAAACGAAGAAGGAACTCAAAAACATGCCTACACGCATGTTTTCGTCCGCCAATGTTCCGGTTAACTGCCGGAAAGCCGCTTGCAAGGGCGTAGAATTTTTTTGCAAGTAAGCTTAAATAATTACCTTCCATGGGAAATTTATCACAAGCAATTATCTGTCTTAGCTTTTTTTTATCACCATCCGAAAAAAGTCCATTTTTTAATGCAAACGTTATTAAGATAAAGATGTTTGATTCTCGAACATGATATTCCAAAGTAACATTCTCTACATATTCCAATACGTACTGCTATGAATAGTTATTCTGTTTTGTTAACGATTCGCGTTGGATAGAGTTTTACTTCCAGGAAGAAATAAGCATTGAGAAACTGTGAAAGTGAGAATAAGTGCAATGCCTAATCGTTTTGATGCCTACCGTATGCGCAAATTTCGGAAACGCATCAAGATCGAACATACGGAGCTAGCTCGTGGTTATCGGGTGATACTGAAAGCAGCCAGAAGTAATGCGTTTCAAAGCACTGGTTGAGACGCTGTAGAAGGGCCTTCAGCTCGAGGCCGTATCACCATTTAACCAAAAGGCCTTCTTCAGGGCTACTAAATGCTTTCGAAAGAGTGTACAATAGAATTTTCTAACATACTTACTATCTGATGCAGGTCTAACGATCTATTAGGACCACACCCACGCTATTTTGATCAGACTAGGCAAGGGTAGGGGTCAAATGAAAATTTGATAATAACTGAAACAGTTAGAACGCTTGAAGATTTATCATTTCTCGATAGGTTTTCGAGATTTTTGCTTCAATCAGTTGAAGTTTTTCGCGACTGTCAACTATCAAAAATTTAATTAATTATTGACTTTGATTTCCCAAACAGACCCTGAGCATTCTATTAAGCG
Organism: Aedes koreicus; assembly: GCA_024533555.2. Classification (NCBI taxonomy): domain Eukaryota; kingdom Metazoa; phylum Arthropoda; class Insecta; order Diptera; family Culicidae; genus Aedes; species Aedes koreicus. The sequence goes on along the minus strand of JAHHFK020000146.1, from coordinate 112,355 downwards.
ATAAAGATAATGGTCTCCAACTGGTCGATCAAACCAACACAATCACTACACAATCAGCACAATCGTAACCCTTTCAGCATACCAACATTCAAACAAAACGTCTCTTTTTAGAGCCGCCAAAGAATTTCTAAGAAGCGAATCATAGGATGTTCGGCGTTGCAATTTTCCGCTACAAAACTAACGAAACTAATCGAACGGTTTAATGTAGTCTACGTCAACCGTTCGTGTGTTTAACTCAACCCCACTGATTTTTTTTGTTTTTAATTCTGGGCTATTGAGATTTTTTCTGCGAGTTATTACGGTTTATTGCTTAACCTCACTAATGTTGAAGCAACAATCGCCCAGGAGGAAATTGTTCCCATTGAGCATTTTCACCATGCTTTGACTTACTCCTAGGTATGCTTGCCGCCTCTCCAATATGAAGAAAATAACGAGTTAGATGCACTTGACTTCCGACTGAGGTAATTATGATGCATTGAACCAGTTGCTTTCACAGGTCGGTCGGTAGGAAGTTTACCAATGCCCTGATATCGATGCTGCCATCAATTGCTTCAATCAAATTCTTTGCAACTGCAACAATCAAGCAGGACTGCAAAGTAGACCTCCGAGAAAACTTGCTTGGTCCAAAACTCGCCTTTGTACAGGACGCAGGAGACGTTCCACGTTCTTGAAACATTTCTACCGTCAAATATGTTCTTAGTTCAAACGTTAATTCGATGAAGAATTCTGTAGAATTGATCGTGGATACAATCGCTATCAATAGAAATGCTATGTGAGGAAAAGACAGGATGATCTTCAACGGAATCCAAAAAGTTTTTGAAGTTTTATCAGTTCAAAACGCAATGAGAGTGGTCAACCCGCCTTAATTCACCTTGAAGACGAATCAGCTATCACAGTACAGATAAAATGCGCTCTTTTCTCTCAACATTTTGCGAGTGTTCTCGAAGACCGTGTCCCCACAGTAAAAACGGAAATGACTGCATATGGAGTCCCCAGAGACGTTGTCGAAGCCGATGTTTTCGTAATCTCAGAAGTGATGGTGGAGTCTGCAATACAGAAACTTAAGGTATCGTACAATCCAGGACCGGATAATGTTCCCTCTCAAGAGATGCAGTACTTCACTGGTCCCACCGCTCCAAGTAATTTCCAATTGCTCTATTCAATGTCAGCAGTTCCTTAATGCCTGAAAATATTCCTATATGATTCCTGTGTTTAAGAAGGGTGATAAAACTGACCTTTCTAACTACCGTGTGTTATCGCATTGTCTAACTACCGTGTGTCCCCCATTGTCAGCAGAAATGTTTGGAAACTGTTGTTAAAGATGTGTTATTCAGTTCGTGCAGAAATTACATCAGTCCTTCTCAGCAAGGATTCTATCCAAAGCGATCGGTAGATAGTAATTTTTGCGAATTCCTGGCGATTGTCCCGGCGGCCACTTTTTTCCGATCGATGTCGATTCCACCCAAAATTTCAATAGAAAATACCCAACGGGTTAAAAGTTACAGCCATTTAAAAGTGGTGCAATTTGATTCCGTACAACCTTTAGGCAATGGTAGGGCAAACTTGTTCAGACACTTTCAACCACACTTTATTTGATTTAAGTTCGTTTTCAATCCTCTTCGGGGTAATTGTTTTTGTTTCGTATTAACGTTCCATATCAGCCTGAAGCTGGTTTGTTACGCTAGGGAGACGGCCTTGACCCTGCATATCGAATCTATCAACACATGGGCAGTGACCAACATCTTTACTTACGCCCCGAAGGAAGATGTGATCAGAAATTTGTTGTCTCAGAAAATCCCAATGGCGCCCATAGGAATTGATACCAGACCGACTGGAGTAAGAGGCAACCACGTCTAGTACAACACCACCGGCGCCATCAACCTTTCCGGGAAGTTCCGGAAAATACAGAGGGATGATCTCTCATTGAACAAAAATAACAATATTAGTCACTGCACTTTTTTAAAAAATAATAAAAAATAAGAACGATTGTTATTGAAGGAAATTAAAACTAACACTTCACTAGTTAATTTTTTTAAAACAAAAAACTAAACTATCAGAAGTAAAAGTGAGTAAATTCTTTAAATTCCCCTTGAAAAAGATTATCTTTTGACAGATAGGCTCATTGTGTCTGCGACTTATAGACTTCTCCTGTTTCGAGTGCTCGACTTACGAAAATTGTATCTAGAATTTATGCAAGATATGATTTAGTCTGTATTTGTGTGTTTGTATTTGATACCCAAGCAACACCAAACCATCATAATTAGTTGCAGCATGTTGATTGTGACTTAATTGAGTCACATTGAAGTTTCTTTAACCGATTTGCAGCAAGTATGCGGCTTGTTTATTTTCTACATGTCAGATGACATAAGATACATAAGACAATTAACAAATCCTTGTATACTAAATGTAGCAGAAAGCATCACAAACAAAATTCCAAAAGAGAAAACTTAATAAAGATCATGAAAACGGGTATCTGTGGCTGATAAAATGTTATCCTAAATCACATAAACAACACACTACACCTTAGAACAACAATGGATCACCTACTGAACAGGTAGGAATCTCAAAATTTTCAAATTACGAAAAGGACAAACTATCCCATGGTAGGAACACATGTACATATTATATTTGACCTCCTTGTCAGCTGACAGGTAGAAAATTACATATAATAACACACACATACAGACACGAACCCATCTTGTATAAATACTAGACCCATTGCGATTTTCACTTCAACTTGAGCACTCGACAATGAAGAAGTCTGTAAGTTGCAGACGAGATATTCCCATATGTCAAAAGATAAGCTCGAATGGAATTAAATGTAATTTGCACGCAGTTACTTGTGATAGATCGAAAAAAATTTCAGTTTTTTATTATTTTTTATTTAAAAATTTGAACAAATGAAGCGTTTGTCTAAATTTTTTTAGTTTTCTAATACTTTACCATCCTAAGACGGGCCGTGACATGATGGCTGATCAGGTCAAAGCAGTGTTCGACCTTCGTGAGACCTCAAGAAGGGCAGATGTTACTTTTGAGGGCGTTGTTCTTTCAGCCTTGTCCGTTGTCGTTGCATCTGCAGAATGCCAACCAAGAAAACTAAGCAATGACTGACAGTTGGTTATCCGAGCAGGATCGAATAACTTGATAACTGGCCTTGGTATTTAAGAGCGCAGCATTAGAGGTAAAATACATGAGGATAATACCATAAAAATGATCCCACAATGTTATGCGAATACCTCTTACGGTTTTTACCTCTTATTCTGTGCTCTTAAATACCGAGGCCAGCTATCAAAATTAGGTATTCCTATATTATATTCTCCTGCTCGGGTATCTTTTTCTACGTTACAGTACGCCATATATCAGGCATCCGATCGTTTACTTTGGTGGCCCCTTTGGTGGAAATTGATAGGAAGGAACATGGAAAGAGGGTTGGATTAATATAAAGCATTAGCATTATATGAGCTTAAAGCCACATTGTCTTAAAAACAATAATATGTACTTTGAGTTGTTGAAAATCAAGGGCACTTAAGAAGTGTTTTGCAATTCAGCCCGTTAAAAACTTCATAAACATTTTATAACACACAGTAGCGCAACCATGATTTGCTTCTGGAGTTTGTAAACATAGATGACGGGTTAAAATTCCAAGTTGATATTGCAAATTTATATAACCTGTACTGTTTGTAACCCAAACCTTGCCCTCTGCTTGTGCCACTGGTAAACACAATTATTTATAAAGTGGCGCTAACAAATCTGAATTCGGAATAAATTGTAAAATTACTGCGTTTCATCCATACAAGAAAAGTCAAAGGTCTAAACATTTAAGTAATAATTTGTATACAAATAGATAATTATATTTATCTGACATGAAACATGAGCATAAGCATGATTGATCACTCGAGGTTGCTACTCCGTTAGTGGCAGATCAGCTGTAATTACACAGAGAACCAACAGATGATGATGATGGGACTAACATACATCTTCAATATGTAAAAACTGGTGATCCTAGACCAAGGCAGTACCGGCGCCGGCACGCTCGAATAGAGGTCATATAAGGAAAGGATAACAATATGTTGACGTAATATTCACTCTATTGGAAGCCTATAACACCGTTGCTTTTCCACGAGGTATCACAGGGATGTTGGATAAAAGGGTTGATTTGGCAGCATGGATAGTTTTGGTAAACGATAAGCTGAATTCGCGCAACGTCCGGTAAACTATTTCCGATTTGGACCAGTGTGTACCAATAGCACAAATAGCACAATATTAGGAAAACAAAGTAAATTTAAAGGTACTCTTGAGAGCGATTTAAACCAACAGTGATGATGCTATTGGGGGCAAAGTGTGATGGTGGTTTTTCATTGAGAAAAAAGGTAAACTTATATTAACGCTTGAGAGCCGATTTGATCTCGAGTAAAACAACAGTAGGGATGCTGTTGGGGCCACTCACATTGTGTGATGGTGGTTTACATCATTGGGTAAACAAACGGTTCCTTAAACTGCACTAGAGGAGATTTGAACCGCTTTAAACTAACAGTTATAATTCTGTTGGGCCTCTCACAAAGGGTGATGTTTGTTTACTTACTTGGGAAAACAAACATTTTTTAAATTCCACTTATTAGCCACTTTAAATCGATTTGAACCAACAAGAAGGACGCTTGAAAACCAAGTTGGACCGTTTCATGTCAACAGTAATGATACTGTTGGGGGCTCTCACTAGGTGTGATGGTGGTTTTTGATTGGGAAGACAAACCTTTTTCTATTGACGCATGAGAGCTGTTTGAACGATTTATACAGACAGTAAGGACGATATTGGGGTTACTCACAAAGTGTGATGGTAGTTCTTCATTGGGGTCTTCCCAATGAGGCATTTTTTTGTTAATAATTCGTGACAAGCACATGCACATTTATCACTCCACAAGGGGGCGACCCCGGTGTAGTGGTTAACATCCATACCTCTCACGCCAAAGTCACGAGTTCAAATCTCACCCCCGGACAAGTTACGAAAAACACCCAAAAAGGTGTTTGAGTGACTACGATGGGAGATGAACCAGCCCGAGGCTGAAAATCTCGATAATACAGAAACAACAAAAAATATCACTCCACAATTGTGTTTGAACACTCCGTAATTCTTCTCGTGCATTTAAGTTGAATGCTGTTGATCTCATCTCGCGACACTAACTCATTGTTTTTTTCTATTTTGCCATCGCAACCTGTGTTTGTTAAAAATAACAATGCACATTAAAAACCACTCATTCAATCCAAAGTTGCTCCGACAGCATCAGCAAACTGCACACAGGTGACGTTAAATGCCTTTCACTACCACTACCACGAAAGCAGCTCTTATTTTTTGCTGCTCCTGCTGACAAACATGACGACGAGGACGGATTATTTTCACGACCTGAACCCATATTTTGGTGAGCTTTTTGGTGATCACCAATGGCAGCACACTTCACTACCAGAATTGTACACACTTTGATTTTTTACAGAAATCTGTAAAATTTTACCGAATTCTCAACAGCTGAACGTTCGGTAATCTGATTTAACGGATTTCGGTGCAATTTTACAGATATCTGCAAAGATTTTACCGGATTTCGGTAAAATTTTACCGAAATCCGTTAAATTCGATTACCGAACGTTCAGCTGTTGAGAATTCGGTAAATTTTACAGATTTCTGTAAAAAATTCTATGTGTTCTCAGCTGTTGAGAATTCGGTAAAATTTTACAGATTTCTGTAAAAAAAAATCTGAGTGTGTACGGTATTTCGAGTTAAAATAAACGAAAAAGTTGTAAATACCACCAGCGCGAACTGATTTGCAACACTTCGATCAGCAACATAGCGAATTTTTCATTTGGCAGAAAAATAGAAAACATTGCGTTCTAAAACCTTCAAGGAAGTGTCGTTAAAAGATTTAAAATCGGTTGAGAGATAAAGTAATTATGTTGATTTTCATTCATTCCTTAAAATTAGAAATTACAATTTTGAAACATTTCACCACCGCTAAATATTGATATAACTGTGTACCAATTCTATTTAAGTCATTTAAATTTTAGGTTTTTAAAAAATTAAGTCCTTGTCCACCTTCTTCGCCGCAGAAAGCCAGTTTGCCTTGAACTGCTGCTCGTCCTTAGCAGTTTTTTTGGTCTTCTTTAGGTTCCGCTTGACAATAGCCCAGTATTTCTCAATTGGGCGGAGCTCTGGCGTGTTGGGAGGGTTCTTGTCCTTGGGAACCACCTGCACGTTGTTGGCGGCGTACCACTCCATGGCCTTTTTACCGTAATGGCAAGATGCCAAATCCGGCCAAAACAGTACGGAACAACCGTGTTTCTTCAGGAAAGGCAGCAGACGTTTATTCAAACACTCTTTCACGTAAATTTCTTGGTTGACAGTCCCGGAAGCTATGAAAATGCTGCTTTTCAAGCCACAGGTACAGATGGCTTGCCAAACCAGATATTTCTTTGCGAACTTTGACAGTTTCGTGTGCTTGAAAATATCTGCTACCTTTCCCCTTCCTTTTGCCGTATAAAACTCCTGTCCCGGAAGCTGCTTGTAGTCGGCTTTGACGTAGGTTTCGTCGTCCATTACCACGCAGTCAAACTTCGTCAGCATCGTCGTGTACAGCCTCCGGGATCGCGCTTTGGCAGTCGTATTTTGTTTATCATCGCGATTTGGAGTCACTACCTTCTTGTAAGTCGATAGTCCGTCTCGTTTTTTGGCTCGATGCACGGTTGTAGACGATACACCCAGCTTATTTGCGGCATCTCGGAGAGATAGGTTAGGGTTTCGCTTGAAACTACCGGCAACTCTCTTTGTCGTCTCAGCGGCTTCCGGTTTTCGATTTCCCCCCGATCCAGACTTCCTGGCTGTCGACAAACGTTCCCCAAACACTTTAGTTACATTTGTAACGGTTGATTTGGCAACTTTTAGCGATTTTGCCAACTTTGCGTGCGAGTAGCTCGGATTTTCGCGATGCGCGAGCAAAATTTTGATACGCTGCTCTTCTTGCTTGGACGGCATTTTGACAACTGAAGAGTGAATTCCAAAATCAAAATAGGAGCAACATTCTACACACACACACCTTCAAAATGAGGGGTGTTCAGGTTTTTTAAATGCAAAATTGAAAGAAATACGTCAAGTTGAAATTGACCAAATTTTGACCGTATCGCCCTTTAAGACTTTTGTGACCGAACAGCATCAACAACATTATTGGTATTGTACCGGGCCCGGCATAGTAACAGAATGGCTCATGCGGCTAAAACAATATCCGTTGTCGTTAGTTTGTTGAAGCGTTGACTCATTTTGCCACATCTGCAGATTGTCAAGCAAGAAACTAACCGAAGATGGTCGGTTCCCTCTTTTTTCGTGACAGTTCGCCACACGGAAACAAATCCGTTTCTGTTTTCATGAATAAGGAAGCATGACACAAACACTTATCTTATTTTATGAATTAATGACACTTATACATAATATCATTATTGCAATGACAGATGCGAGACTTTCAAAGTGTTGTTCTGCCTCCAATCGAAAGTTGTGTAATCAGTTAATCCACTAAGTAACATCACAGCTCTTCACATCAGCACTTGGTTCGAATCCTGCCTTTTATTGTTTAAAGTAGATTTGCCAGATTAATGAATCCAGTTTTCAGTTTAAAGAATTCAGCTCATGGTTTTTTACCTGACTGATTGATGAATTCATGCCGTTCCGTTGCGTTGGAAAATAGTTCATGGTATACATTCATAGCACAAAGACACTACATGATCATGAAATCATGACTTGTTTTTCTCATTTTGAAGAACAAATTGTTTCACGTGCTCTATAAAAATTCGATGCCATCACAGAACGGAAAGAAATTAAAATATCAAAATTACTACTAGCCTTGATGTGCATAACTAATGATAAAATAAAAGTGTTTTTTTAAGAAGTGTTTTTAAAAATAAGTAAAATAAAATTTTGTTAAAAACGCTTTCATAAAGAAAATAATTCATCTGATGCTTTTTTAAATTTAAATCGCGTTATTTCGAGAAACTGTGCAAAATAGCACCTGCTTCCGAAAATCGTTGGAATATGTTAAATTACAACCGATTCTTTTTTTGTTGTTGCCTTGTAGTTGCACCACTCTTGATTGGATACTAATGGCACTAGTGGTGGTGGTTGAGCCTAGGGACTGGGGAAGTTTACAAGTAGTAGATGGAAAACGCGTATCTATCAAAAGATAAGCAATTGTAATAGAATTAGAAGAAAGAAACTAAACACACGAGATCAATTGTTCTTGCAATATTATGCTTCTTCAGCTAAGGAATTAATTAGCTAAAATTACATGTTGGGTGCTTGATTTTACTCAAATGATGTTACAAACAAAAATGTTAATAATACGTATTCCTTATACGCGGAAATCCTAGCGGTTCACTTTTCCAATTGTTAATTTAAGCATTTCCATCTACACATCCGTTAATCCAAATTGAAACACACCGGATACAACTACACACGACCCTTCGGCAACCGATCCACAAATTCACATATCACTTTCATAAAGTAGCGCCCCATTAGCACATTTGGGATCCACCCATGGACCGCCTCCCATTCACCGTCGTCGGACGTAACGTTGAATGAAGTGCGTATGCCGCTAACAGGCTAAAAAACGTACAAACCCTAAACAAGAGGTTTACTCAGAATCCCGCTCCCGCCTTGCTTAAGTTTCCAGCTCAGCCCCGAGACCTACGAGAACCGTCCAAGAAGTGAAAGAAACAGCACAGAAAGCAGAGTGAAAAAAGTGACCAAAAGCAGGACGACGACACAAGAAGAACCGCGAACATAATGGAACTGAAAGGAAGTAACACTGAGACCCCGGCAGAAATAAAGAATTAAAAGAAATGAAATTAAATTTTTAATATAATAAATGCGACTCTTGCGAGTGAGGGGGTAAATCGAATCAGAGACAAAAACCACAGAATAAAATAATTCGATTATTTAAAATTATTCAATCAGAGCTCAAGACTCATCTCATCAAGCCCGCGTTCGAAGCAAGTTTCCATTCAAGTTTGCGACAGTCACGGAAAGGGTGGAGGTTGCTCCCTTTTGTACAGTCACTCGGGTTTTACTTTGTCTTTCCTTCGACCGGATCCATTGTCTGAATTTTGAATCAGAGAAGACATTCGCGAGACCCTAGAGGTGCTAGAGGGTGGAAGTGCACAGTACCACACAATCGATGAGTGGCAGTGGTTTACAATAATTTTGAAGTAAGTAAGAAGTTGATGGATTCCACCATATACAACTTGACTGCACATCACGTAAAACCAGATTTATCCGACACTGCAGAATAAGGAAATAGTCGATAATAAAGGTTTCTTATGGCAGTGCTCCGAATACGTTTATGGTTTTGGAATAATTTATTTCTGTACTGTGGGTTCGATATAGACCAGTCTTGGAGGAGGGCTACGCGAACTCTGAGGAGGCAGATTAATGCAAAATTAAAGGATTAACTCCTTTTTGTTGACCGTTGCTGTGGCTTTTTGCAGCATTCCCGGTGCACTCGTCAATGTACTCTTAGCAACCGCTGGATTGATGATGCAGCAGTTACATTCTGAAGAGTGCATTGCACATGCACATAAGTAGTGGCAATGATTACAAACTGTCAATGGAATGGCAAGCCGTGTGACAGGATCTCGAACAATAATTTAAATTGGGTCTGAATATGTAAGGCGAAAACTCTGGATGCGAGGGATCCAATTGTGCTGATGAACAATATTACCGGGTGAATTGTTTGCTCTGCATGCAGATTAAAATTTCTGATCAATCCTGTTTGATGGTAACAACCGAAGAAACATTATACGTTTTCTAAAATGCTGGCCCCCGTTGGATGAAATCCATTTGCTGAAGGCAACATGGCACCAATGGAAATAAATTTCATTCCATTAGAATTATATCATGATAAAAAAAGATTCATTCATAATTTTCAATGTGTACACGCAGAGAAATATGTAGTAAATTCAAAAAAAAAAATTGTAAAGATTAAACACATTTTAGTGTAGACTCACGGCTTACCTATATTTTCTTTTGTTTCGACCATTAATGTTTTCATTTCAACCAAACGTTTTGTTGTTTCAAAAAATGCTTCAAGATAGTCAGCTGTCAATTTCAAATCATAAATATAGCCATAACAAATAAATAATTTGTCGAGACAATGCACATGTTTGATGGCATCAACAAAACGAAAAACTGTATTATTTTTTCTACAATATTATATTATTATTTAAAAACAAATCATTTTTTTGTAATAAATAGTAGTTTTGTAGTTTTTAAATTTAAAAGAAATTTTTAAACATTATTTATTATTGTTATAAAATTACAATATCTAAAGAAAAACTTATCTTCTAACTTATGTAAATTAATTGGGCATGGTTCTAAACTTTCTTTTTCTTTTTTTTTGTTTTTTTTTTTTTGTTTTGTAGAGTTTGAAAGATTGCATGTGAAAATTGAAACATATCATTATTATAATTCCGTCGCTGTTTGGCATTACTTCTTCATGTTACCGTTTTGGATCGTTTGCATAAACCACAATAAAAGGCATTGTTTCTATTCCGTTTCGGCGCGAATTGAAGCATTTAGTCAACCTAGTTTGAAGGTCGGTCAAATCTTTGATCTGGATTATTACGCTTTCACGGGACACAACTTCGATGGTTTCCAGCGTTGCTTTCGTGAGATCATCAACACGGGACTATGCAGTATATGAGCCAGTAGTCATACCTTTATTAAGTCTTGGCCATCTAGAATGATAAATGTTTAGGTGTTTGTTATAATTTATACATTATTCTATGAACTTACCGTTAATTCCTCAGTTTTAACTCATTTAGCAGGTGCTTTCCTTGCACATAATTGATTTCAACCATTAAAATTGGAAGGAGACCCGAAACGAACTGATCCCAACGGTCAAAAAGTAGTTTTCTCTCTCCGGATACCGTCAATCTACACAAGCTTATAAGCTTGGTGATTGCGAAATACAGAGTACTCCGAGAGATTTGCTGCTCTTCTTGATTGTTTCAAATATTCTCAAACGGGATGTTTGCCTCCATTTATTTTCCAGCCCTTCCCACTCATCCTGATTATGCATGATCCACTTTTTGGAGTTTTCTGCCAAATTATGATTCACTTATGTAATATTTTTGATTCAGATATAAATATTGTTGATTCTACAAAATTGGATTGTTGAAGCAATAATAATAAGTAGTAAAAATTAAAATTATAATATCAATAAAATATTTGGTAGAATCTAAAATTTGGATTTTAAATTTTAACAACATTATTGTTGATGCACGTGGATTTGTGTCAATAAATTATTTTTATGATAAAAATATTATATTGTTGTTGAATTTATTCTAAGATAGTGCTATTTCAAAACTATTCCTCTGTGTGACAAATTCATAAGACCCTTATTTCTGTTTAAATTTACACTTCAATAGAATGTGGAATTTCTACGTAATGAATGCTTATATATGCAAAATGTTTTAATTTAGATATTTTTTAAATTACACGGAATCCAACGTGTACTCGACGGCGCCGAGGTGTAGTGGTAAGCGTGGTTGCCTGTCACCCCAGACCGACGTCTGGTGCCGTTGGGATTTTCTGAGACGAAAAATCTCTGATCACGTTTTCCTTCAGAAGGGAAGTAAAACTGTTGGTCCCGGCCCATGTGTTGATGGGTTTGATATGTAGGGTCCAGGTCATTGCCCTGGCGTGACGAACCAGCTGCAGGCTGAATGTCACGTAAATACGAAACAACAACAGCAACCAAAGCGTACTAAAAAAGAAAAACCGAATTTTTACCTAACAACATGAACTTTCAATTAGTGATTCAGTTCACGGTATATTTTTGCTTGTTCTAGAATTCATAACTGCCGTTCATGGATGGGGGCACGGATTTTTTTTTTGTTTTTTGCTTAATCCTGTATATATTTACTCATAACCGAACTATTTGTGAAATCAAACTGTCCAACAACCACCGGCCAATGATAGTTATAGTACTCCATTCCAGTTACGTTTAAGTATATTATTGGAAAAGACAATAAATGTGAGTCCTGTTTTAGAGCATGCACATGATTGACCGCCAGAAGTTGCTAACGGGTGTTCAATAAAAAATGAGAATGATTTCAATACCTTTCTGTAATTAAAGTAAAGAGCGTAATTTTTTTTTCTCTCCAAGAGAATTGCTCTCTGGACTCCCTAGAAATGGGTGGCATGTTTCTTTTCGCTCAGGTGCTGTCAGTTCAGTCGAAGATGGCGTCGAAACAGCAAGCACTCCGCAAGCGGTTACGGTTTTTCGAAACGCATGGTCATCGTAGAAAAAAGTTTACGGTAGACCACTTTCGAGACGAAAACGTTCCCGTGAGTACAGTTTACCGGATCCTGGCATCCCTGAGTGTGGAGCGGAAGGCCGGTAGCGGCCGTCTGGCGAAGATAATGACGAAGAAGAAGAAGGAAGCGTTGAAAAAGCTGTTCGACAACAAGGACGGAACGAGTTTGCGTGACGCGGGCCGAAAATATCACAGCTCCCATACCTTGATTCACCGAACCCTCAAGATGGAGGACATCATCTGTCGGAAGAAAACTCGGTCCCCCGAATACACGGACGAGCAGATAGCGACCGTGAAATCGCAGTGCCGGTGGATGACGAAGAACTACTGCGGGACGTCATTCGTGCTGGACGACGAAAGTTACTTTCCGCTCTTGAAGACCCACTTTCCAGGAAATGACAGCTACTATTCCAGCGACAAGTCGGCCACACCCCCCGAAGTAAAATATAAGTTTAGGCATAAATTAAAAAAAAAAAAAGTTATGCTGTACATCGCCATATCGAAAAAAGGGATTTCAAAGCCGTGGTTCAAGCCGAGCGGTCTGGCCATCAATCAACAAATGTACCAGAAGGAGTGTTTTGAGAAATTCTTCTGCCGTTCTTAAAGGACCATCATGCGGATGGGAAGTACGTCTTCTGGCCGGACAAGGCGTCTTCCAATTACGACAAGAAAAAGAGCATGAGCAGAAAAAGATACCGTACGTGCCGAAAGAAAGGAACCCGACCAACTTGCCCCAGTGCCGTCCCATTGAGGATTTTTTCGGCTCCCTCAATGTCCTAGTGTACAAAAATAATTGGCGGGCCAAGGATACGAAGCAGTTTACCACGAGGATCCGGAATTGTATCCGGAAGATGGACGTCAGTGCCGTCCAGCGCTCTTCTGAGAGCACCGCGACTAAGTTGCGTCATACGGCTGACCAGGGTCCTTTCTCCAATATTTATTGAGGTTTTTTTGTTGAAGAATAAATATTATGTTTTTAATAATAAATACTGAATTCGTTGAAAAAAAATTTTTTTTTTTACTATATGACTAAAAAAATTCTCATTTTTTATGGAACACCCGTTACTCCACTAGAGCCAGATCAGCTGTGATTACATAGAAACCCAACAGATGACGCTCGGGGCTAACATACATCTACAATATGTAAAAACGGGTGTTCCAAGAGCAGACCAATACCGGCACCAGCCCCGCCCGAATGCAGGTCAAATAAGGGAAGGGTTGGAATATGTCGACATGATACTGGCTTTATTGAAAGCCGAGAAATCTCTGTACTTCCATGAAAAATCACTGTGATGTTGGATAAAAGGGTTGGTTTGGCAGCATACTTTGTTTAGGTAAACGACGCGCTGATTTCGCCCGACGTCTAAACAATGTTTTATACATAAGGTCGATTGTTTATTCCGACGGGTTAGTACCAATAGTAAAAATTAGCACTTTGAATTAATTTAAACCAACAGTAAGGATGCTGTCGGGTTACTCACAAAGTGTTATAATGGTTTTTCATTGGGAAAACAAGTTAATAGCGCTTGAGTGCCGATTTGGACCGAGTTAAATCAACAGTAAGGATGCTGCAGTACTTACAAAGAATTTTTCTTTCTTAATTATCGAGAATTTTAGCTGGTTCAACTTCCATCGTAGTCACTAAAACACCTCTCCCCGGATAGATTTGAACTCGTGACTTTGGCGAGACAGTGTGGTGGTGTTTTTTTTTTAATTTATAAACAAGGCAAATTTGCAGGAACATATAAGAGCAATTTCACTTTTCTTAAAACACTTTAAAAATAAAAGCACTTATAAGAGCGTATTAGTGAGCGTATTAGTGAGCGTATTGAGACTTTCGTCTCAAGCCGAGCACTCGACAAAGAAGTCTGTAAGTAACAGACGAAATAGGCCTGTCTGTCAAAGGAGAAGCTTTTTCTAGGTGAACTTAGAGGAGTTTGTTCGCTTGTATTAATGATTGTTTGAAAAAGTGTTTCAGGTTTTTTATTTTTTTTAAAGTGATTAAGTGAAGTATGTTAATTTAAATTTCCTTGGTTGAAATTTAAAATCCTAGTTTTCCAATTACTAGAGAGCAGATTCAGCTGATTCTAGTCTAGTCCAATACTTTCTGGCTATCTCGGACTATTCGTACGACATAGTCGTCCTTACTGAGACATACTGAGATTGGATCTTTGGGTCATCCAGCCAAGCCAGCCAAAGCACGTCGCTGTCTTGTTGCGTCCAATTCCTTCCACGGGGTTTTGATGCACTAGTTTTTTCACAACATATCACAGTAAACGTGAAATTAGCAAATAACACTTTAAAAACCAATCGGGAACACTCAAATTGAAATGGAAGTCTTCCAGATGAGGATGTTGTTTTAACGTTTCAACTTGTTATGCTTATTTTTCTTCAAATAGCAACGCTCGGCTCGGTTGGGTCGGGTTGTCAAATTTACGAACCGGCTGTTCACCGAGCGAGCAAATTGTCATTTTCTAACCCGGCTATCAACCACCGGTGCGGTGTCGAGTTGTCAAACAGGGCAGCAATTTACCGATATTACCGCATTGGTGCGGTTGGTCTTAGAGACGAAATCGTGATAACCTTGAGAACAAACTGACTAAAGCATAGCCCACTAAGTAATGAAACAACATCATTTTGGTCTACTTCGGATTTGAAAACGGGATTCACTAAAGTGCATACCATTCCTTGTATTATAAGAAAAGAAAAAGACGAAACGAATTATTCGTCGCGGTTTCACAACGGTCTTGCCCACAGTTTTGGCGATTGTATTCCATTTTATTCCAAATTTTGGATCTGGAAGTTATCCGAAGTGGGATTTTGGGGGGCTTATTGTCCCAAAATTAAGATTGTAATAAACGAAATTCAATTTTCGGATGTACAGAAAGGCATAGACGTCTTATTTGATGTGTTGGCGAATTATAACTAAAAACTTTATTTACAGAAAATCTGGAGATCAAATACAATTTACCCGATGGTCGTTGTCACTGTAGAGATCAGCCGATGATGAGCCATCGGTTTGGTTACACGAAGTTTCTTCTTGCGTATGATGCAAATGTCTTTTGGAACGTGAACACTAACTCTTGTCGTAGCCTTTCATTTGCTTATAGTGATAGAGCCAATACTCGCTTTCTGGAAAGAAAAAAAGGATGCATTGACAAAGTAATACGCTCGACCAGAACATCGCCCCCCATACCCCCACACACAGACACACATACACACACAAATACGCGTTTATGGGCGTACATGGCAGACGGTTCTAGGGCGGTGGGGTGGTCTTAGGTTGCGTTTTACAACAATGTGATTTCAATCGTGTGGTTATTGACGTTTTATGTTTCAATTTCATCATACTTTTATATAATTTATATTTTATATTTATTTTAGAATATAGCAGAATCCGACGACCCAGATTAGATTAGACTAGATCTAAGTATAAACTAAGATCTAATCTAATCTAATCTGGGTCGTCTGATTCTGCTATATAATAAAATTTCATTGTGAAGCCATGGTTTTAATAACGCATAAAATCCGATTCAAATCAACAGTCCACAATCAACAATAACATGCTGTTAGGGCTAATCACAGAGTGATATAGTGGTTTTTCGGGAAGACAAGATTATTTATAATGACGCCTGAGAGTCGATTTGGGCCAATTTATGTCAACAGCAATGGGGCCGGCTGGGGCCTCTCAGAAATTGTGACGGAGGATACTCATATTGGAAAAACCATTGAAAAACATTTGATGGCCGATTCAAACCAACAGAAAGAATGCTGTTTGGACCACCCACAAAAAAAAAAGGCAGTTTTTTTTATAGAAAAAAGAAGCAACAGTTAATAATGGGTGGGATATAATTTGGGCCGATATATATATACAGAGAGGGGGGGATCAAAAAACAAAACAGCCGACCCCCCCAACACACCAAAAAAAAAGATCGCTAACTTACACGAGAGATATGACACAAAAAAAGACACAAATCCCCACGACTCAACATGCTTCACGTATGTGTTGGTGTAGTTTTGCACTATGTTTATACAAACGCTTTTAGGTTATGTCCGATTGTTTTCATTTGGTGTTTATCTTTTACCAGCGATGAAGGAGTTTCGTGCTGTGGTGATAAAAAAGTTTTTGAAAGGTGAGCGCCCGGGCGCTTTTTTCAGAAATTTGAAAAACCTCGGAGTAAAGCGGGATTTTGTGTACCAAACCATCCGAAGGTACCGTGACACCTGCTCATTGGATGACTGGAAGAGATCCGGTCGTACTCGTACGGTACGGACTGCACGAGTTGTTAAAGTGGTCAGGGAACGGATTAGACGAAAATCACAGCGCTCTGTACGTAAAATGGCCGCAGGTCTGAATGTTTCGAGATCGTCAATATACTGCAAAATGACCTCGGATTCCAAGCTTTCAAGAAACGTAAGGTTCACGGAGTTTCGGAACCTTCCAAGTAGAAACGATTCGAAAGAGTAAGTCTGCTTTTGTCGCGGCACGGTGGGGAAGAATTTATCTTTTCCGACGAAAAGTTATTCGTCTTGCAACAATCCCACAATGTCCAGAACGACAGATTGTGGGCTCTCTCTTCGAGAACGGTTCCAAAGTGCTGCGTCAGTGATGGTTTGGGGAGGAATTTGCAAGCTAGGCAAATTACCACTGGTTTTCATCGAAAAAGGCGTTAAAGAGAATGCCGTATATTATAAAACGGAAGTTTTGGAGAAAGTTGTCAAGCCATATGTACAAGAGGTGTTTGGAGATGATCACTATGAGTTTTAGCAGGACGGAGCGCCATCGCATACTGCAAATCTTGTTCAGGGCTGGTGCCGAGAAAATTTGACCGACTTTTGGGACAAGAATGAATGGCCTCTCAGTTCACCAGATCTGAATCCCTTGGATTATTTCGTATGGTCATACATGCTGGCGAAGGTAAATGACCACAGGGCGTCTAATATGAACCAATTCAAAGCCGTAATCAAACGAATTTGGGACGAAATGCCAATGGAAGTCGTGCCGCCTGTGACGGTTTCGAAAAACGTCTGGAGCTGGTTAAGAAGGTTAAAGGCGGTGTTATTCCAAAACATATGATGTAGTTGATCAGTATTATATTGCAATATAATGGGCAAAGTTATCAATAAAATCTGGATTATCGATTTGAAATAAAGAGTTTTATTTTGTATGAGAATATATTCGACACGGTGTAATGCGCGCTGCCTCTAGAAAAAGTGAACCATCTGCCTCTGGAAAAAATGAGCCATCCAGCTGGTTTGCACTTAACAATTCTCCCAACAAGCGGTCGATCGCTTTGCGTTCTTGGAGGTATCTCATCTTGTTAAATTTCCAATTGAATAGCAACAGTGACCTATCTTTTGAGGTTACTGGGTTTTCTCCGGGGATTCGTAAAAGTAATACCTCCCGTAGTAAATCCCATACAAACTCCATGATATGATTTTACCGATCGACGGAGCCCCCTCACAACAACTATAAGAATAGAAAGGAAGCCAAAAAGTTACTCGGAGCTGACATCTTAATCTTCACATTGATTGTTGTTTTTGTATTCTCCCAAGCGCGCAAGTAACGATCTTTGATGAAGTTTGTCAGAAGTAGATAATTTATCATCTCCATGCGAAGCGCTAAGAGTGGACGGTAATTTATTGCTAGAACGAAATAGACATGAAGAGAAAGTGTATTGATAGTTCCGTATAGGGCAACGGCAGGCTTTGAAAATTGGAAGATCAAGTTTGAAAAAGAGCGGGGGCATTAATTGAACGATAGTATCCGATCAGGCACATAACCCTTTACCATACTACCCCATGCAGGATAGGCAACAAGAGGAGTAAATCCCCTTGACTGGCAAAAGGTTATGCAACCGGTCGGGCTCTTATAATACCTATTGCTTTTTTCTAGTTCTAGCGATTTGTCCCTCTCCCAATGCTGCCTAACACGGGTGAGAAGTTATCTCCCGCTGTTGGGTTTATTTTTAGCATGCACCGCCTATTTCACATATTTGCTCTTCTCGTCATCTGTTATTATAGATCTATAGCGCTATACGGAACTATCAATACACTTTCTCTTTATGTCTGTTTCGTTCTAGCAATAAATTACCGTCCACTCCTAGCGCTTCGCATGGAGATGATAAATTATCTACTTCTGACAAACTTCATCTTAATCTTGTCAAACGCTAACGCACACTGCATCATGTCAACCAAAATCCACACCAGAAACGCATTTTTTTTTCTATATTGAAAAATTTAGTCTATTGTTTCACAGTTTCTCACTTCTGCTATCTGTATTGTCAACAAATAGACTATAATTGTTATTTTTATTCTTCATACGTGGAGTAAAGAATTATGATGATGAGAAGGAAATATTTTTTCATCACCGTGAGGCTCTAGAAGTGGACAGTGATTTTGCTAGAACGAAAGATATAAAGACAGTGTTGATAGTTCCATTAGTGTACGACAGGCTGTGAAAAATTGAATAGAATTAGTTGAAATTGAACGGAGGGTATTTGAAAGGTAGTACTCTACCCTAGCTCAAATTCTTTTACCATACTACCCACGTGCTGGGTAGCAATGATATAGGAAGCACCCTGCGGTTCCTCCGTAGACTACGAAGCTGGCGAAGTGTAGCCATGGATCATGTAATTAGGATACAGATCAGAGGACAGCCAAGACCAACCGAGCCTTGGCCTGGCTGGTTAGGTAAGGGTATAGACCGGGTCTACTAGAAACTCATAGAGGACTTCATTTGAACATTTTAATTTGATATCCGGACAACTGTTTCCGGACATGAAAATTAGGTTACCCGATCTTGGAATGTATTGCTATTGGACTCGGAATACATTCAAGATAAGTTTATTTATAATGCATTGGATCACAATTGGATGCAAAGAAGCTGATCGCAAAACCTCTTACACCGCCTTTCATTCGCTTGGGGTGCATTTTTCTAGGAATATAATTCGAATGAACTCATTACTTTATAAAGCCAGACCACTTCCAGGCCACCCTCGTGAACATCAGCCTATTCATGATGGTGCAGAACCACCCGAGGAAACAATGCTTATAACCAATTATTTCATACCCTTCATACATCATCGCTTGGCAACATCTTCCAGAGAAAGAAACCACACCTCGGCGGCGGTCGACCCGTTTTCCAATATCGTATCCCTCTATAACTCTTCGTTAATAACAATTATTTCGATAATTATGCATAATCCCACAAAACCGAGACTTACTCGGCATCCCTTCCGGGGGGATAATTTAATCCGCTTTCCGTCCGTCGGTCGCCGTCGCCCGATTTTCCTTCCCGTTTGACGTGACCTTTGGACTCTTTGATTTTCGCTTATTATTCTTCCACCTTGTATCCTCGGGCCGGATGCATATTATGCAAGCGCGAGTGATGCATTATGTCCGTGGCGATGTTTTGCATTGGCGCGAACATGCCAAATTGGTAGAGACCTACTCAGGCCAGCCAACGCTGCCCACTTTGGGACGTGTGCTCAAAATGATGCGGTTCTACAGGATTGTGGGGTGGATTCATACTTCAGAGTACATGGGTTTGGGCAAACATGCAATCCAGCCGGTTCTAAACACATCGAAATACAGTATTGATGAGTATTGTAAAATCGAATCCATCGACTGGATAGGCCCCAATGTCCCATCATTAGTTAAAGACATCCACTGAACGCGGCACCGCAGATCCGTATCCAAGCTGGGCTGAGCCATATCGATTCTTGTCATATTTTGAATAACCGCCTTGCCGCTTTCAGGCTGCAAAGCGAGAGATTCCTGAAGCATGCTCCCATAAGTACCGAGACTGCGGTGCACCGCCATAACTCTTACACACAAGGGACATGCTGCCGGTAAGGTGAGGTACCCTGAAGCATAAATTAAAGGAGAATTTTAGCAGCTCTCGCCCATGCAGAACTGAGTCAAGTTCAGACCTTATTTTCACACACAGTCAACGACGAGTCAAGACTTTAATAAGGCAAGCGGGGAGAAAAAACTCATTAATTTTCAGGCTGAAGCTAAATTATTTTTCAATTTAAAAGAAACTCGTGCGTGAATTTTGTGCTCTGCATCATCGGTTTGATTTTTCGTTGTTGTGGCATAAAAAGGCTTTCTGCTGATTCCGTCTGATGGGAGAGTGGTGATTTTTTTTTTAATTCGAGTTGTGACCGCAACGATGATCGCAAATTATGCTCAGCGGTTATTATTCCTCGTTCTCACTTTATACGTTTTCGATTCGTGCCAAGGTATCTTTGGGCAAAATTAGCGAACGTTTATCATAAGATATGGTTTTAAAAATTTGTAATTAATGCCTTCGCGGAGCTGTAACAGAGAAGCATTATGCCACATTGCCAGTGGGTATTTATGAACAACTAATGGCGAACAGGTTTAAAGTAGTTCCCATCAAGTGCATGTCTGGAATTCACAATGCAAAATTTGAAACCGTTTGTCCAACGTGCATGCCATGTGTAAAGTCAGTGACGTTTTAGTTCTTTCAACTGAAATTTCAAAACTCGAATATATCCTGTTCTCTTATGACTCAATGAAACAAAACTGACATCTCATCAAGCACTCTAAGGAAGACGTGCTTAATTGCCTAAAATATATTCAAATTAGATAAACTGAAGTTATTAGTGTACATTTTTGTGAGCAGCGTTAATCCGAAATCAAATACTTACTGTTTTAATTGCACATGCTGCTTTTGCTTGGATGCCACCTTCCACTTCCGAAATGGGGAGCAAGCGCAAAACAAAAAAAAACTTCCAAATCTTAGAGAATTTTAACTAATTTCTTTCGTTTTCTTTCATTCCCCCTTTTTCCTCTTTCATTTTAGACAATGAAGCAGAAGTAAATTTAATCGATTATCTTCGCCCACCGGAGGAAAGCACGCAGTTGTAGTGCAGAGCAATCGAAAACGAACGGTCCAAGAGCCCGCCAATAGCAAAAATGGGAACGTATTCTTGGACTGAAATTCACAACGTTTTCGGCGGATCTACACTACGATTGCGACATGTATGTGTGCCGATAACGTTTCACATTGCCGGCTGGAGTCTAACGGAGGGAGCGGACACTACCTCATCCGAGGGTCATTCGGTTGATCTGAGGATGGAATCAACTCATCACTTCAACACGTGATATTTGTTTTGTTTAAAATCAATTTCTATGAGAAAATCAACAAACTGTTATATTTTTATTAAACACAAAGTACTAAATTAAGCACATTATTTCAAAATTTGAGATATATTCTATTACAAACAATTAGAATGAAAAATTCGGCAGCAGTTTACAAAACGTTCGAGTTTAGATTTTTCGACTTAGAAACAGAAAAAAGACACTATCCATTGCACCACCATCAACATCATCTGATGGAAGTCGAAAAGCGTAAGCTTGATAGTTTGCTATTGCTTTGCCAGAACTGTAGGTTTCACAAGAAGCACTAGGGAAGTTGATTAAAAATCACTTTTCAAACAGCCTATTTATTATATTAAAAAGCACAACTGAAAGTCTAGTTGAAGCGCACAAAACGAAAAGAAATAAGTGCAAAAACAGCGCTAAAGTAGAGAACAAATACGTATGTAGGTAGATGCTTTTCTTCGCCCTAAATCAATTCTTATTAACGATAATTTCTAGATTAATGACGTTTTTCTTCAACCATGAAATCGGATAATGTTAAGCTGTTAACGTGAGAGCGAGAAAAACAGCAGTAAACAGACGTGAACATATAACAACGTTCGCTCGATAAACAACAATGTTCAGAAAATGATTGCTTTCGTTGCATAAAGTTTACCTAAATGGCGAGGAACTTTCACACAATGATAGATACATTTGATGCGAGGATTTAAAAACAAAATAAAAATATCTATGATTGCTGAGAAGTGATAACAGAACTGAAGGGAGCTAAATGATGCTGTTAATGAAAGAAGGAGTACTAATAAGTTCTATATGAATGCCTCTGTAATTATTAGACTATAGCAAGCAGACTAGTGAAAGGAAGAAAATCTTATTACAAGTTAGCGCAGATTATACACGTGTTTGTAGGGTATCGCACAAAGCAACCATCCATACCCCGCATAGTGTTTAAGAGATTTGAGCATGAGAAAATATTAAAGTAATAGTTTTTATCAGCCAGCAAGAAATGCTTTTGCTTGTTACTTTCGATGACATTCTCACCCGCAAAGAACTTCCGCTCTTATCAACGTCTTATACATGGAACACTTAATACGGGGTAAGTTTTTCCAGACCTCAGGGTCTTGTGGAGCCATTCACGACTTACGGCAATGATCAGGCCTGGGGTTTATTTATTAGGTGCGCAACTAAGTTCTCGCTGTTTTTTTGGTGAAAAAGGAACTTTATTTTGAAAACAAAGGTTACAAACGAATTATTCAAAGTATTGCTCATCACTAGCTACGACTTTTTCCCATCTTTCTGGTAGAACGTGAATACCATTTCGATAGAACTGTTCGTCTTTTGATGCTATCCAAGAATCAAGCCATTTTGAGATGTCATCATATGAGTGGAATTGCTGACCAGTGAGACCATGTGCCATCGAACGGAACAAGTATTTATCGGACGGTGCAATATCAGGAGAATATGGCGGGTGGTGTAGGACTTCCCATTTGAGCGTTTCCAAGTAGGTCTTCACGGGTTTCGCAACGTGAGGTCGAGCGTTGTCATGCTGAAGAATCACTTTTTCGTGTCTGTGCTCGTATTGTGGCCGTTTTTCGTGCAGTGCCCGGCTCAATCGCATCAATTGAGTTCGATACCGTTCCCCGGTAATGGTTTCGTTTGGTTTCAACAGCTCATAATAAATAACACCAACTTGGTCCCACCAAATACACAGCATAACCTTCGCAGCGTGAATATTCGGCCTAGGCGACGATGTTGAAGCATGCCCGGGCAGTCCCCATGAATGTTTCCGTTTTGGGTTACTGTAATGAATCCATTTTTCGTCACCCGTCACAATGCGATGTAGAAAACTCTTCCTTTTTTGCCGCTGGAGTAGTTGTTCACAGACGAAAAAACGACGCTCAACATCTCTTGGCTTCAAATCCAAAGGAACCCAAGTTCCTTGCTTTTGAATCATTCCCAACGCATGCAATCGCTTAGAAACGGCTTGGCGGGAAACTCCTAATCCTGAACCAAGCTCTTCTTGCGTTTGACACGGATCCTCATCGAGCAATGCCTCCATTTCAGAGTCTTCGAAGTTTTTTGGCCTTCCTTCACGCGGACGATCATCAACACTGAAATCACCGTTTTTGAAGCGACGAAACCAATCACGACACGTTGTTTTACTCAGAGCAGCATCGCCGTAAACTTTTTGGAGCTCTCGATGTGCTTCAGCCGCCGTTTTCTTCGAACGAAAGAAGAAAATCAACACTTCTCGCAAATGACGATTATTTGGCACGAAATCAGACATCTTCAAATAACCAAAACATATAACACTAAACCAAAATCACTGATTTGGCAAAGTGGTTTGTTTACCATATATCTGAGCTTGGTTTATGACGCTTGAGATGTACAACATTCGACCAGCACTTACTACTGGCGCCATCTATTGCTAAACAGCGGGAACTTAGTTGCGCACCTAATATTTTTTTTTTTTTTCTTTTTTTTAAAGTTTTTTTTTTATAAATAAATTATTTTTTTTCTCCAAAATAGAAAAGAAAAAAAACCCCCCACCAGCGCAAGGATAACCTATGTCTGCAGGACTATCCTCAGCAGGTTGCTCCGAGAGAATGGCCTACGTGATGGCTTGTTGTAACAGGTCCATTCGATCTCAATGAGGACCTTCGGAAGACTACGGACAGAAGGCCGGGTATGTTCACGTGAAAAGGGACTGGCGACTCCAAACCCTTGTCCAGTCAACAAATCCATCGACTGCCTTAGGCTAACACAGCCACCCCAATCCCAGTTATATCGTTGTTATAGGAACAGTGGAAATTTTTAGCATAGATGATGATGTATAAAAAATGTTAGGATACAAAATGTAGGAAATTTCCCGGCTATATTGAAGCTTAGATTCAATTAACAAATTTATTTTAGTTTTTACTAAACGTGCTGAGATATTACAAATTTCTACTGTTCCTAATAAAATAGTTGTTTAAGATTTAAATTACTTACCATAAAAGCATACTATGTTGTATCATATATTCAGAGAATAAAAATTTATTCGTATAGCACTCATATGCTTTGATTAGCTGATCCAATATGAAATGGATCAAAAACTGAAACCCATATACTTTGCTCAATCTTTAGAAGGTCTCACTGTTTATTAATAATAAAAAAAAAAAAAAAAAACACAAAAAAAAAAATACAAAATATAGAAATTTTGGGGGGGGGGGGGGGGGGGGGTATGGTAGTCACCGCCTATGCACTATCACTTAAAATTTCATCAAAAGTGTTGAGTTTCGTCGACCCGCTTCTTCTGCGCACCTGGCCACGTCCTTACAATTGTTTGAAAAATTGATAATTGTCTTGACCAAAGTGCTGGAAACCCAAACAACCTTCATAAACGTTCAAGAGATAAAAAAAAATTGGCGAGTTTCAATATTTTATTTGTGGAATGGTTACATATGTTCAACATAATAATATGGTTATAAGTGAAATAATATGATGGAATGATTAACCCTCTAATGCCCAGATCTTTAATTTGCTTAAAAAACTAGATTACATTAGTTTTGTGATAAGAAATCTGGAAACGTGAAATTAATCTGACAGAACATTTTTTACACATAAACAATGTGTGTGTATGATAGGTAAGCACATTTTGAAGAGATGCTAGTGTGAGAAGTATCATATAAAAAACATTTGATAATTTTAGAGACATTTTATTGAAGGCCGCCTGAAGGTGGAGTTCGGAAGTAGAGGGTTAAAATAGTAATAATAGGTATATAATAATAGAGACTGTACTCAAAAAAAAAATGCAACGGACAAAAATGATCACTAAAAATTAATTTTAGGTCGGATATTTTTGATATTCTTCGCTGTTTTCCGGAGCTTCATTATCGCTCAGAATTTTTCTACTGGGCGAAGTTCTGGGGAGTTTGGCGGATTTGCCTTCTTCAGCACAAAACATCGTTGTCTTCGTAAAACTCCATCACTGGTTTCGCGTAATGGCACGATGCCAGATTCGGCCAAAACAGAGTGTCGCCTTCGTGGGACCGAAAGAACGGCAGCATGCCTTCTAGAGGCATTCTTCTTCTTAATATATTTGGCCGTTGATGGTGCCGGTCGTTATGTACAGCTTGCTGAATTTGCCACACCCACAGATCGCCTACCACACCAAGTACTTATTGGCAAATTTGTCGACCTTCTCCTTCCGGAATTTCTCCGGAACATCCAGGCGGGACTTGCCGACGAAAAACTCCAGGCCAGGGATGCGCTTTAATGTACATCTAGTCGTCCATTACGATGCATTTCGGCTGCACCAACAACTCAAGGTACAGCTTCCTGGCGCGGGATTTAGCCATTGTATTCTGTTTATCGGTTCGGTTAGGCGTCTTCCTTACCTTAAAGACATGAAGTCCGGCCCGTTTAATTGTCTGCTAAAGGGCGAACACGAAATTATTGCGACACCGAAAATGTCATGCCAATTTTCTTATAATGTTTAAAATCAAACCAAAATTTTAGGGTAGTTTTATACATATATTTACTTCAAAAATCAAAAGAAAAGTTAATCGATGGAGCCTTGAGTGTAAAATTGAACGCATTTTCGCTTGATGCCCTCCATCAAAGTCTTTACAGTGTCATCCGGTACCAGTTTCTCAGTTTTTTTTTTCCATTTTCTTAACATGTCCTTCTCGTCTTTGACTGTCTTCTTGCTCTTCCGAAGTTCCCGCTTCATCATTGCCCAGTACTGCTCCACCGGGCGCAGCTACGGACAGTTTGGCGGATTCATGTCCTTTGGAACAAAATGGACAGAATTGGCCTCATACCACTCCAGGACACTTTTAGAATAGTGGCATGATGCCAAATCTGGCCAAAATAGCGGAGCTTCGTCGTGCTGCTGCAAGAACGGCAAAAGGCGCTTCTCGAGGCACTCAGATTTGTAGATCTCGCCATTTACTGTGCCCTTTGTCACGAAAGGCTCACTCCTCAGTCCGCAAGAGCAGATGGCCTGCCAAATGAGATATTTGGAGATGAACTTCGACATTTTCTTCTTCTTAAATTTGTCGTCCACGTAGAACTTGCTCTTGCCGGTGAAAAACTCCAACCCCGGAATTTGCTTAAAATCGGCTTTTATATACGTTTATATACGTGTCGTCCATCACACAGTAGCCATATTTTGTCAGCATCTTCTCGTAGAGCTTCCGTGCCCGAGTTTTAGCCGTCGATTGTTGCCGCTCATCGCGGTTTGGGAAGTTCTGTACCTTGTATGAATGTAGTCCAGCTCTCTTCTTTGCATTCTGGACGTAGCTCTGCGACATACCGATCTTTTTAGCCAAATCACTGCTTGAGACGTTGGGATTTACTTTAATCATCCGCTTCACCTTTCCCTCCGTCTTTTTGTTCTCCGGTCCCGGTTTTCTTCCAGCTCCTTTGCCGTGGTCCAACGTCAACCGCTCCTGGAACCGCTTCAACACTCTGGAGACGGTTGAATGGTGAATGTTCAACATTTTTCCCAACTGCCGGTGCGACAGGTCAGGAAATTCCAGGTGTTTGGAAAGAATTTGTTCTCTCGACTCGCGTTGGTTCACCTCCATTTTCGTTGAATCGAAAAACACGACTTCGAGTTTGACAGCATGTAAACAATACACATCAATGAGAAAGTGTGCAAAATTTGGTTGATTTTTACCCAATGGTAAAAAAAGTTATGCCCTGTTGAATGTGTCGCAATAATTTCGTGTTCGCCCTTCAGACGTACCAGACGGAAGAATTAACCTTCTTGGCCACGTCCCGAATCTAATGGTTCGGATTGAGCTTGAAGTAATCCATCACCTACCTTACGTTCACGGTTCGCTTTTCTCACGACAAACCTCAATGACCACCTTGTGGAGGGTGATTCGGAACATGCGTAACCGTTCAACTTCTAATGGCAGTGATGAATACTCCAACCGATGGATATTCGATTTCACGAAAAAGGTCTGTCCGGATTCTGTTCCAGCAAAACATATTTTTTGAGAAACATCTCCTAGCGGCGGCTCTCTGGACATCCAATTCACAATTCTGGAATTCTCTATGGCTTCATCAAACAACTCCTCACCCGGATGCGATATGATAAAATTCTATCTGTTGCAGAATCACCCCGCAAACAGACGCTTGGTAGACTTATTTAATTCCTAAATTAATACCTAAATACTTATTTCGAAACAACATTGTACCGTCTGAGTGGAGACAGCTCAAAGTGTTAGCTACACACAAAAAAAACTTGTAGTAAAAACTACCATTTTACCCGACTATGCCTATTTTCAAAACTACCATGAAATTTCAGTCAAATTTACTACGTTTGTGGTACAACCTTCAACATTTGACAGACCTCATATTGATATCCACCGCACCATGGTTGATCTAATCGCAGGCATGGTAAAATCAAACGCATTTATAGTCATTCGAAAATGGTTGGTGTTTGCGCTAAATTTAACCCTCGAAATGGTAGTTTCTACTGCGTTTTTTTTACGTGTATTCACCACCATCGTCTAAGCATAACTCATACCTCACAATTGCTATGTTTTCGTGCATTAGGAAATTGTTGGAGAAAATGATCCTTCAATGGCTCGACCACTGTGTCGAATCAAATAACCTGCTATCAAATACACAGTTTGGGTTCCGTAAGAACAAAGGAACAAATGATTGTCTACCGTTGCTTTCCTCAGATATTCAATTGGCCTTCAGTCAAAGATGGTAAATTAACAAGATGGCCCAGATATTATTTTCTAGAATAATCTAGAGGATACACGGTTCATAGTGTGCGTCGAGATTTTGAGGGTTTGTTTTGATTGTTTTGATTCAAAGATGAAGTGTCCCATCAGTAATAATTGCTTGAAACCATTTAAACCAAACCGGAAACTCATAAGAGCAGCTGCTATGGAAATTTATTTCAAGTAGCAACGAAACGCTTCGACGCTCGAGAGGAAATGGCTATTTTGTGCTATTAGCTTTGCTTTTCGCTGTACATGTTCGACCATGCATATATGTGTGTTTGTTTTGTCTATCAATGTGGTTCAACGTTATCTCGTTGACGATCAGAGTGGCGCTGCTATCTGTCTCTAAAATTTAGAAAGAGTGAAGGGAGTCTGCTTCAGTAGTCCTGGACATTAAGGGGGCTTTTGATTCTGTTTCCAATGAAATGATCTTCTCACTTGAAGAACTGACAACTTCCAGAATTAGTTACATGGGACTACCCCAAGGCTAAGTCCCCTTCTTCATAACTTTAATGTCAAAGAAATTGACAATTGTTTGACAGAACAATGTACGCTAAACCACTTGCTGACGACCGTGTGGTTTCCTTAAGTGGCTCACATGCCGTTAACTTGCAAGGACCATTGCAAAATTCCCTAGATACCTATCTTCTTGGGCTAGGAGTCTGGGGATCGAATTTTCACCGCAGAAAACTGTACTGGTAGTGTTTACTCGAAAGCGGTATCCAGCTCAACTGCAGCTTAATCTTTTAGGCAGAAACATTAACCAATTGTTGTCTTTCAAATACCTTGGGGTCTGGTTTGATTCAAAGTGCACTTGGAATGCCCACATTAGATTTTTTTTTTTAAGTGTGCAGGTTGCAGCATCAGAGCTCGTTTGTCAAGGCCTGCATCTGTTCTGATTGATCCACTACTCGCACGGTTTCAGACGAAGGTAACCAATGTCGGTCAGATAGGCACTGTTAGCGTTTGAGTATCGGGATCAATCGGCAAGGCATTAAATTTTAAGAGGTTGATTTTGACTCACCTGTTGAAGTTTGTTCTTACTTTCCCTTCTTCGAATCCCAAGTAGCAATTCAAATGCAAATTGGTTTTATTCATGTTTTATGGTAGTTTTATCAGAGCATTATGGAGTTCATCCGGTTTTATCAGGGCATTTTCCAAGTTAAGGAGGTTTTAATTAATTAACAGTTCTCAAGAGTGATTAAAGAACACTTGAAGAAACCTCCATAAAACTGCATCATTTATAAGTGTTATTCACCTTATCAGTAGTTTTATAAGATACTTGATCCCCCTCTCAAGACATCGTTTCGCAACTTGCATAAAACCTGATAAAAGTTTTGTAAAAGTTTTATGACACTCTTCTTTAAGATGAATGTATCTTGGAAATGCTGCCATAAAACTCTCTTAGAACCATTTGATTTTAAAGAAGAGCACATATTCTTGAGAAAGAACATTATGTGAAAAATAAACAAACTGTCGCAATGGACGCCCACAGGTGGAAGAAATTATAAACCAGCGGATCGTTCAAGCGGAAATTCAATAAAAACCTATCCAATATATTGAACACTCCTTCATCTCAGCCACCAACGACAATTTTTGTTTTTGACCATTCCATTGGATTCGCAGCCTACTGAGACTAACTTATCAAAGGGGTCTATGCGTTATGCGTAAAACGAATAAAATAAAATGGTGCAATGTGTCGCCAGTTAAAAACCGAAATGCATAACTCATGATATTTGATTTTATGCCAGTTATGCAAGTTAAACCTAACGTCTCAGGTAGTGCGATATATGGCGCACCACCGTGGAAATACAGCGCAGTACTTTTGACGTAAGGTTTAATGTGCACTACGATTGTCAAATGTTATGTTAATGTTAAATTCTCCCGAGTCGTGCATTTTAGTTCCCAATAGGCTTCACATTTAAATATTGTCGTTGCAAGTTAAAATTGGTATATCATCTGAGCGAAAATCGATTTTTCCCATGATCCGCACGT
Organism: Aedes koreicus; assembly: GCA_024533555.2. Lineage (NCBI taxonomy): Eukaryota > Metazoa > Arthropoda > Insecta > Diptera > Culicidae > Aedes > Aedes koreicus. The sequence goes on along the minus strand of JAHHFK020000146.1, from coordinate 82,155 downwards.
TTAATCCAAAGTCGGAAGTAGTGCGCTGGAATCGCTCAGTGATCCACTACACAGTGCACTTCTTCCAACCTAGGTTCAGCATACAGATCAAGAGAAAAATCATCTTTCGCTCAACTGATGTTTCAGCCATCGACGCAATATTATTATCTGTTCTTCTTCCCCAATCCATTGTTAGCATATTCAAGTTAGAGTTTTTTTAAATGTTTTAATCGCCTTACGCTGGTGATTAAAAACAACAAATTATAAGCTGTAATTATGAACAACAACTATGCATAGGCACTTTTGATTTGAACGTTCACATTTTCTTTGTTTATGATGTGCCTTCTCCACAATGATTTTATGGCTATCTTACGAAAGACTTGTTTACCTTGAGCAATTCAAACAAGTTTTATTCAAGCGTTACTCCTCTTTTTCAAGAATAGAACAAGTAAAGATGAACTTATCGCTCTCCTTAAAAAATCTTGTTAGTCTTGTGCAAGAAAGATTAGTTTTAAAGGCGTTTTATGGTAGTTTTAGATAAAACCATTGAAAAAATGGCGAGCGTGGCTATTCTGGATTCCCTCCGAATGGTAGCCATTTTCATATACATGCAACAAAACTCTCTTTTTTCCAATGCTACGAACAATTTCTGCTGTTTAAAATACATTTTGAAACTTAAAATGGATTGTAGACACAATTTATTCAAGATCTAACAATTTATCAACAACAATTTAAAACATTTTTATTTTTCAAATAAATCAATGTTCTAGCAATGATTCCGTGGCGCTTTAAAATTTTCGAACTTTTATGTTATAAAGCACCAATAAACTGAACGTCGCATGAAAAATTTATCAATTGCAGGCGAACAACTCATGCATTTATGGTCAATTTTACAATTAATTTACATACGTATCCACTTTGGAAAAGAAACATAATATGTATATCGATGTTTTTTCTCTCTTAAAAAAGTCCCCATTCAGCAGAACGAATCCAAAAATGGAATCTTCGAAACATCTTTGTGACGCACTGGAAGTGTTCTTAAAGAGGAAAATCATAAAAAACAAAAGTTATTTTTTTTTTATTATTATTTAATTTTTTCTCACTCAAAAAAAAAAAAAAAAAAAAAAATAAATAAAAAGGAAAAAAAATAAGAACCCCCCCTGGGGTCCTTTTTTAATTATTAGGGTTTTTTTTTTGTTTTTTTATGTTATATAAAAATTATATTTTTTTTTGTGTTTTTTAAAAAATTTTAGAAACTTCTTCTACAAACCAAAAAAAAAAAATTTTTTTTGTGAGGGGAGAGAGAGCGCGCCCTCCACACGATATTTTTTTTTCACACGTGAGAGATACAAAACATAGAAAAAAGAGAGATAGAGAGAGAAAAAAGAGAGAGAGAGAGAGAGAGTGGTGATTAGTACATTATTGTAATTGATAAGTTCAGATATGAATTAGTTCTCATCTGTTTCTTCTCCTATTGGTTGTTGTTGCACTGGTACCGCAAGTTATTGTCATCCAACTTGCTCTTCGATCTCATCCACTGATTGTTGATGACAATTTTGAAAGCATTTGCCACCTCTCATGTGTCTGAAGAGATTACTTCAATGATGCAGATCCAGCTTTCCTGTTGACTCCAGTATACCAAAAAAGAAACAGATATATACTGCCATTCTACTCATAATTGTCCCATGTTCTATGGGTTTCCCTATATACATGGGACAGTTATGCTTATAACGGCAGTATAGTCATTAGAAAGTGATATTATCAAAACGAAATGGCTATTCAGTATGGTTTAACGGATGTGAAATGAGGGAAAATCGGAATTAAACATGTTTGGGGGGAAACAACGAGATGATTAAATCATTGTCAAAAGGATTTGTTATCCATGCGTTATTATATTTTCAATATAGCAACTCAATCAACTTATGCAACTACGACTCATGTTCTATGCTAATATTAAAAATGTTCCGTCACGTCATATCTTCAAGTGATCTGCGTAAGCCCCCCATTTTGTTCAGACCCTTTTGAACTAGATGAGGTGAAATAAGGAGCCCAGTATTTTAGAACTAATAATGACATGATGAATGTCATCACTTACTCCTACTTGACTTCCGCCTCGACCAACCTGGCGGAACGTCGCCCAATTCCTTACTGAATCAAAGGCAGTTCAGATAACAATCATACGTTATTGGCAACAAAAACAACAGAGAGAAGAGAAGAAAAAAGAAATTAGAAAAGAGACAATAACAAAGTAATTGTTAATGTGAGTTAATGAAAATAATTATAATAGACACTTCCACCTACCACCAAGAGTAACAATAAAGCATGAAAAAAAGTTAGTAATAATACATAACTACAATATAACTAATCTACGTGGATGAACGTTGGTTTCGGGGTCTTGTTAGTGCTAGAATTGTTAGTATAGACCCGTACTTAAGTTCTGGCGGTCCTCTAATATTAGTGATAGGCAGCTGTAGTTAGATCATGCGCAACTGTTTCTATTGCTATGTTAAAGGTATGACAAATCAAGTTTCGAAAAAATAAATCACTTAATTTAATAGAAATATCTCAGCTATAATAATTAGTATTAATCAAAAGGTTGATTATATCGACACTTGACGAATCATCGTCAAACCCTTCATCCTTGGCCAGGGAAAGTGCACTTGGAATGCCCACATTAGGTATTTGAAACAAAAATACCAAAAAAGGATCAACTTTCTCCGTTCAATTTGTGGCACATGGTGGGCTGCTCATCCGGGAGACCTCATAACTTTTTTTTATAAAACAATAATTCTCTTTGTTCTAGAGTATAGTTCTTTTGCTTTCTCTCGGCAAAAACAAATTTACCTTCTGAAATTGGAACGAATTCAATATCGTTGCCTGCGTACGCAAAACATGATTCTTGAAGTTCTGGAAGGAGTAAACCCACTCCAGAATCGGTTCTGGGAGCTCTCGCTCAGAATATTAATCAAATGTGAAGTGAAAAACGCATTTGTTATAGAAATAAATTTTGAATAAATGTTAGGGTTGAACACACAATTTCGATTTATGAGAATTTACCACCACTACATATCGTCGGATATGTGTCTTCCGTACTATACTCCAGACCGAGCTCACTTCACCTATAGCAGTTCCTAAATTCATTATGATCTTTCCATGAAACAAGCATGAGATTCCGGAACAACTTTGTTCTGTTATAATACAGCGTATTTTAACTGAAAAGTACCAACACGTCAATTCCGAAAACAGGCTTTTCACTGATGTGTTCGCAACTACCAGTGCGAAAATAAAATAACGATTCAATTAGTGCGCAAACCCTATCCCGACAACGTTTTCATTTCCCCGTCTCTCGTTACAAAATGGCCTATCAAAAACCATACCTTTTGTTTGAAAACGGACTGTCTTTTCTGCTCGTTTCCCTTTCTTCGACTTTCCGTATTCAATTTTAGGTGCAAGTGTGTTTGTGTGTGGTGCAAGACCCGAAGAGCCTTCTAATCAACCGATCAGCAGCAAACCGTACGTCGGTCATTTTTTTCATCAACGCTAGCAAAGCGTATTAAGCCGCACCGATGCAACGAACGCGTTGATTGGTTGGCGCCAAAATTGAATCACGACCAATGTGTTTCCGGAAGAAGAAGATTTCTGCTATAAATGTAGACCGCTTAAGCTCATTTACTTACAACATCATTCAGTTCGAACAAGCGACACGTACGGTCATGTTTTTCGCTCTCTCGTAAAAAAAAGTTTTATCCTCTAGCGGAGGAGGAGTTACAACATCGCCCTGCGCTACAACATCAACTGCCATCTGCTTCCAGATTTTCAGCTGCAGTCTATAGAAGCCACGGGAAGTTGAAACTGCCGTCGGCCCTATCACAATCATCGCGGCCCCAAGCAAGCCAACACCGCTTACGGAACAACAACGGTCCTACGGAACGACATTCGCAAGCTAACTCGGAGGCAGGGGCAGTTTATCATCGCCGGCGACCTAAATGCGAAACACGAAACCTGAGGGAACACCCGGCGCAACCGGAACAGAATAATGCTGCAGGAAGACCTGGAAGAGGGCCATAACACCGTCCTGGGCCCGGATACTCCCACCCGGTTGAGTAGATCCGTGGTCCATTCGACAATCGACATCTTCCTCACCAACATGGGGAACAACATCGCCCAGCCGGTAGTACACCAGGAGCTTAGCTCGGACCACTATCCAGTGGTGGCCGAAGTTGGGATCGGCATCGGATCTCCAGACGGAACTACCATCGTGCCAGATGGGATAGGTTGCGACAACACGTCGACGACACCGTCGATTTCAACGTGCACCCCGAGTCAACTGATGACATCTATCAGCAACTGAAGAGCATCGAGCAAGCGATCTCCCAGGCCCGGGAGCAACATGTACCGATGATTGATCAGGTGAGCAACTCTGTACCCATTGATAGACTCACTAAAGACTTAATACAATTGCGAAACGCCATCCGAAGGCAATACCAGCGAACTGGTTTGTCAACGCTAAAAAGTCATTGTAATAGAGTGACGAAAATTATTAAGGCCAGAATGGTGGACCTTAAGAATAACAATTTTACCGACAAGATTCGCTCTCTCCCAGATTGTGCAAAGCCGTTCTGGAAGTTGACTAAAATTTTGAAAACTAAGCCAAGGTCCATTCCGCCGTTGATCCTACTAGACAGCAATGGCTCTAAGAATCGCTTGATAACTCCTGCAGAAAAGGCTGCTGAGATAAGTCAACACCTCGTCAGCTCCCACAATCTCGGACAAAACATCGTCAGTCCAAATGAAGCTACCGTTAGCGCGCTTAATACTACCATCCAGTAAGCCACAACCGACTTCACAGAGGCCCCACCCCAGTTGGAGATTTCAGCTGACGAATTGTTGACTTATATCAAAGGCTCAAAGAACATGAAGGTCCCAGGTTTCGACAACATCATGAACTTGGAGCTCAAGCAATTGAGCCCCCAGTTCTATAACCATCTGGCGATCGTTTTCAACCAATGCTTCCGACTTGCCTACTTCCCCTTGTGTTGGAAGTCAGCCAAAGTCATCCCCATCCAGAAGCCTGGGAAAGATCCTTCATGTTCCAAAAGCTATGGGCCCATCAGCCTTCTCTCAGGAGTATCGAAACTGTTTTAGAAAGCGATCCACCGTCGGCTTCTCTCGTCTGCCGACGAGCTGAACATCTTGCTCAACGAGCAGTTCGGATTCCGACGTGGTCGCTCAACAGTGCACCAACTTAACCGAGTAACCTACATCCTCAAGCGGAACAAGTCTGTTGCGAAATCATCTGCCGTGGCACTTCTCGATATCGAGAAGGCCTTCGATAACGTGTGGCACGATGCACAGTGATTCCAAGGCGGAAAATGTCGAAAAATCAACTTTCTCATTTTACAGAAAATATATTTTTCTAATTTTGCACACCATTTAAAATATCTTTTTCCAAAATTTTACGAAGATTTGATCATAATATATAGTGGCCACATTCAGTTTTGGATCGAAACCCATCACGTGACTCATCAAATAACATGAGAACTCAAAAATATGTTCAATGGTGATGACATCAAGTATCCAGGACCATAATGACCACATCCGGGTTCTTATTCCTAGTACTCCCAGGAAAGTGTTAAAATGGTCAGATTTCACGATACGTGGATAAATTTAAGTGTTTATTTTCAAATAAATTTACATGCAATGCGACGACGAATTCACTGTAGTATCCAATTTTTTATTTCGACTGGTTATTGCATGGCCTTCCGGATCATCCGGAATATGTGGAATATCTGAAGAGTTGTGCATCACTTTAGTTTTAGAGTAACACGATTTTTACCATACATTTTTACAAAAGGAAAATATAGATTGCTTAGAAAACCGATACAATCATTATAATGACTTTACGTTATATCGTCTGAATTTCCTTAATTGAAATAAACATGAAAATTGTAGTCGACCCTAAAATAATAAAAACTGGACATTTATTTAATTATTTCAAAGATTTTTTTATATCTATATGAATTTCTAAAACAATAACTCGTTATTTTTCATATACTTTTATCATAAAAAATTGAAGATAATGGTTCAAAAGTTATAATTCCTTGAGAAATGTATATTTTCTAAAATTTAGTTTTTTGGACAACCCTATTTAAAATGGATCACCCAAATGACAAATATATATTTTTCGAAAAGGAACAGACCTACCTAGTTTTACAGAATTCTAAGATCCTCTTCATCTTTTTGGTTTCGAATTACTGAATTATCAAATTTTTCGAATGTTCCGGAACTTCCGGAGGACCACTTTTAGAGCCGTACATTGTTCTCCACATCGCTTTGTTTCTTACATTTTATGTACAAATGGTTTTGAAAAGAATCGTATTGCTTTAGGACGAGACTAATGAATTCACCATTTTATCGGATGTTCCGGATACTCCAGGAGGCCATAAAGTGGCCATATCTCAAAATTGTGGCCTAATACGACAATTTAGATAACATATTTGAAATCAGCGGCAAAAAAATTACTTGGAAACACGTAACTTAGCTAGGTAAATTCCATTTTTAGACTTTCCGCCTTTTGTATGGAATGGAATCACTGTGCGATGGCCTGATGTATAAGCAAAAAATATACAATCTTCCTATCTTCCTGGTGATGATAATTAAAAATTATCTGTCGGACAGGACATTCCGTGTTTCGCTGCAAGGTGCACATGAGATCTCCGTCGGCGTTCCGCAGGGAAATATACTAGGTGCACTTCGGTTCAATCTATTCACCTCGGACATACCCCCGCTCCCTGAAAATGGATCTCTGTCGTTGTTTGCCGATGATACCGCAGTCATCCACAATGGTAGGGTAACAAGAGCGCTTACAGCGAAACTACAGCGAAGCCTGAATGTTCTGTCAGAATACTTCACCGAAGGGAAAATCTGTATCAACGCGGCAAAGACCCAGGTCATCCTCTTCCCATACTCCAATTCTCCCAGACTTGTTACACCTGAGGATTGTAAAATTAGCCTAATCAGCTTCTATCTTGGCGTTACCATAGACAGCAAGCTTATTTTCAGGGAGCAGGTTGACAAATTTGCAACAAAGTGTAACGTTCTGTTGAAACTACTGTACCCATTGACCAACAGAAGGTCTACATTATCCCTGAAAAACAAGCTTGCTGTCTACAAGCAAATCATACTTCCAGTCATCGAGTACGGCATGCCAATCTGGGAGAGTTGCGCAAGAACACATCACCTGAAGATTCAGCGTGTTCAAAATAAGTTCCTCAGGATGATCCTAAACACCCCTTCGAGGACAAAAACTTTTAAGGTCCACCGTCTGGCCGAGATAAAAATGCTCGACAATGCCCCAAGGGCTGATCTTAAAAAATATTTTTAACCTACAAAACACACTAAACACATCAATCACATAAAACACTTAAACAAAGCTGAAGAGCCCAATAGACTAAAACACTTAAAATTTGTTATTTAGTATGTAAGACAAAGAATGAAAATAAAGATCAATTTTAGTAGTTGTCATTTACTTACTTACAGTCCATACTTACAATCGAGAAGATAAAATAGAGACAGTTTTGTAAAGTTACCTTTTGTGCCAGCCTTCTTTCTCCGAACCGAACCGAAACAAAACAGACTTTTTCAAGTCCATCAATGAGTTAATTCGAAACTCTGTCCTACTAATCCTAGTATTAAGTCATTATATTATGAAAAAAAAAGATTTATCGGCTCCGTAGAGCTAACGCAATTGAGCCTCATAAATAAATGAACAAGTTAAAAACAATTACAATTTATTTGCGTATTTAGTTAATAAAATCGGCCAAGCGGTTCAAAAGTTATAAATTTTTGAAATAATTCTTTTTTTAAAAAGGTCGATTTTTTGGACCACCCTAATACAGAGATGGTCACACTAATGACAAAAAAAAAAAAAAAAGCAGAGTGTAAAAGATTTACCGGTTTGATATGCATGTTTATGTATATGAAGTGTTATGTTTGCTAAATTAACATCTCTACTGTAATGATCGATAATATGTTCCAAACATTTCAGAAGAATGAACTTAGACTTATTGGTATGAAACTCTTCACTTCTTTACTCGACGAGCGTTCTCCGCTCGGAACAATATATCTGTTACGGCACGCCAGGATTCAGGAAGTACCCCGGAGAAAAACTGCTAAGAGGGAGTTATTTTTCAATACATTTTCAATGATTTTCAATACAAGTGCTCGAATCCCTTCTGGAGCAAAATTTAAATAATAGAATCGCTATTTTTAGAATCCGGCATACTTCTATTACTTCATAGGAGGAGAGAAGTGGCTTTAAGAATGAAAATGAAATAATATAAAATGATTGTGAACTATGAAATCTATGAACAATAAAATGAATAAATAATATTATATGCTTACATTTACATTTAAATAAATCGTCTTGGAAACTTTTAGGGTGCCTTAGCCCAAATTAATATACAAATCGATCAAATTTCTGCAATTCTTCATCTTCATTACTGGATGAAAAGGTTGGTCCATGGTAAATTGCCAATCTCATCAAGGATGTCATCACAAATCTAGGTGCAAGTACATGAAATATGCTGCAAAGAGCTTTATTATCAGTTCTGTTCTAATATTCCATGCCTATTTCCTTCATCCTTTGCTCAATTTCGAGAGTAGGCAGCCCATTTTCTTTGTTGTAATTGTAATTTACCATCAATTGCTTCTGCTCTAGTCCAGGAATATGATCATACAGGGAACTTTCCAATCCTCGATCAATATCATTTTCCTCACGTAGCACACAAAAATAGATCAAGAAAATTGCTACACTAAGGTTTACTACATACGGTTGGAACCAGGGCATGTCCGGATTGACTTGACCGCTTCTAGTTTGCTCAGCTTTCCACCGGCTCGCAGGGCTGTTGAAATATTTGATCGGTTCATCTTTAACATGCTCTTCTTCGGAAGTGTTTTCCAACTTCTTAAAGGTTTTATTGGTAGTACTAAATGATCGAATGGGTGTTCGATGCCGGTATAGAATGCTCCTGCTAAAAGCATATTGACATAGTGTTTATCACGGATCCGAACATATGTAACGAAAACTAAAATTGAAATTATAATTTTGAATTTAAGAGCTACTTACAGGTGAACAAGGGTAGGAATTGTTTTGCCTATTGCTATTTGGAACATTTTGTTCTATGAATCTTTAACAAAACTAGGAGAACACTTTCAGAAAAGTCAATCGAATTGCACGATCTTACACAATATTGTTATGAATGATTTTTTTTTTGTTTTGATCTGGGTCTGCGGGTTTTGTGTGCGAATGTGTGAGAGAGAGCTTGACAAGAAAACAATGCAGTTTCGTAACGCTCCAGGAAAGTAACGTCAGTGATGTTCATTGTCTAAAACGGCGCCAAAGTTCTAAATAGTATACCATGGAGACAACAGTGGATTGCCAATTTGGTGAAAAATCTGCAGATATTCCAGCATTTCTGGATTCGGAGGAGATAGATTTCGGTTCTGAGCCTTTATCTAATCAAGTCGATGAAGTGCATACCGAAAAACTGCTTCATAATGACCAAGGAGCAGAGGATGGAGCGATTGAACCTACAATACCGACGGCCATCAATATGCAGGACGAGTTGGTTGCAGAAGAAACTCCAGAACTCGATACAAACATTGAAGAACCGGATCAAGTTTCGGAAGAAAGCAGAAAAGGTAGCTATAATATCGTTTAAGAGTTTGTGTTGCCGCCGATGAGGACTAGTTATTTATTCACCTTAAGAGTAACTTCAACTCATTCATAATTTTGCAAAGGGGCCCACTACCATGATTAACCTTCCTAATGCATTCGAACTATATGACCCGAAGTGTGCCTTCAAATTGTGTAAACTTTTGAAAATAACAAGCTATAGGTCTAAAATGTCAGGACTTTTCCTGCTTCGAGGAATCGTTTTCAGCCAAATTTTTTTTTCTTGCGTTTCTCTTCGGATGTCCAATATGATCCTGCCCTGGTTACATGGTATTTAAGGGCCTATTCATAAACCACGTAGACTTTTCTGGTGGGAAGGGGGGAGTTGGCCAAAGTCTACGCTCCATACAAAATTTCAAAAAATTGTATGGAGAAAAGTCTACGAGGGGGAGGGGGGTCTGAGATTTTCAAAAATGAGTAACAATTTGATCAAAAGTTTTCATGTTGCTAAATATAATGTATCGAATGTATCTGGATATTGTTTCCGCATTTTCTCACTTAGTTTAAAATTTTAGATACATATATTTTTATAAAAAAATAAGCTTGAACAGTTCAACATCATTGATTTGTAATCAAAGAGCGGCATTATTACCCCTCCCGATAATCGGCAGTGCATAGTTATAACTCACAAAAACGAATACGACTTAACAACGAACAATAAAAAAAATATAAATTGTTTTTTGACAGTATTCCGGTAAAAAAATTACCGGAACTTCGTATTACCGAACGTGCAGCTGTTGAAAAAGTATTACCGAATACTGTAAAATTTTCTAAGTGTACAGTTTCACTTAAAAGTGCGGTTACTCTTTTGATGAACAACGTCGCTTTTTAGGATTTTTTTACTTTTTCTATGTTAGAGGATGTAATATTAACCCAGCCCCTTCATATGGCTTATGAACCAAATATGCCATTATTTCAGCGATAATCGAAATCCCGAATTCCCTGTAAGAAAATTACAATATCCCTAACTTTATCGTTAAACGTCCTGAATTTGACTCAATTTGATAGAGGTCCATTTCAATTTACATTTATAGATCTGCATAAAATAGACACAAATTCCAAACTAAGTTTTCTATCGGAAAAATAAATAGTGATTTTGCAAGAAAACGTAGGCCCAATTTTAGTAACACATAATTTAATTTTTATGTTCCTAACTGTGGTCCATTATTTGCATTAGATAGTTTAATGTTGGAATTAATGACTTTGTAATCAAGAGACGAACCAGCCTTCGACTGATAGTCTCATTAATGAAGATAAGATAGATACGGTTCATAAACCACCTAGACTCATTTTTGAAAATCTCAGAGGGGGGCCCTTTGTGGACTTTTCTCCATACATTTTTTTTTGAATTTTGTATGGAGCGTAGACTTTGGAGCCTCCCCCCTCCCCCCAAAAAAGTCTACGTGGTTCATGCATAGCCCCTAATGAAGAATTATGAGTATGTGGCTGTAGGTTTCCGGAAATAAAATATCTTAATACATATCCAATACAAACCTGTATTAAGTGAATTATCATATTTTCAATGTTGTGTGGTCGTTACAAAATAAAAAAAAATAAAAACATTTCAGTGTTTTGAATTAGCTTTGTTTCAATATTTTTTGTATGTATTCTTTGTATTTGCGAACTACTAAGGGCCAAGGTTTAAGACTTAAATCAGGTTTAAAATGGTTCAAATTTTACACGGGATCAGGAAAATGTCGGCAAAAGCGCAGCTTCGTTCCCGAGTCTGATTTAGGCTATTTAATATTGTTTTTTTTTGTGAAGGAAAATTTCCAGGAAACCAAAGATGAGACTGACTTGTAGATTTCGATATATCGTAGAAATGTATTCCTTCATTTTTATTTTTCAGAGCCATCAGAACCACGTTTGGTGCAATTTCCGCTGAGCAAAATAAAGCAGATAATGAAAGTCGACCCAGGCGTTCATTTGATCTCAGGAGAAGCAATTTTCCTGGTTGCTCGTGCTGCAGAGTTGTTCGTACAAACTATGGCGAAAGAATCTTACGCACATACCGTGGCTGGAAAGAAGAAAACCATTGCTAAGCGCGACGTGGATCTGACGATACAATCAGTGGATACTCTGATGTTCCTTGAAGGAATGATGAATGTGCAGTCTTCGTAGATTTAATATAGAAGAGAAAATAGGCCTAAGATCTGTTAAATGTGTCAATTCGTTTTAATTATAAAATGTAGTAAATTATTCATTATAATACTGACTTTCATATACACTTATATTCTAGCCTTACGAAAAACAATACTGATATCACAGACAAATAGTAATAACACATTGAATAGTCATAACATCCATTAGTTAAATAGATTATTTGATATTCGTTGGAAAACCAATGGTATAACGAAATATTGTTTTAATAATTTACATATCTGTCCCATATGGGAGAACAAAATAATTAGGAAAAAATTACTTCAGCGTAGTTTGTCATGGATCTGGTAACCTGATTTTGGTAACTACACGATATTTTCTGAACAAAAAATGAATTCTCAAACTGCCGGTGCCCGTATGTCAGTCCCATTTGAAAACCAGTACCGGAAGTCCGCTATATTTTGCGCATTGCCTAATTTTGCGCAGTTTTGTATATTTCGTGCTTTAACTATGATTTACTGCATATTTGACATTGACTTTCAACACGAATAGCTTGTTATTTGTGTTGACTTTCGATTAATGGGATACTTGATGAGCAAAAATGCTCATACCAAAAACCGCGGTCTGTTAACAGTTGTGCGCACCTCTAAATCGTCAAATTTTCCGCCTCCTGTTTAAGTGTGTGTGCTAAGACAAGTATCAATTATCACTACTCAAAATGAGCAAAACAGGTATGTACTACATTCATCACATAACATTCTGTCTGTTTTGTGTAACACTTTATCAGAAAATTAGCATAATTTGATGCGCAAAATATGCCGCTCCATGTTTCCTCTTCTTTTTGTTAAAATCACCTCCTTCTTGAGGAAAGTATATGCGGTATTCTTCGGAAAATTTGGCCAAAGCCTTGCCAATTGTCTCTCGAGGCATTTCTGTTCGACAGGTTGCCATTCCGCCGAAGATGAATTTTCTGGATTTGGTGAATAAGAAATTCATGGTGAGCTAATAAAACAAAACATTTATAAATATTGCATGATACTAAAAAGATTTTTCGTTCGTTACAGATGACCAACGTTTAGTTTTATTTTTTATTTCACCTATCAATTGCTTCAACAATCTGAGCACAGCTGCCGTTAGCGCGCTTAATACTACCATCCATATAAGCCCCAACGACTTCACAGAGGAGTTGGAGATTTCAGCTGACGAATTGTTGACTTATATCAAAGGCTCAAAGAACATGAAGGTCCCAGGTTTCGACAACATCATGAACTTGGAGCTCAAGCAACTGAGCCCCCAGTTCTATAACCATCTGGCGATCGTTTTCAACCAATGCTTCCGACTTGCCTACTTCCCCTTGTGTTGGAAGTCAGCCAAAGTCATCCCCCCCCCCATCCAGAAGCCTGGGAAAGATCCTTCATGTTCCAAAAGCTATGGGCCCATCAGCCTTCTCTCAGGAGTATCGAAACTGTTTTAGAAAGCGATCCACCGTCGGCTTCTCTCGTCTGCCGACGAGCTGAACATCTTGCTCAACGAGCAGTTCGGATTCCGACGTGGTCGCTCAACAGTGCACCAACTTAACCGAGTAACCTACATCCTCAGGCGGAACAAGTCTGTTGCGAAATCATCTGCCATGGCACTTCTCGATATCGAGAAGGCCTTCGATAACGTGTGGCACGATGCACAGTGATTCCAAGGCGGAAAATGTCGAAAAATCAACTTTCTCATTTTACAGAAAATATATTTTTCTAATTTTGCACACCATTTAAAATATCTTTTTCCAAAATTTTACGAAGATTTGATCATAATATATAGTGGCCACATTCAGTTTTGGATCGAAACCCATCACGTGACTCATCAAATAACATGAGAACTCAAAAATATGTTCAATGGTGATGACATCAAGTTTCCAGGACCATAATGACCACATCCGGGTTCTTATTCCTAGTACTCCCAGGAAAGTGTTAAAATGGTCAGATTTCACGATACGTGGATAAATTTAAGTGTTTATTTTCAAATAAATTTACATGCAATGCGACGACGAATTCACTGTAGTATCCAATTTTTTATTTCGACTGGTTACTGCATGGCCTTCCGGATCATCCGGAATATGTGGAATATCTGAAGAGTTGTGCATCACTTTAGTTTTAGAGTAACACGATTTTTACCATACATTTTTACAAAAGGAAAATATAGATTGCTTAGAAAACCGATACAATCATTATAATGATTTTACGTTATATCGTCTGAATTTCCTTAATTGAAATAAACATGAAAATTGTAGTCGACGCTAAAATAATAAAAACTGGACATTTATTTAATTATTTCAAAGATTTTTTTATATCTATATGAATTTCTAAAACAATAACTCATTATTTTTCATATACTTTTATCATAAAAAATTGAAGATAATGGTTCAAAAGTTATAATTCCTTGAGAAATGTATATTTTCTAAAATTTAGTTTTTTGGACAACCCTATTTAAAATGGATCACCCAAATGACAAATATATATTTTTCGAAAAGGAACAGACCTACCTAGTTTTACAGAATTCTAAGATCCACTTCATCTTTTTGGTTTCGAATTACTGAATTATCAAATTTTTTCGAATGTTCCGGAACTTCCGGAGGACCACTTTTAGAGCCGTACATTGTTCTCCACATCGCTTTGTTTCTTACATTTTATGTACAAATGGTTTTTGAAAAGAATCGTATTCCTTTAGGAAAAGACTAATGAATTCACTATTTTTTCGGATGTTCCGGATACTCCAGGAGGCCATAAAGTGACAATATCTCAAAATTGTGGCCTAATACGAAAATTTAGATAACATATTTGAAATCAGCGGCAAAAAAATTACTTGGAAACACGTAACTTAGCTAGGTAAATTCCATTTTTAGACTTTTTCCGCCTTTTGTATGGAATGGAATCACTGTGCGATGGCCTGGTGTATAAGCAAAAAATATACAATCTTCCTATCTTCCTGGTGATGATAATTAAAAATTATCTGTCGGACAGGACATTCCGTGTTTTGCTGCAAGGTGTACATGAGATCTCCGTCGGCGTTCCGCAGGGAAATATACTAGGTGCACTTCGGTTCAATCTATTCACCTCGGACATACCCCCGCTCCCTGAAAATGGATCTCTGTCGTTGTTTGCCGATGATACCGCAGTCATCCACAATGGTAGGGTAACAAGAGCGCTTACAGCGAAACTACAGCGAAGCCTGAATGTTCTGTCAGAATACTTCACCGAAGGGAAAATCTGTATCAACGCGGCAAAGACCCAGGTCATCCTCTTCCCATACTCCAATTCTCCCAGACTTGTTACACCTGAGGATTGTAAAATTAGCCTAATCAGCTTCTATCTTGGCGTTACCATAGACAGCAAGCTTATTTTCAGGGAGCAGGTTGACAAATTTGCAACAAAGTGTAACGTTCTGTTGAAACTACTGTACCCATTGACCAACAGAAGGTCTACATTATCCCTGAAAAACAAGCTTGCTGTCTACAAGCAAATCATACTTCCAGTCATCGAGTACGGCATGCCAATCTGGGAGAGTTGCGCAAGAACACATCACCTGAAGATTCAGCGTGTTCAAAATAAGTTCCTCAGGATGATCCTGAACACCCCTTCGAGGACAAACACTTTTAAGGTCCACCGTCTGGCCGAGATAAAAATGCTCGACAATGCCCCAAGGGCTGATCTTAAAAAATAATTAAAACACAAAACACACTAAACACATCAACCACATAAAACACTTAAACAAAGCTGAAGAGCCCAATGGACTAAAACACTTAAAATTTGTTATTTAGTATGTAAGACAAAGAATGAAAATAAAGATCAATTTTAGTAGTTGTCATTTACTTACTTACAGTCCATACTTACAATCGAGAAGATAAAATAGAGACAGTTTTGTAAAGTTACCTTTTGTGCCAGCCTTCTTTCTCCGAACCGAACCGAAACAAAACAGACTTTTTCAAGTCCATCAATGAGTTAATTCGAAACTCTGTCCTACTAATCCTAGTATTAAGTCATTATATTATGAAAAAAAAAGATTTATCGGCTCCGTAGAGCTAACGCAATTGAGCCTCATAAATAAATGAACAAGTTAAAAACAATTACAATTTATTTGCGTATTTAGTTAATAAAATCGGCCAAGCGGTTCAAAAGTTATAAATTTTTGAAATAATTCTTTTTTTAAAAAGGTCGATTTTTTGGACCACCCTAATACAGAGATGGTCACACTAATGACAAAAAAAAAAAGCAGAGTGTAAAAGATTTACCGGTTTGATATGCATGTTTATGTATATGAAGTGTTATGTTTGCTAAATTAACATCTCTAATGTAATGATCGATAATATGTTCCAAACATTTCAGAAGAATGAACTTAGACTTATTGGTATGAAACTCTTCACTTCTTTACTCGACGAGCGTTCTCCGCTCGGAACAATATATCTGTTACGGCACGCCAGGATTCAGGAAGTACCCCGGAGAAAAACTGCTAAGAGGGAGTTATTTTTCAATACATTTTCAATGATTTTCAATACAAGTGCTCGAATCCCTTCTGGAGCAAAATTTAAATAATAGAATCGCTATTTTTAGAATCCGGCATACTTCTATTACTTCATAGGAGGAGAGAAGTGGCTTTAAGAATGAAAATGAAATAATATAAAATGATTGTGAACTATGAAATCTATGAATAATATTATATGCTTACATTTACATTTAAATAAATCGTCTTGGAAACTTTTAGGGTGCCTTAGCCCAAATTAATATACAAATCGATCAAATTTCTGCAATTCTTCATCTTCATTACTGGATGAAAAGGTTGGTCCATGGTAAATTGCCAATCTCATCAAGGATGTCATCACAAATCTAGGTGCAAGTACATGAAATATGCTGCAAAGAGCTTTATTATCAGTTCTGTTCTAATATTCCATGCCTATTTCCTTCATCCTTTGCTCAATTTCGAGAGTAGGCAGCCCATTTTCTTTGTTGTAATTGTAATTTACCATCAATTGCTTCTGCTCTAGTCCAGGAATATGATCATACAGGGAACTTTCCAATCCTCGATCAATATCATTTTCCTCACGTAGCACACAAAAATAGATCAAGAAAATTGCTACACTAAGGTTTACTACATACGGTTGGAACCAGGGCATGTCCGGATTTACTTGACCGCTTCTAGTTTGCTCAGCTTTCCACCGGCTCGCAGGGCTGTTGAAATATTTGATCGGTTCATCTTTAACATGCTCTTCTTCGGAAGTGTTTTCCAACCTCTTAAAGGTTTTATTGGTAGTACTAAATGATCGAATGGGTGTTCGATGCCGGTATAGAATGCTCCTGCTAAAAGCATATTGACATAGTGTTTATCACGGATCCGAACATATGTAACGAAAACTAAAATTGAAATTATAATTTTGAATTTAAGAGCTACTTACAGGTGAACAAGGGTAGGAATTGTTTTGCCTATTGCTATTTGGGACATTTTGTTCTATGAATCTTTAACAAAACTAGGAGAACACTTTCAGAAAAGTCAATCGAATTGCACGATCTTACACAATATTGTTATGAATGATTTTTTTTTTGTTTTGATCTGGGTCTGCGGGTTTTGCACGTTTTGTGTGCGAATGTGTGAGAGAGAGCTTGACAAGAAAACAATGCAGTTTCGTAACGCTCCAGGAAAGTAACGTCAGTGATGTTCATTGTCTAAAACGGCGCCAAAGTTCTAAATAGTATACCATGGAGACAACAGTGGATTGCCAATTTGGAGAAAAATCTGCAGATATTGCAGCATTTCTGGATTCGGAGGAGATAGATTTCGGTTCTGAGCCTTTATCTAATCAAGTCGATGAAGTGCATACCGAAAAACTGCTTCATAATGAGCAAGGAGCAGAGGATGAAGCGATTGAACCTACAATACCTAGGGCCATCAATATGCAGGACGAGTTGGTTGCAGAAGAAACTCCAGAACTCGATACAAACATTGAAGAACCGGATCAAATTTCGGAAGAAAGCAGAAAAGGTAGCTATAATATCGTTTAAGAGTTTGTGTTGCCGCCGATGGAGACTAGTAATTTATTCACCTTAAGAGTAACCAACTCATTCATAATTTTGCAAAGGGGCCCACCACCATGATTATCCTTCCTAATGCATTCGAACTATATGACCCGAAGCGTGCCTTCAAATTGTGTAAACTTTTGAAAATAACAAGCTATAGGTCTAAAATGTCAGGACTTTTCCTGCTTCGAGGAATCGTTTTGAGCCAAATTTTATTTTCTTGCGTTTCTCTTCGGATGTCCAATATGATCCTGCCCTGGTTACATGGTATTTAAGGGCCGATTCATAAACCACGTAGACTTTTCTGGTGGGAAGGGGGGAGTTGGCCAAAGTCTACGCTCCATACAAAATTTCAAAAAATTGTATGGAGAAAAGTACGAGGGGGAGGGGGGTCTGAGATTTTCAAAAATGAGTAACAATTTGATCAAAAGTTTTCATGTTGCTAAATATAATGTATCGAATGTATCTGGATATTGTTTCCGCATTTTCTCACTTAGTTTAAAATTTTAGATACATATATTTTTATAAAAAAAAATAAGCTTGAACAGTTCAACATCATTGGTTTGTAATCAAAGAGCGGCATTATTACCCCTCCCGATAATCGGCAGTGCATAGTTATATCTCACAAAAACGAATACGACATAACAACGAACAATAAAAAAAATATAAATTGTTTTTTTACAGTATTCCGGTAAAAAAATTACCGGAACTTCGTATTACCGAACGTGCAGCTGTTGAAAAAGTATTACCGAATCTGTAAAATTTTCTAAGTGTGCAGTTTCACTTAAAAGTGCGGTTACTCTTTTGATGAACAACGTCGCTTTTTAGGATTTTTTTTTCTTTTTCTATGTTAGAGGATGTAATATTAACTCAGCCCCTTCATATGGCTTATGAACCAAATATGCCATTATTTCAGCGATAATCGAAATCCCGAACTCCCTGTAAGAAAATTACAATATCCCTAACTTTATCGTTAAACGTCCTGAATTTGACTCAATTTGATAGAGGTCCATTTCAATTTACATTTATAGATCTGCATAAAATAGACACAAATTCCAAACTAAGTTTTCTATCGGAAAAATAAATAGGGATTTTGCAAGAAAACGTAGGCCCAATTTTAGTAACACATAATTTAATTTTTATGTTCCTAACTGTGGTCCATTATTTGTATTAGATAGTTTAATGTTGGAATTAATGACTTTTTAATCAAGAGACGAACCAGCCTCCGGCTGATAGTCTCATTAATGAAGATAAGATAGATACGGTTCATAAACCACCTAGACTCATTTTTGAAAATCTCAGAGGGGGGCCCTTTGTGGACTTTTCTCCATACATTTTTTTGGAATTTTGTATGGAGCGTAGACTTTGGAGCCTCCCCCCCTCCCCCCAAAAAAGTCTACGTGGTTCATGCATAGCCCCTAATGAAGAATTATGAGTATGTGGCTGTAGGTTTCCGGAAATAAAATATCTTAATACATATCCAATACAAACCTGTATTAAGTGAATTATCATATTTTCAATGTTGTGTGGTCGTTACAAAATAAAAAAAAATAAAAACATTTCAGTGTTTTGAATTAGCTTTGTTTCAATATTTTTTGTATGTATTCTTTGTATTTGCGAACTACTAAGGGCCAAGGTTTAAGACTTAAATCAGGTTTAAAATGGTTCAAATTTTACACGGGATCAGGAAAATGTCGGCAAAAGCGCAGCTTCGTTCCCGAGTCTGATTTAGGCTATTTAATATTGTTTTTTTTTTTGTGAAGGAAAATTTCCAGGAAACCAAAGATGAGACTGACTTGTAGATTTCGATATATCGTAGAAATGTATTCCTTCATTTTTATTTTTCAGAGCCATCAGAACCACGTTTGGTGCAATTTCCGCTGAGCAAAATAAAGCAGATAATGAAAGTCGACCCAGGCGTTCATTTGATCTCAGGAGAAGCAATTTTCCTGGTTGCTCGTGCTGCAGAGTTGTTCGTACAAACTATGGCGAAAGAATCTTACGCACATACCGTGGCTGGAAAGAAGAAAACCATTGCTAAGCGCGACGTGGATCTGACGATACAATCAGTGGATACTCTGATGTTCCTTGAAGGAATGATGAATGTGCAGTCTTCGTAGATTTAATATAGAAGAGAAAATAGGCCTAAGATCTGTTAAATGTGTCAATTCGTTTTAATTATAAAATGTAGTAAATTATTCATTATAATACTGACTTTCATATACACTTATATTCTAGCCTTACGAAAAACAATACTGATATCACAGACAAATAGTAATAACACATTGAATAGTCATAACATCCATTAGTTAAATAGATTATTTGATATTCGTTGGAAAACCAATGGTATAACGAAATATTGTTTTAATAATTTACATATCTGTCCCATATGGGAGAACAAAATAATTAGGAAAAAATTACTTCAGCGTAGTTTGTCATGGATCTGGTAACCTGATTTTGGTAACTACACGATATTTTCTGAACAAAAAATGAATTCTCAAACTGCCGGTGCCCGTATGTCAGTCCCATTTGAAAACCAGTACCGGAAGTCCGCTATATTTTGCGCATTGCCTAATTTTGCGCAGTTTTGTATATTTCGTGCTTTAACTATGATTTACTGCATATTTGACATTGACTTTCAACACGAATAGCTTGTTATTTGTGTTGACTTTCGATTAATGGGATACTTGATGAGCAAAAATGCTCATACCAAAAACCGCGGTCTGTTAACAGTTGTGCGCACCTCTAAATCGTCAAATTTTCCGCCCTGTTAGTGTGTGTGCTAAGACAAGTATCAATTATCACTACTAAATGAGCAAAACAGGTATGTACTACATTCATCACATAACATTCTGTCTGTTTGTGTAACACTTTATCCGAAAATTAGCATAATTTGATGCGCAAAATATGGCATCAATAGTTTTACCATGTTCCTTATTGTTTACAGTTCATCATGTCAGCTTCTGAAGGAAAGTATATGCGGTATTCTTCGGAAAATTTGGCCAAAGCCTTGCCAATTGTCTCTCGAGGCATTTCTGTTCGACAGGTTGCCATTCCGCCGAAGATGAATTTTCTGGATTTGGTGAATAAGAAATTCATGGTGAGCTAATAAAACAAAACATTTATAAATATTGCATGATACTAAAAAGATTTTTCGTTCGTTACAGATGACCAACGTTTAGTTTTATTTTTTTTTATTTCACCTATCAATTGCTTCAACAATCTGAGCACATCACTGACTCCATAGTGACAAAGACGTCACTACTAGTTATTCACAAATGATGATTTTTTTTTTTTAAAAGCGTTCCGTTTACCCGATGTTTAACCTAATAAAGCAAAGATAAACCGGAAACCGCAATCTCGTCAACCTGTAATTGCTATGAGCGAATACAAAATGTACTCCGAAGCAATGGAATCTGATAAATTGGCTGCGAAAAAAGAGCGTAAGGATCGAAAAGCGGTAAGAATTGCTAAAAAGAAAACTGCCGTGAAGAAACAAAACCAACCAAAAATAAATCGTTGAGTTTCGGATTAAGTAAAGGATACTAATGTTCGACCCTTCCAAAAAAATAAAAAAATAGTGACTGACGCTTTTTAAACATAGATCGATTTATAGCTAGGTCGAACATTAGTAGACTTACCCTACTTTGCTATCAAAACTGTTTTCGAATAAAATTTTCATTGCTAAAACTATACTACTAAAATTAATTCAATGTTTACATAAGTATCTATTAGTTTATTATGATGCGCAACATTAGGAACACAAGTGCGCAGAATTTGGAATATCTGAATTTTAATGCTCAAAATTAGGCACACACACACATCAGTCCAGAATTATTTTATTTTAATAAAATTCTAATCAGTTACGATCTGTACTGCATTGTGCTCTTTTACTAGGCTTGAAACAACTTAATATGAGCAAGACATGAATTGTGTTACTCTTTTAAGGCCTTTTTAAAAATGATTTCAATCTTATAATTTCTTAAGTGCGCAAAATATTGCGCACTTACAGTATATTGTGAAAAACGAGTGTTTACCCATCAAACAAACGAAAACAGTAAATAAGCATACATGCTTTATTAAAGCTGAATTACGACCTTCGTAACGACTGAATAAAAAATCTGGCTGAAATATAAGCTGAACAACCATGATTTCAATTGAAATATTAACATTAATTCAAGTGTTTCATTTTGTTTGAATAATATGATTAGTAAAAGCTATTTTAGTATTTATATGTAACTAAATTTACACAGTCCAACAAAGAGTTGAATAACAGTTTATAAATCCATTAAAACATCGTTTACATAGCCCAGCCAATTAAACCTGATATGGAATTGAATAATGGCTGTACATCACTATTCAATTGATCCAAATATAGGCTAAAGAAAAATAATCCAAAAGCTTTATTCAGGTGTCTGAATTGACTTTTATTCTACCACTAAACAATTAGTTGAAACACAGTTTATGCCCCTATTAACTAGCTCTGCCAATAATTTAGTTGAATAATAGCTGTAGTTTAATCCAATACTCAGCAAAATAAACTACAATTAAAATAAAAGTCGTTTAAATGCCGTAGAAAAACCTCCGAAGTGTTCGGAATTTTGGTTGATAAATATTTCCTATAGCCAGTCACATGTTTCGTTTTTTTCCCACTGCTTCTAGTAGAGCGCAGCAACTATCCACACATTAGTTTCATTACAACGCAACTATGCTCTATGTAACAACAATATATTTGAAACTTCAATTTTTTTTTATACTAAAAATGTGTAATTTCTCTGATAAGCGAAAAAGCGCAGACGACAGACGTTTATTCTCATAAATCCATTTAATTATTCTTGTGTAAATTTTCAAATTAAAATACGTTGAATCGCCTTAGATACTAGCAACAATACTAGCGCCGTCAGCCATTTTATCTCGCGTGTGCGCGCCGAATGTCTTTTTGCGAAAATTCTCCGTACTGTGTTGTTTTTGACAGGTGAAAATGAAAAAAAAAAAAAAAAAATACCGAGGGACTACAACAGGTGGATGCAGATTCTGTAAGTATTTGATAAAAAATTTGTAATTACATTTGCAGGCATCCTGCGCTATAGTCTGTTTTTACTGCCATGAATACGTTGCAGGTTATGTCTCTGGTTTGCAATTTGAAAATAGGTAAATGTATGAGGAATCAACTTGGATCTAATCAGTTTTCTATCCGACAAGCAGGTTTAGTCAGATTAGGCTCTTCCGCTGCCGTAGCCGTTCCGCTTCCGTTATCACTGCGTTTGAGCCTTAAGATAATAAAGTTGAATCAACAATCAATAGGAAACTAGCGATTAAAAATTGGTCCACTGTTGTCCCAAGCGAGGTCCCAAGTACACCTTGAGCTGTGCACCTTGCAACACATTCTTGCCCTTTTCAGAACTAGAATCTTTGTTTTTTGTTTTGATTTGCTATGTTATTTTGACAGAATATTTGAGAGTGTGTTAGTGTGAGTTAATTTCTCAGGGGTGAATCATTAAGTTTGGGACCGAGCTTGGGACCTGAGGGGGGCTTCTTCCTGAGCCAAAACTTGTATTTTTGGATATTTTGTTTTCTTTATAAATGATACAAAAAAGATACAATGTACGGAATCTGTTTTTACAAAAAAGATAATAAAAAATGTATGAAATAATCCTTTAGTGAATGCTCGAGTGAATGTTATATTATCATGAGTCATCATTTGAATCTTCTTTTGATGAATTCGTATTTTAACCCATTAAATACGGAATTCATTCTTCGATGGCACTGCAAGTTGCGTTGAAACTATTTGAAAGATTCGTGCGTTATAATTTATTTTTCTCAGATCTGCTACTAGTTCAGTCATTAATTTCTATGCTTATAGAACATCAGTGAACACTTCTGAAATTGAAAATGACTATTGAATTCAGTAATGAACTTTCAAAGCTGATGAATTCCAAATCAAAATAGCCTGCACAACGTTGAATGAACTAGCAAAATGGGTTCGTGTACAGAATTTGGTTTACATATTCAGAAACTCTCGCATGGTGTTAATGTGACTGGTACACTGAAGTAATTTCCTCAGATTTCTTTAAGTGAAAATGAAAAATCGCACCACTGGTTCGAATATCCCTCTGTTGTTAATCAACCGAAATCAAGGAAATGTCTTTTTAAACTAATTTCATATCTGTCAAGACTACAAGATTTTTTCCTGTGTAGAACTGCGCGTTCACGTTGAATCGTTTTGGTATATTTTCGGCGCGGTTATTACGTGGATCATTTACGCACTTATTGTAGAAGATATCAAAACAATTTAACGTAAACGCGCAGTTATATTTGCGTTTTTACACAACATTCGCAATAATTTATCGCGCAACGCATAATAATATTCACGTTAATATTCATTTTGTCAAGGGGTCCGGTGTTTGGTGGTCTAACAGCCATTTCAAACTGAACATCACGCAAGGTATGACACGTTACGTATAAAAATGTCAAGCAGCTTCCGACACCCTGTATCGCTCGCTTTAGCCGCCTGACATTTATTTCAGATAGCCGCCCGTACTAACACCATTCGCTTACTGGAGTATCTGACGAGTAGTTCTCGGTTCAGGGTGGTGTATGTGTTGATGTCAAAAAGCGTAGCCATTTTAGAAAATCAAAACAGAGTGAAAATTTCGGTGCACCCGTCGGCGGTGCAGAAAAAGTGTTTTTTCGTGCGTGAATCGATTGTGAAACCGATTGGAGAATGTTTTAATCGAATGGGAATTTATCGCTGGAGCAGGTGAGGGAAAATACCCATTTATCAGTCTGAATAATGGAAGCATTATCAAGTTGGATGTCCGTGAAGGCGTCTGGGACGATTTTTTCTTCATTCCTGCCATTTACCTAGAAGTACTGTCTGCTTCACAGGTGAAAAAGGAGTTACCGATTCGATTGAGTGTTTCTAGGTATCCCACGGTAACGATTGCAACAGTGGATGCAACGCCCGGGATTTGCGCTGAAGTTACTGTTTCACCTACGCTAAAGTTTGGGAGGTTTTGTTTATAATTAAATATTTTTGTTTATTGTTTGTAAGCGCCAATCGTCAATGCTCTAAAGCGTGATGCGAAAAAAAGGTGCTTCGCTGAGAAGAGAGTGGTATGGCTGTGTCGGCAGCTGGGTAGGTGGTGCTGTTGCTGTTGTGATAAAAACACACCACTTACCATTTTCACTTCTAGCTTTCGCCTACGTGATTTTCCTCGTAAACTCTCTTGTGTGCTTCAGTTTCGTTCCTCACCAGTGTTATGGTCCTACTATTCCTATTGGGAAACTTGATTGTTCGTTCAAGCGTTGTGAAACATTGAGTACATATACTAGGCAATTTTTAATGTAATTCAAACTGCTCAGCTAATTGGATTTTATGAGAAACTCTCATTGGTTTATTTATGCACCTTGTTAATAGTTTTCATTAATCATTGAATCATTCTAGCAAATAAGCTATTAAGTGCATTTGAAGTCTTCCGAAATTAAACTTATAATGTTATCATTGGTTATCATTAGTAAAAATATACTGTGTATCAGGTCAAGGATGAAAACTTCCGAAATATATCTTAACAAATCATGAAACTAAAGAAGCAAATCAAGAGAAAGTTAAAAAAACAAGGACAAAATCATAAATGTGGTATTGAAGTTAATCTAATTTATCACCGACTTTTGAGAACACTTTTTATGGCTGTGATCGTTGGTTTCTGTTTAATCATCAGTGGCAGTCTGTTTAAGCCAAAAGCTCCAGCTATCAGAACACTTTTTCAACTTGATGTCTTTTGGGATGGGATGGGATTTCTTTTGCCCCGGTAGTGGGTTAAACATAAATTTCTTATGGTTATTTTGATGAACTACCAATCGTTCGTTCATTGATGGTAATATATTATAAGGGTAGTTCACTAGATTTTTCACCCACTTCTCTCTCGAGACGGTGCACAGTGGAAAAATGGCATATACTGGGTGTTGAATACCTGGAAAATCCTTGAAAATCCAGGGAATTCAATTATGAGGAGATGTTCTGAACAATCAGGGAATTTCTTTCTGGTTACATATTAAACGGTTCAAAAACTTTATGAAAACAGAAAATGGTGAATTTTAACTCAGGCTTACGATTTCTACTCGTTGAATTTAAAACCAACATAAGCGAAATTGTTTGCAATATTTCATACCACAAACATTATTTAGGCGAAGTATCGCTTGCATGAAGTATTGCGTTTGAAATAATTGTGTAGTCAACAATGATTCATTGATTGTAATGATTCCGTATGCTACTTCTTTCTCTAAAATACATGATAGAAAATTGTATGGTTTGAAGGTTAACTTGAAGATTTAACAAAAATTTCACTTTATAGGTTTATTGGTGTTTTCTAGTTTGTAAAGAGAGCAGTCGGATTAGAATTCATATAAGATTGCGTTGAATACTGCAAAGGCAATGTATCTGCATAGTTGGTAGCAGGTAACTTTTAAGTTAATATGTTACTAGAACCATTTCAGTCTATAAAAATAAAGATTTTGGTCCAAAAGTTCTTTATTCTCTAATGACTGAGGAGAAAAATAAACTCTAAAGGAGCTCAGCTGCTGGTGAGCAAAATTTCCTCTTGGTATTTTGCTAACGATTCTTCAGGTTCCGATTCTTCTTTAATTTGAATTTCTCACTGTGCAGAACAAATGCTAGTTGCGATTCCTTTTATCTTATGTAGACATGTTTGCGAATTCAGAGCACACCGTGTTTAGAATAATCATTTATTGGGCTTTTTAGCGAATCTTACGTAGAGTAATTAGCAAATCCTACTCCGGATTCTGAGTGAACATTCATCAGGGTTCCGTCAGTTCTGAAAGGCATGCCTAATGGTACAAGATCCAACTTTTTAGAATACCTTGCTCAGGAGTACGAGAAAGACTGTCAGTTAATTATGCGCAGAATTCTGAATCAATCCTTCTGGTTATGCAAGGATTTCAAGGGAATCTTACTCGAGTTGTGGGACTATCTTTTTTGGTTTAAAAAAGAATACTGCTCAGCGATTTGACCTAATTTTAAACAGGATTCTGTGCATGTCTCAAGTGAAATTTCAATTCAATCATGGTCAGATGTGTTTCTTATTTTTTTTTCTCGAACGAATTTCACTCGAAATTCTGAATGAACTTCAAAATTATCGGAAAATTCGTCTCAGGATATTGAGCAGATCTTGCCAGGTATTAAGAGCGTCTCTTGTTCAACATTTTGAGTTGAACATGCATAGAATAATGGATCACCCCCGATAGAAATTATGAGCAATTTACTCGCGGACTATTACTAGTCTTCTTCAGAGTTATAAAGGGAGAGTCGATAATTATTGCAACACTTTATGGTTGATTGGTTAATCGGCTATACAGTGACGAACAATACAAAAAAAAAAACAAAAGCCCGATTTTCATACAAAGTGGTCGTATTTGGGGGCTTGTCTTTCATTTTTCCGTTAACCAATTGAGCTGACCTTTAAAGTCTAGAAGTAAGCTGAATTTTCATCTTTATTAATTTCATATTTTTGTATTCACCTCTTTACAAGTTTTAAACACCCTTGCTACAAAACAATAAGATCAAATTTTGATTTTCATAAATAATGCTTAAATTTGAGGATCTGAATTTTGATTTTTGATGTACAAGTCATTTTCATCAGTATACTATTGATCGTAGTTCAAATCCACCAACATGTCCTAAACTATGGAAATAAAAAAATGGTCTTATTGCTTTGTTGTAAGTGGTGCCTGTAACTTATAAAGTGCAGACTGCAAAATTCTGAATTTGTTACAAACAAAAATTCAGGTTATTTCTAGGCTATAGCCAAAATTCCAGCTCAGTTACTTTACAGGGAAATTAAAGACAAACCTCCAAAAATGACCTATTTTTATGACAATCGGGCTTTGGTCTTATTGTATTGTCCGTCACTGTAGTGATCAAAATAAAACATAAATTATGCTGGCGGTATCTCGGTAAAAAAATATTCATAACTGCGATGAAACTGGGATCATGAGAAATCAAATATGTTCAAAGATAGTTTGGCATTTTACTCTACCGAGATGAAATTATGTGATTAAGTAGTATTAAGTATTTGGCAAATACTGCGTTTTTCATTGCCTATAATCGAACTTTTTTATCACACGTAATTGAAACGGTACAATGGTCGAATAGAAAAAGGGCAGCCAACAATAGTTACACTCACCTGAGAAGTTTGGCGATTTATAAAAACACTTTCGACTATAATTGTTGGCGATCAAGTAATCCACGAATTGCCTAGCAACCGAAGTTTGTTATAAAGATCAATAAAATTTTCATTGCATTGCGGTCAAACCTGCAAGATCTAGTTTCACTTTGCTATAGGATATGGGCCCAGAAAAGTTTTCATAATCGGAAGCCTTTAAAGTTAGATTCTAGACGCTGTAAAAACACTTTTCTCAAGTAATGGGGGTAACCCCGGCGGAGCGGTTAACATCCATACCTCTCACGCCAAAGTCACGAGTTCGAATCCTAACCCCGGACGAGTTACGAAAGTACCCAAAGAGGTGTTTGAGTTCTGCAACGAGAGAACCGGCCCGAGGCTGAAAATCTCGATAATCAAGAAACAAAAAAAATTTTTTTTAAGGAACGAAGGAATTAATTCCGGCGTTGGAAGCGAAGGATCGGGAGACGCTAGAAGCGGTGCAAGAAGATTATTTGAATCCATGGCCGAATCGTCCAGCCGGTGGAAGTAGTGTAACTCAGGCGATAATGTCGTTGGCGTTTGCCAAGAAGATCTGGCTCAGTTTCGAAAATGCGAACTACACTCTGGTTATTGACGCAAAGAACGCGCAAGAAGCGCTGAAACAAGCTGAAGACCGTTTTTCGAGACGATGGGATCCATCGGCGCATTGGATTGCTGCATCACCTGACATCGATTCATCTAAAAACTTCGACAGCACAGAGGCCTACGTGGATGCTTTGGAATCGACTAGTCATAAACAGTGATAAATTTTCCAGTAGCTGACGAATGTCTGGCTTCAATACTTCTGTACTTCTGGACAGGCGCTGAAGGCGGAAGCAGTGAAAACTAAAATTGTGCAGGACATCAAAAGTAAGCATGAATCATAAAGCAGTAGTGGCGAAGGAACATTCTACAGCGGCGGGGAATAGCAGTGGCGACTGGGGGCGGTGGTTGCAACAAGTAGAAGAACGGATCGTGCTACAATTGCCATAAGGTTGGCCATTACGCAGTGACTTTTCCAGAGCTGGCCAGTTAATCGAAAATCAGAAAGATCATGCAATTTGTGCAGTTCCAGCAGTGGGCAACGTGGACCAAGATGAATGGTATTTCGACTCTGGTGCCACTACCCACATGTTCAGATCGTTATCAAATATTCAAGAATTCAAAGTGTATAGTTATTCAGACCAAGCACTTGGAAATACGCTTTCATTTCGTGCACGAAATATTCGACAGTCGTTGTTAACTAAAGGGTGTATTCGATAAAAATGGCACACACATATATACTCATCAAAATTAAACTGATTATCGGATTTTCTTGAAATTTTCAGGGAATGAAAAACTACTAATGAGTTTTGATTTACAACATTTGTTTTATTCAATTTCGTCTCCCATCCCGAATGCCCGCACCTTCCTTTTCAATCCACCCATCAAATTTTGTACAACCGATTTTCCCAGTGTTTTTGTTGTTTTTAGCCAAATTTTCTTCAATTCTAGCTCTGTTTTTATAGTTTTGGGATGTTTGCGAAGTTCCGTTTTCATAATTGCCCAGAATTTTTTCAATTGGACGAAGTTCCGGTGAATTTGGTGGGTTCATATCCTTTGGCACAAAATTGACTCCGTTGGCTCGGTACCACTCCAATACGTTTCGAGCGTAGTGGCAGGATGCTAGATCAGGCCAAAACAGAGTTGATCCTTTGTGCTTCTTAATGAATGGCAAGAGACGCTTCTTAAGGCACTCTTCCGTGTAAATCGCACCGTTTATTGTTCCGGAAGTGATGAAGGGAGCACTTATTTCACCACATCCGCAAATCGCCTGCCAGATTAGAAACTTCTTTGCAAATTTCGATAGTTTCTTCTTTCGAACATCCTCCGGAACATCGAACTTCGACTAGGCAACGAAATATTCTTGCCCAGGAAGTTGACGGAAGTCGGCCTTGACGTATGTTTCGTCATCCATCACGATGCAACCGGATTTGGTGAGCAGCTTCGTGTAAAGTTTCCGGGCGCGGGTTTTCGCAGTGACGTTTTGTTTTTCATTCCGGTTTGGGGCTTTTTGCACTTTGTAAACATGTAACCCAGCACGCTTCATGGTTTTCTGCACAAAACCGACTGATACCTTAGACTTTTTAGCGACATCTCGAATTGACATGTTTGGACGGTTCTTGAATTGTTGTACGACTTTCCTGGCCATTTTACTGTCCATTGGACCACTTTTACGACCACTCCCTTCCTTCCTTTGGACACTCAGACGCTCCTTGAAGGTTTTTATTACACGAGACACAGTTGTATTTGCAATTCCAAGCCTTTTAGCAATCCACCGGTGGGACGCCCCTGGATTTTGATTGTGAGTGCACAAAATTTTCTCACGGACAATTTCTTGTTTCGACGACATGACTGGAACTACTGAATGTATAACTATGAAACTTGGCAGATGTAAATAATACACTATGGATAAGATCTACTCAAATTTCTAGGTTTTTTACTCATACGATTCAAAAGTTACAGAAGATTTTCTGTGTGCCATTTTTATCGAATACACCCTTTACGTAAATATCAAATATCAAGTCATCGCAGGGTTCACCAATCCACTGTTTTAAGCCGGGATCGTGAACCAGAAGTGGTTTCCCCGAATCAACGATTAGGGAGGAGTGTTGGCGATCAAGTAATCCACGATTAGCAACCGAAATTTGTTATGAAGATGAATAAACGTTTCATGTCACGTCCAACTTACAAGACCAAGTTTCTCTTTGTATCTATAATAATAGATAGAGTATCACAGAGCAAATATTTGTAAAAACTAGAAGGGGCAGCCCAATGGTTGTACGCAAAGGTGATGTAGAACTACGTAGCAATGTGTAATAATTGTTATTATTATTATTTTTAATGAACCTGTATTAGAATAGAGGCGATATTGATCGATTGGAACCAGCGAAGCCTTGCCAAAAATCAGTTGTGTATAACACACGACTGATTGATGTAGACTAAGTTTAACCGTTTGATGCTAAGTTTAACCGTCTAGTTCAATATGTTATATTAGTTTCGTTTGTTTCGTAGAGCAACATTGCAACGTAGGTGCTGTTCTAATGGGACGTTGGATCGGCATAGATAAGGGGCTATTCATAAACCACGTAGACTTTTCTGGGGGGACGGGGTGGCTTCTGACCAAATCCTACGCTCCATATAAAATTTCAAAAAATGAGTCTACGTGGTTTATGAACAGGCCTTGAGTAAGCATGTTAGAAAATTCTATGATTTGCTCTTTAGAAATAATTTGGCATCCCTAGAAAGGGTTTAATTTTTGTTATGATGAAAGGTCAACGGCTGTGCTGGCAGTGGTGATTGTGTTCATTGATCGACGAGCTGAAGGCCATTATCTTTATCGCGTTATATGTTATTGAAAGCCTGTTTGAGAATGCAAAGCCAATTATTAATGAAATTTTAGAACATTGATTTTACAGTCGTGAAAATCTCCAACTGATTGAAGCTACAATCTGAAGAATCTATCGAGAAATGATAAAGTTGTTAGTGTTCAAATTTTTCAATTATTCGTGACAGTAGCTATTTTTCAAATTTCAACTTGACCCCTACCTACCATTGCAGATAGACATAGTCTAGGTCGAAATAGCGTGGATGTGGTCTTAATGGAACGTTAGACCAGCATTAGAAAGTTAGTATGTAAGAAAATTCTATTGTACACTCACTTTTCAGAAAACATTTGGTGACTCTGAATAGGGTCGTTTGGTTTGAATGATGATACGGCAACGGTTGTATTTGCAACGATGGTAGAGAGGGTCACTATCTTTATGGCGTGAAAAATAGTTGAGGATCTGTTAGCAATTTGAATTTTATGTATAAGTACATACAAGGTTTCTTTCAAGAATATGTAACTATATAAAAATCATTATGTCAATTGGACATCAATTTTAAACGATAATTTTCGTGCAGGAATTCAATTATAATTTCTTCTAATGTTTAAAAGTCGCCTTTAAACTCATTATTTAAAATAGCTTAAATATTTATTCGTCATGACATTTTGAAAACTGTCATGAAAATGACGCTCTGTCTGAAAGCCTGCTATTTTCTTGACGAAAGTATTTTGAGTTTTCCTACCTCGAGTTGAAGGGCCTTCTCCAGCGTCCCAACCAGTAGATGGAGATGCATTACCTTCGGCCGCTTTCTTGTTCGCCCAATAACAACGTCGGCAGCAGTTCTTGGCTGCTTCGACGGACGCTCTGATTGCTGCTGATCATACATGTTTCACTCCTTGTGGTTGCGCTTACCAGCAATTTGCCACGATCTTGGCATAGCACACGATTGCATAACAAATGGTTGTCCAGCTGCTCGCTAGCGACAGCCAGCTAAGCCATCATTCGGACTGGTTGTTCGCTTGTGTAACCTCCTGCAGGGTACTTGCAACCTCCAGATGCCAGTGCAATACTGGCCCATTGTCGCTCTGCACAGCTCCGAGGCTGCCGAGTGAATGAAGCAAATCCGAAGGTATTATATATATCGTTCACTGCTGCATATAAGACATTCCTTACTTTAAATTTGTAGTGTGTGATAGGAAAGTACTGTGCATTTAATAAATTTACTCTGAATTATCGGCATTTTAAGACATCACCTTGTATTTGCGTTAATTTCAATAGTTGAATATTGAAAACCAACAGTTTAAAATATTGGAATCAAAGCGTAGAAAATTTCCTGATCGATTGGTGCAAACATTTTGGAAATCTATCGTGCAACGACTTAGTTATTAACGTTCAAAACTTATACACTTTTCGTGACGCTCTAATTTTTCTCAATTCGATTGCGTACAAACACAGACGTAGTCCTACGTCAAAAATGAATTTTTCATGCGATTACCCTGCCACCTGGTGGTAAATCCACCTATGCCTCGCAAACGTAGTAACCCTGATGTGTACAGAAAACATTTACCAGCGTTATCAGTTGATTTACAACAGCCACTTCGAAAACAGTCAAGCTACTCTGCTCGATGGTTTGTTCGTGGAACAAACCTTGTCCTTTTTTTTTTAATGCATACGTTATCAGAACTGCATCGAAAGAATCGAAGCAGTGAAGCGCAGATTTATACGATATGCATTTCGGTTTCTACCCAATGCACTTACAAAACCGAAAACCGATGCCAGCTCACACGCATGACGCAACTTCGCCAAGGTACTCTTGGTTGCTGACTTTATAAAATCACTGCTGCAGCAAATTTTCTTCAATTTAAACCCGAGCGCAGTACCAAACCGAGCAAAGCTTCGACTTCCGTCCCGACGTATTAGCTATGGCAGTAATAACGCACTTCTTGGTGTCCAATGTGCATTCAACAGAGTGGCCAATGAATTTGGTTTTAATCTGTCCTATAATGTCCTCAGACATAAGTGTAGTAGAGTATTTTGTAAGGGGTATTGTGTTCTTATTCTTGACATGTTGTTATCCTCAAACATCGTTGGGGCAAAGTTGCTTGTTGATGTTTCAACAACAAATACAAATCTCAGGCAATCGCTCCCAAATTCATTTTACACGATCAATGATTCAATTTCATTATAGGGAAGATGTACCTATATTAATCTCATCACTTTGCAATTCATCCTACTTGAAATAAAACGATATACACGTGACAGGATTAGTTAGTAATGTTTGTTGTAATCATTTAACGTAAGCAAACATTATTAGAAAACGAAACCGATCCTTCAACTGCCCAATTGTTTGATTCATCGTAGGATGAATATAGGAACAATGAGATTAATATGGGGGCAGTTTCCTTACATTTTATCCCCACGATAGTTCCGACAAATGAGTTAAACCTAATATATCCATTTTGTTTTGTATCATCCCTGCCTGTCCAGGAACCATGTGGTTACGGAGCGAAACCAGAGACCGAAGGTTGCGTTCGAGCACTTCTCGAATAACAGTAAAAAATAAAAGGCATGCTAAGGCCCAACAGAAAATTAAACGTAGTTACACCCACCTGCAGCTACCGGAAGGTGCTAACCGTAGCCGACCGGTCATAGGCGCCATTGGGGCCACCACACGTACTTCTACGCGGTCCGGCAACAGAGTAAGTCCGAAACGTACGCTAAAGGCTGGTCGTAGGATAAGCAAGCCTGCCAACTTAGGCGGTAATCATGGTGCAATCTCGGAGGATTGCAAGGAAAACTGCTGGCAAGATAGCAATGATCTCACCCTATTCGATTCCACCGTCAGTCATAAGAATCAATATGAAAGCACTACAATATACTCGAAGAAGTGCGACGAAATCGGATCACCCGATGATTGTATCAATCAGTTTGGAGTCATAAGCTACGATTCGTATAAATCAACAACGGCGACAATTATCTCGACTGGTGGAATAAGCAATTCTCAATCAGTTGAACCCCTTAAGTCAAAGTGCATTACCGAGTGTGACAGTACAACCGAAATAGGTTGCGATGTGAGTTACCCGTCAACATCGGGCGCTTGCAGCAGGCGTCTCAAAAGTCCACTTGAAAGCGTATCGATTTCCGCACAACAAGATATCGTGGTTCCGGAGGTGGATTCGACAACTGACACTATTCCAGATACCACAAATGAACTGACAACGCCTGCCTCGAAAATCATCTCTCCATTTCCATCGTCAGCATCTTCGTTGTCTTCATCGTCGTCGTCTTCATCATCATCCTCGTCATCTTCCTCGTTGTCCTCCACTTTTCAGCCGACTGGCTACAGCAGTTGTTCGTCGGTGTCTGGTGCTGATGATCAGCCAGCTTCCAGCAGTTACTCGCCCAACGCAACCGCGACGGATTTGATCTCGATGTTCGACGACGAACACTACAGAAACTCGGCAGAACTTTGCCAATACACAGATTTTCTGCCGTATAATACCTTATTCACGCAAGCTTTGCTCAGTTGTGGCGATGTTTCGAGCCTCAATCTGAACTGTAACCAAGGACTTACAGAAAACATTACAACCGGTATGAATGATGCAGGGTTTCTTTCGTCAATCAACCCGACGGCCATTGAAAATTTAACAGCGTTAACGAATTTTCAAACCATGAATGCTTCTGATGAAGCAGGACCAAGCTCGAGTGGAGCCTATCTTACAGAAATCGGTGTCCGTGTCAGTGTCAACGAATCAGTCATCTCAAGCGGTCACGGGGATGGTCATTTAGTGGAAAATGAATCGTTGATCCACAATATCGAATGCAATGAAACGATTCCAATGTGCGGAGATGAATGTGACAACGGAATGCAGTTGGAATCTGACGAATGCATGGAAATCGAGGTATGTTAAACGGTCTGCTTTAAGTTTATAACATTTAACAAATTTGCTAACGTATTTAGGAATCCAACGATGGTCAGCATGAGCATGTCACATGGGACACGTTCGACCCGTACGTGTTCATCAAACATCTACCACCGTTGACGTGCGAAATGCGTTCCAAATGTCCTGCGCTACCACTGAAGACACGTTCCAGCCCAGAGTTCAGTCTTGTGCTTGATCTCGACGAAACGCTGGTGCACTGCAGTTTACAGGAGCTGTCGGACGCTAGCTTTAAATTTCCGGTGCTATTTCAGGAGTGCAAATATACGGTTTTTGTCCGTACGCGACCGTTTTTCCGTGAGTTTCTCGAGAAGGTTTCGCAATTGTTTGAAGTTATTCTGTTTACTGCCTCCAAGCGGGTCTATGCCGATAAGTTGCTGAATTTGTTAGATCCTGAGCGGCGGCTTATAAAGTAAATTTAAACGCTTATGTTTATTTTGCGGCGTGACTAAATCTTCTCTCTTTGACTTGTTTCAGATATCGCTTATTTCGTGAGCATTGTGTACTAGTCAATGGCAACTATATCAAAGATTTGACCATTCTAGGGCGGGATCTATCGAAAACGATCATCATTGACAACTCGCCACAGGCATTTGGGTTCGTTACTCATGTAGAAACGTTGTGAACGTTTGTGAAATCTAATAACATATCTATCTCACCACAGGTATCAACTAGAGAATGGTATCCCCATAGAGAGCTGGTTCATGGATCAGAATGATTCGGAGTTGATGAAGATATTGCCCTTTTTGGAACGACTTCATGAAATGGTACGTACATTTTGTAAATTGATGGTGATCCGTAGTAAAGTGGTGTTTGTACATATATAAGTATCAACTAACACAATTATTTTTTTTTTCAGAGGGAAGACGTACGACCTCACATCCGTGAAAAGTATCGCCTATTCTCTTATTTACCACCGGACTAAGTTAGCAAAAAGGAAGCGATCTCGGATAAAAGGATAGCTTAAGCGAATATGCATCTCCCAAGGCAAGTCGTTCATACTGTTCTCCTACACTAGAATGTGTAGCACTAAATTGAAACCCTAACTTAAGCGAATCAACTAGATAAAGAAAATGAATTAACTAAACATACACATTTAGACAAGGGTACACCAAACATCAAGAATAAGTAATCGATTTACACACACATACACACAAGTGGAATACACTTCTAGAGATTAAAGCGTCTGAATGTTGAAAAAAATCAGAATTCACAAGTAAAACAAATAACCGTACAGTACAGAAGTAAGTTTAAGGTTGATTAACAAACAATTGAGCAAATTAGAATTTTTCCTGACCCATCTGTAAAAGTTACTGTTTTTCACCTTGTTTACAGTGGGTTTAAAATCCTTGGAAACATTAAGCATTAACAAATGTAAGTTGACTAATGAAACAAAGCAAAAGCTAGTGTAGAATACAATATGATAAAAAGTAATCTATACAAAACAAAATATTTAATTAGAATCGTAGCGATTAGATTTGCAAAACAAAAAGAACAACTGTAGAGCATGAAATAAGCAAAAAGAAGCAACATTTTACACTGAATTCTTGAACGATTAAGTTGTGAACATATATCATTGTTTATATTGTCCTATACAAAGCGAACATTATTGTTATAAATAATTTGATATTATTTTTATTTATTGATTACTTGCGTGTATCATTGCTGTATGATATGATTATATTAAGATGGTCAAATTATATATTGTTGTATTGTGTACAGAAAAATAACATGAATTGAATCTTGGATCAAAACTTACAACAGAACACTTCAAAACTAGTTCTTATTACCGTATTGATAAAAAAAAAAGAATGCCCATGTTCTTTTGTTTTTTCGAGTTCCTTCCTATCTGGAAAAAAGAGCTTATAGCTTATAAATTCAACGGTCGTTCCAATGAGTTCCACTCTTTTGATGGTCTGCTGTTAGTAGAAATAGGGAAACTGCCCCCATATTATTCTCATTGTTCCTATATTCATCCTACGATGAATCAAACAATTGGGCAGTTGAAGGATCGGTTTCGTTTTCTAATAATGTTTGCTTACGTTAAATAACTACAACAAACATTACTAACTAATCCTGTCACGTGTATATCGTTTTATTTCAAGTAGGATGAATTGCAAAGTGATGAGATTAATATAGGTACATCTTCCCTACATCGTCATTTTATGTAACACCTAATACGACAATCGCACATTTCATCGACGAAACCGTTTTATGACCATGATGTTTGTTTCGATGCGGAATCAATGTGACAAATAGGGCAACCTATTTATTGTCTTGGAAACAAGGACCATTGTTTTTCAAAAAAAAAAAAAGAAGAAAATGTTGGTTACAAGCCTCAAAGGCCTATTTCTTTGAGAAACATACGAAACCAAATTATTCTATAATTGCTTGGAACAGTTTAAACAGGAAGTCTAAAATGGTAATAAAACGTAATAAATTTCTCTAAAAATCTGGAATCTTTGTGCACTGGTTTATTGTATATCACATTCCTACAGAAAATAAAATTTCTGGTGGCGAAAATCGATAACTCGACTGAGCCCAAAATAAATCTCCAAGCCTCTATCATAAAGGATTCTGTAGAACCACTGACTACAACCATGAATTTGTGACACATTGTGAAAAAATTGCTGGTGATAACTATCATACTATCAGCTAAACAACCGAGTATGCCATGATATGATGATGAAAACTTAGCTGTCAGCAGGTTGCAGAAAAACGATACATTCTGTTACAAGCTCTTGTGCAAGCCAGACGTTCCTAATAAACAGTTTAACAGTTTTGAAGTTCTTTCATTTGTAACATTTTTGGTGACTTGTATCTACTCGGACTGGACTTCATGATCCACACAACAACATAAACGGACCTCGATCGAACATTGAACTCTTTTCAGCCGTGTCCAAGAATTTGGCTGCAATCTACGGTTGGATAAATGCAACTTTGTCCAATCCAGCATCAAGTTCATCGGTTATATGGTAAGTTCCAACGGTATTCAGCCAGATCCAGCAAAAATCAGCGCTATTACCCAGATACCTCGTCCTACTGATGTCAGTCAAGTCAGATCGTTCCTGGGAGCCGGTAATTGTCACGGCAAGTTTGTCAGAGAAATGCACCAATTACGACGACCGTTGGACAATCTGTTGGAGAAAGTCAACCAATTCATCTGGAGTCCAGTGTTAAGTGCGGTGTGTCAAATATTCACTTTTTGTATCTAAAGCATAAGATAACTTTGACGAGTGATACACCCGTTATTCTCTAACTCTACAACAATGATATGTAGAAACTTGAATGTATCACAACAAAACATGAAGAAAAACAACAAAATGTTGTATCAATGATGGGAAAGAGACAAGAGTTTCAACCTGGTCATCATCCATTCTTCCACCAAGTGGCCAGAAATTTTCCAATCTTCTTCATCGACGGCGCCAGCGTCGATTGGATTCTTGAGGATAGATATTGAAAACCTGATACAATTGTTACGGAAGCTAATTTTGCAGTGGCATATTCAAGCAGTTCTGTGATGAATCATTCACATTCCAGGGCTGGTAGCAGGTCACTTTTTAGTGACTTGGTCACTATTTTGAGTCTAGTCACTAAAAAGTCACTATTTGCATCCAAAAGTTACTAAAGTCACTATTTTTCGGAAAATGGTCACTAAAGTCACTATTTTCGCACCGCCGATTGTAAAAAGTTAAAAAAAAATCACTTGTACCTGTTGAACAATAGTCAACCAAATTAAGCGATCTGGTCACACTATATAAATGTCGAGAAATATACACCAAAAACCTAGATGCCCTATGGCGAACGCTGTCCCGCCTCTACCTCAATCGAACTTGTCAAATGCAGAGCGCTGGTCGGTCACAGCACTCTAGATTACCTTGCATGCGGCGCACGTGGCCCCATATTACATCTTGTTTCATTTTTTTTACTATTTTCCAGCTATCATAATAATTTTTCAGTGAACTCCATTACGAACCGAAAGGGATAGGCGTAAAATACTTAAAACGTTTATCCAGGCATGCAAATAAGATCCATTTAAGAAACTACATAAAAGAATCACGTCATTTTTGATTTAAACTCACTATTTTTCATAAATATTTTTTTGGATTCAGTTTTTCAGAAGCGGACTACTCTATGGTATCCAAATAGTCGAGAAAAGTGGGTTACTAACTGTAAATCAGATAAAGGACTTATTTTCTATTACACTTAGTTATTCTGAATCTAGATTTGATTGTTCGTATCCCGACAGCCAAGCAATGAATGGCAGAGCTGGTAAAATTAAAGGAGATCGACAAACTCCACTTTTTCAACAATGCAAATAAGCATTACGTTGCTGCTGGTAAGCACGTAATCAAAAACTACAATGTACAGCCCCATTGGGTTGTACGAAATGATGACGTAGGACTACGATACTAAATGTAAGCCATTTAGATGGTACAATGCAACACTCTTTGAATTAAATTAGGCCTGAAATTTAATCAAGCAATTTGGTGAATTCTGATTGATTTGGTGCTCAATAACATATGTAGAAATGATTGAAAAAAGTAAGAAATTTTTTTTTTTGAGATGCGCTGGGTCGTCCAAACTGCCCAAGAGCTCAGAACTTAAGATCTACAGTTGTAACAGTAGCTTTATCAGCTATACAATGTTACGATATGTGTTCAAACATACTAAATGAATGTCCTGGTAGACCAACTGACATTATGAGATAATCTTGGGATATTCTATGCCAAACCAACTAACATAACTTTGCATAGCCTATAAAGCTATTGTAACAATTGTAGACCGTGAGTTTTGAAAGACAGTTGGAATGGCCTAAAACAAACAAGGTTATCCTATGATGTCTGTGGACGTTTCAGAATATTGAATATTTATCGTAGCTTTGTATAGTCCAAAAAGCTACGGCTACTACCGTATATCTTAAGTTCTGAACTAAAGGTCAGTTTATATGAACCTGAACATCCCGAGATAATCTGATAATGACTGGTGAGCTTACAGAAGCTTCACTGAATGTGTTTGAATGCATATCGCAACCTTTCATAGATTATAAAGCTAACTTTACGACTATAGATCCAAAATTCTGAACTCAATGGCAGTTTTGATGACCTAGAACATCCCAAGATATCTTATTATATCGGTTGACCTTCCAAAAGACTCACTCAATTTAGTCAAATACATATTGTTACTTTGTTTAGTCCAAAAAGCTGCAGATTTTAAGCTACAATTCAAAACCTAAAATCTACAGCAGTAGATTTTCAGTTTTGAATTCGGGAAAGTTTGGATATAGGAACATCCGTAGATTATCTCTTAATGTCTGTTGTTCTTCCAAAATATTCAATGAATATGTTTCAATACACAGCGTAGCTTTGTATAGCCCGGAATGTTACCATCGTTCAACTAAATCAGTCGGTTTTTGTCTGCTGTGCAACACAAACGAACAGGCGGAACTATTTGTGGACCCCCTCAAGCGTTCACTGCGGAAAATCACAGACGGGGCAAACTTACCATCATTCGAGGCGCTGCAAACATTGCTTCAAGTGTACCGCTCAACGTCAAGCAACGTGTTGGAAATCTCCGGCAGAAATGATGTTTGGCTGGCCAATGACGACTAATCTTGATTTGCTTCGACCTACGAAAATTCATAAAGCCCAACCGACGTCAAATTTAGATTCATCTTCCGCCACAACCCTAACATCTCGTGCAATGGTTTATGCGAAGGCCCACAAGAACGCCAGAAGTTGGGCATGGCATCCTGGAACAATCATTGAAGTGTTTGGAAAGGTGAGTTTTAATGTTCAACTGGATTAAGGTGCGGAACGCCGGAAACTCATACGTGTCCACGGGAATCAAATACGATGTACAGCCAGCAGCCATCCAACCAAGTCTAGCTACCATTGGCAGAACTGATTGCAGACTTCGGATTACCAGTTCCTGTTCAACCGAATTCAAACCCAGAACCAACCACCAGTTCCGGTCCAAGTCAAGCTATTTCTATTTCTATTCCGCCGACAGCCTGAATGAAACAATGGAAATGACTGCACCGACAATGATTGCATCAACACCAATAGTAATTCTTCAACGAAATGACGCCACACCTTGCCCGGTCACATACTCAAGGCCGCCAAGACGATTGGAGGACTACATCCGGTACAGAAATAAAGGGGGAGATTCTACCATCAGCTAAACAGCCGAGTATGCCATGATATGATGATGAAAACCTAGCTGTCAGCGGGTAGCAGAAAAACGATGGATTCTGTTACAAGCCAGACGTTCCTAATAAATAGTTTAACAGTTTTGAACTTCTTTCATTTGTAACAATAACTACACAAAATGAGAGAACACTATTCTTTGACTATCATTTGAGCGTTGAAAAGATTTGTTCACATTTCAGTCACAAAAGAACAGGCATGTAAACCAACCAATTCTCCCATATAGGACTTCGAAATACGTACCGTGAGCTGCCTTAATTCCATGCATCGTTTAATACCGTGTTTCGTGCTTTGCTTTTTAGAAATATTTCATTTTTTTAAAATGATTATTCTATGGGTTACCAACGGAAATGTTGGAATATGTATGTTCCGTACGGAAATATCTGTGTGTAAGCGATTCTCTTCCAATTCTATTCCAAACGCAAGGAGTATGCATTTTAGTTGCCGTAGCATGGCGCGAAGGCAAACACAGCACGGAAGTGGAGGAGAACGTAAGAACGAGGGAAGCCGTCGGGCCTTCTTAAGAGTGTCACTTCAAGGGGGAAAACGAATCACGGTGCAAAAACTCACGTGTGAATCAAATGATTATCGAGTCAACTACCGAAAAGTGGACACCGCGACGCGTTGATAAGCTGAATAAATTAAGTTGTTCAAACCAATTCCGACCACTAAGACGCCTGTTAAAAATTGTGCTTGGAAGTCCCCAAATTTCTATAGTACACCCTGAGTCAGCCGATTTTCTTTCC
Source organism: Aedes koreicus (assembly GCA_024533555.2). Classification (NCBI taxonomy): domain Eukaryota; kingdom Metazoa; phylum Arthropoda; class Insecta; order Diptera; family Culicidae; genus Aedes; species Aedes koreicus. The sequence goes on along the minus strand of JAHHFK020000146.1, from coordinate 39,800 downwards.
TCCGACCCAACATATGGTCCTTCGGATTGGACTCCCAAGTGCGCACAGTCGCGATTGAAACAGTCAAATTTAAACTTCCTGCTGAGGCAGAACAGTACGCAAAAGTAAAATTCCTGCTTCGGCAGCACAAAGTTAAAACAAAATGATGGTGCAACGTACACCGACAAGAGCTAGAGGGTTATTCCAAGAGTCGACGTGACGTTTGTCACTTGGTGAAGTGAGAAAAGTCACATGCAGCGACGTGACTCTCCATTTGATTTACCAAGAAGAGCCATTGCAGGTGACTTTTCTCTCCTCACCTAGTGGCAAATGTCACTTCGACTCTCGGAATAACCCTCACAGGATCTCGTGATAGTTCACACTTTCCAGAGTTCAAAGAAGTTCGTGACACGGCTCCCGAAAGAAAGGCCCCTAGCACGAATCAGGGCGATATAAACCAGACACACGCCGCATCAGATCTTGTCACATTCGATCGAGTCAAATCGCCAACACGCCAGAGAAACAAAGTTCTTCGAATCTACGATAACGTCAACGTTCAAGTTCCGATCGAATTACCACAACTGAAGGTGTACGCTTCGAAGTCGCAGTCAGTATACACCGAGTACTTGAAATACCATAGGGAGATTGTTGCAATAGTTCTAGACGATGAGTTGGAGGCACAAGAAAGTGAATACATACAATTCGTGAATTATTTCGACCACACTTCCAGTCCTCGATGCGAAAACAATAAACGACATGTGCACTAACCACGTCGAGAGTCTCGAGTACTTGAAGCAACCAGTGGGTGTTTTTAAGCTGCTAATTCTTGAGTACTTTTTCGAACAGACGTATCTGATTTTTAAACAAAGAAGGGAGGTAAGATTCAAACGTTAAATTTTTCATGCAAACTAGGGCCACCAACACAAGGAATAACATTTTCCTAACATGATGCTGATGCTACTTTCCGTGAGGGTGCTGAGAGTTTTGAGAAATTTACGTTTGAATCTTACTTCCGCTCTTTGTTTACAAAATCAGTTACGTCTGTTTGAAAAAGTACTCGAGAATTGTCTATTTGTTGACAGCAGCTCTAGACAAGTCGACACGTATCGCCCTGCAATAGCGTTTTCTGAAATCCCAAGATGTGAGGCTGTCTACACGCAGACAGCGGTGAAACCAGTCGCGAAGCAGCAGGGATCAGCACCGAGGGTCGCTAGCCAGCGATCGAACGCAGTGACAACGAACTCCGACAATCCAAACGAAAAATGCAACTTCTGTGGAGGATCAAATCGGTACGAAGGCTTTAATTGCCTCCGGTCATTGCGCCAATGCTTGTCTCTCATCGAAGACCTATCAGAAATGTCCGTCATCTCCAGTGTCAGTTTCTCTGGCACCCGAAACCAAATTGTCGTACGTAGCGACAACTTGTCGTATGGAAAAGTTCCACACTTCGAAAACAGTGTTGCTGCTAACCACAGTCATCTTGGTAACCGACCGAAATAAGCAAGTTCACCAGTGCTGGGCCCTTCTGGATAGTGGGTCCCCATCACACTTCATTACCGAAGATATGGCCAACAGTCTTGGTATCGATAAGATGCATGAGAACGTTCCGATTTCTAGCATCAATAATGTCAGGAGTTTTGCTCGTGATATGGAAGTTCGATTCCAGTGCCGGTGCAGTAACTTCCGTGCTTTAATTGATTGCTTGGTGACTTCTAAAATCACTGGAATGATCCCGACTACCGATATGCAACAACCGACAATGAAGAAGACGATATAAATACAATTGCAATTCTTTGCAGAAGAAAGTGGAAAAAGTGTTTTCAACGATTGGTTCGCGGGGATGGCTTAATCGATCTTAACCAAGAGCATTGGTAACTGTTATTGATGTGTTTGAAGTAGAAGTTTGCCGGGCACGATTCCTTTATTTCGAATAATAGTTTGTTGGACGTGGAGCTGAAGCAAAGGAGAAAGAAACACTTGGCTGATGGATAAGAAAATAATAAATACAATCAAAGTACATAGACATGATTGGAGCTTAACCTTATTACTTGTATTTGTTTACAGGAGACGCAGGATACCCTTTGAAGCCGTACCTGATAACACCATCCCGTGCTTTTTATGAAGCAAGGCAGACTAAATTCAACGAAATCCACTCAGAGACAAGGAACATAGTTGAGAGAACGTTTGGAGTGATGAAAAATGTTTTAAGGTGCATTTTAGCAGCTCGTCAACTTCACTATAAGCCAGAAAAAGCAGCCAGAATAGTGAATGTATGTTGTTCCTTACAAAATTTAAAAAAAAAAAAAACGGTTTAATGTACCCGAACATATCATGCAATGGGAATCAATCGACGACGATCAAATTGATAATTTCGCTGTGGGTGATGTGGACAACGAGTTAGCAAATGAAATAAGACCGGACATTATGCGTTCAATTACTTGAATGATGAATAAACAAATTTAGTACTTGCAGTCTTCAAAATTAATTATTCAAGTTAAAATTATGGTAGAGAGCTCTAGAGATTTATGTTCAGGGTATCCAGTACAACTGATTAGGATTTCGGAGAGGTAAACTTGGACAAACTTCGAGAATGGAAGATGAGAATTATATTTGTTTCCTATTTCATTTCAATTCAATACATATATATTTTTCAGGGATTCTGCCTACTTTTGTACTCCTGGCACTCCAAAATCTCCAGTTTCGTCTTCATATATTTCAGCAGTTCAAGCTTATACTCTAATTCTGCTGTTCTATCCTTCTCTTTCTGATGCAAATAAGCTCGTCGTTCCTTCACTTCTTCCTCCCGTAATTTAAACATTTTGTGGGCATGCCTCGCACATTCTCCGGTATGACCTTTTTGATGCCTTCCGTCTGTTCCAGCAGTTACTCGTGACGGATATCCCTGTCCTGACACCTTCGTTTACGCTGCGCAGTACTGGAGTTTCTGCTTCTGAGTATTCACAATAACTTTCGCCTTCACCACGGCTGGGTACCCTCCTTCAGCTGTGTCCAACTGCGGTTCGATGATGCTCGAAAGCATCGGCGATCCTGGCGGTCACAGTGTTTCGCGAGGCCGACAGGGGCCCGGCATAACGCTTGGCACAGATGTGGGATGGATGCACGGGTAGACCGAATAAAGAACCTACGAATAAGAGATTTATCAATTTTATTAACCACGAATGCCGGTTTATTCCAGCTGCTTCGCAAAACTTTTTCCCTCTGGCCTGCGACGGATTTGCAGGCACCCGGTCAACCAGCAAGTTTAATTGCTTCCGAATGGTCACTCGCATCCTAAAATCAAATATTTTTGACGTTTGAATCCATCTTCTAGCATTTTGATAAAAACTTACCGCTTCACATCCATTTTTTTTCCTTTCCGAACCGTTCTCGATTGCCTTTGATGTATCGACAATACCCGCGTGAAATCGTCGCTCCAAGTAGACATTTGTCGACACAGATCGACAATCAGTATGCAGTGCGAGTTCATCGAGGTTCACCCACATCGACAATTGTCGCTTCATAGCATTTCTCGCGCGACTCGACTCATTTTGTTTATCAGTTAGGCCCTAGTGAAAAATCTTTGTTGAACTATCATCTGTAGAACTTAATGTTAATTGACAGACTGACAACACTCCCAGACAACCAGGAGGTCTGGGAATGAAGTCAGTCAGTCAATTAACTGCATAGGATTTTCAAATCAAACAAAATCTCATTTTTAAGCCGTTGGTCCCGGCTCATGTATTGATGAGTGCGATATGTAGGGTCCAGGTGGTAGAGTCGTATTCCTAGCATCGGTGGTTTGCACCAGGTGGCACCAGATAGGCCGACGGAGGATAATCGAAAGAGAAAAAAACAATCTCATTTTGTCAAACTTCCTCACAACACCCGGTCAAACACCAACCAAAGCACCAACTCCAACAATATTCTGGGATTGAAGTTTATTAGTCAATTTTAACCGCCGATCGTGGACTTTCTTTCGAAATTTAATATTTTTCTTTTAGTATCCAGTGAGATTTATTTTCATTTTACTAATTGCAGAACGAGAATACTGGCTCATTCCGAGTAGTGGTAAACTGTTGCTCCAAATAACACAATAAATTTTGGTTGTTTTCCTGTTCAGGATTGAGTACATTACATGGACAACATATCATCTGTTTGCCGGTCACTGTTTCATCAATCCTTGTTTGTGTTCTTTAAATTTCTGCAATCTAGACCTAATTGTAGTTTGGAATATCGTATTTGTTGTGTAGCACTTAAAAATTAACATCAATTTTGGAAATTAAACATGCATTTCAAAGAGTTTGCCCATACGTTAAAAGTTCTCGACCTTCCTGTTATCCATTTTTATTTATTTATCTACTAACATTGCAAAAAGATGACCCGTCTCAAGCTGCGGTTTAGTCAAAATGGATTATCATTCCTTCACTATATCAGAGTTTCACAATAATGCTCACTATCCTTCGTGTTACTGTCGATGTCGCAAATATTGTAAATATATGCTTCCCTATGCTACATGTGTTTATCAAATATATATGTGTAGTCCATATCTGTACGAGTGTTTTAACCAATCAATGTATTCAACTGCTCCAATAGAACCATAGTTAAGATAATTTCAGATAGAATTCTGTTTGTGCATGTATTTTTTGCCTAAATGCAAACAATTATAATCTAACGCAAATTTCAATCTGTAAAGGCATATGAAGCTTAAATACTCACAGCTGAGCACAAAAACTGATCAAATGAATTTCTTTATTTTGTTGATTTCTATTGTAAAGGCCATTTATATTTTGTAGACATCAGATTTCATTCGACCAGCTCCAATATCTAGTGGTTTTTTTTTTAAATTGTTCAGTTTCATGGATTTTTTGTTTAGTAACGTTAATTTGCGGCCTTTTATCGTATTTACTAATATTAATACATTCAGTGTTTTAGCTGTGAAGTCATAGCTAGTCGTAATTCAACAGTATGTTAACCAGTAGTTTCTCATAATGTGATTTTACTACAGCTATACAGTCGTCGTTGAAATCTTTAAATCAATGTTTCTTAAATTCCATATTTATGTAAGGTAAAAATGTTTCAAAAGGCTTCATTTTTCTCTCAAATACTTCATGTTCTAGTATGCATTGGTTATACTGTAAGGTTTGTGCAAGTATTGGTTTATGTCAGGTGTGGCCTAATGATTGTTTACTAGTACTTTGTTACGAGTAGTAGGTTTTGTTTTTGGATGAAATTTGTTGCAATTTAAATGCTTTAGAGGATGGTGCACGCAGAACCATGCATGACTTCACTGATGAACATGGGCGTACCAGCGCCCAATCCTCCATCGGTTTTCTCGTTTTCATTCTGTAAGAAATCGGGAATCATTAAACTGCACAACCTACATGAAGGATGGTTACTACCTGATCGTATTCGCAGTCAAAATATCGACTTTGGCAATCCAAACACCGGCATTGGTCGGACATTTTGCAGGTTATGCCGCACTCCTTGGCGACAGCTTTATACAGTTGTTTACTCGATTTGTAGAGTATTTCGGGTCCTTTGATTTCATGTGAAATCCTCGAAGCGGAGTTCGACGTTCCTTCGTAGGCCTGTGTGTCATATAGGCTGCACTCGTCCGGGAGAGAGTTGTTGTCGGGGTTCTCCGTAGACAAACAGGTTTCCTCGATGTTCATGTTTTCCATTTCTTCGGCTGAAATATAGTAAATAGAATCAATATTATGAAACGCATCAATGAGGCAACCTGTCTCGGGACCTGTGGGTAACCTTTCTAATCTAAAAAATAAGACCAATATAAGATAATCTGTTTTTAGAGTTTGAGTGATAGTAAAATTGCTTGACTGAGTGGTTCATTTGCTGATCTGATGTTATTGACCGAACTAGTTTGAGCCAATATGCTAGGAAGTCATGGAGCATTCGTTTTGCCTTCCGTCTTTAGCATCTACAGAAATACTTATCCTACTTCGGAGGCCGGAAGTTCTTGCGATTCTATGTTTTAATATCTCAACAGCATAGACCGTTTTCCGTCAGACCTAACCCTATTTTTTTAAAAAGATTTTTCCTTTCAAGGCAATATACTTCTTATAACTTTAGCGTTAATAGCTGTGTTTTCTATGCACTCCTCATTTTGTTACACATTTTTGTAAGCTTCAATTTGTTCCACATTTGATGGTGAATATAAGCATTTGAAACATATATGAGCCGTGTTGGCAACTCTATAAAGTGGTTATTTTCACCAAGAAATTCAAAACTTGTTTCTGCCGTACTATGTATATATAAGCAACGAAACATTCGTTCGGATAGACAGAAAAACCATAATTTTTCCACTAGCAATCCTCCATAGAAGAATAGGTTCAAAGTAAATCTGGACGTACGGTTTAATACACCACCGCGTCCCTGGTGGTTGGAACAAAAAACGTTTGACAGGCATTTGTTAATGTTTCATTGACAAAGAAATTGGTGAAAAGTTTTTCTCGATTGATTGACGCATCTCGAAATTGCGGATCATGGAACTTGAGAAAAGAAAATTAATTGTGCGCAAACATCTAGATAATCCTTCGTGGTCTGCCTCAAAAAATAGCAAAAGTATTAAAATTCCCAAAGTCAACGGTGTGTCTTGTAAACGTTACAAGGATTTTCTGAATGTGGATAGAGCACAGCGCATCTATCATAAAAGTGGCACTAGGGACAAAGAGCTGAGGAGAAAGGTGTTGAGGTACGTGAAAGGCAACCCAGGTGTCTCCATACGTGATTTGGCAAAGAAATACAATTCCAACTTTTCCACCGTGCGTAACATCCTTTCAAGAGAAGGATATGAGTCTTTTTGTGCCAGTAAACATCCAAATCGCTCCCTGATACAAAATTTAGTGTCCAAAAAGCGAGCACGATTACCATACGAACGAGTTTTAACGAAATTTGATGGCTGTATTTTAATGGGTGATGAAACATATGTCAAAGTGGATTTTACCTGGCAACTGGTCGTGGGGATGTCCTTTCCAGGTATAAATTTGTTTTTGCTGATAAGTTTGCTCGGAAACTAATGATTTGGCAAGGAATCAGCAGTTGCAGCCTTAAAACCAAGGTTTTCACCAAAGCGTATTTTACCCTTCATTCGGCAACACAAGACCAAAGTTATGTTTTGGCCAGATCTAGCCAGCTGCCACTACTCTAAGGAGGTACTAGGATGGTATGCTGCAAACAATGTTAATTTCGTCCCCAAAGAGATTAATCCTCCTGTAGTATCGGGATGGGGAGGGACGACAATAATACACGTCTTTACGCTTCGGTCTCTCAAACACTTCTGTTCTTTATTCGTATTCGAATATACCAGTGAGGATCGAAACCAAGACCGATACCAATCTTATTTATTATAGTTACGTATAAGCGTTACAATACTACACCTCCGTGATTCAGACCGATCGAAAAATATTGGGCAATTGTCAAGCAAAAACTTCGAGGATGTGGTAAAGAAATATAATAACTTGTTGTATATCGTTTGAAAGCTGAATAAATACCCTTTTGTTTGACGTTTTGATCAACCGTGTATGTTGTTTAGTTATTGAGTTATGATCACTTGAACGCGTCCAAATTTACTTTGAATCTGGAGTTATTCATTTTGGGGGCAAAGTTTGTGCAATACTATCTTCATTAAACTGATAAAAAGCGAAAAATAGTGCTTGCTAGAACAATGACCATCACCATCGCCACCGTTGCCACTGCTCCGTTCGGTGTCCAAAAGCCCGGTACCAGGGGACCTCGGAAGAAAAACTAAATGTTCACCAAGAAGAACTTTACGGAAAATTTTGGCATCCTGGATGCTAACAGTGCCCCATTAACAGTATCAACCCTTGAAGTGGGAGGAGGTGGATGTTACTTCTGTCGAGAGGCTTGCGAGGTGATTGTCCGAATGTGTGCAGCTAATGGAGTGGCAAAAGTTCTTGCTGGTCAAAATGGTATTCTGTAGATACCGGCCATTTCCAGCCTAATCCGCCACCACATGGCTTTGGTGGAATCGTTATGTCTGCTTCTCACGATCCCGGTGGCCCGGAAAACGATGTCGGGATCAAGTTTAATTGTGATAACGGAACACCAGCACCAGATCACTTTACCAACAAAATTTACGCTCTGTCGGGAGAGATCAAGGAGTACAAAATTGCCAAAGGATTGGCGATTGATATCACGAAAATGGGTGTCAACAACTACGAATGGAAAACTGTTCGTTGTAGAGGTGATTGACTCCGTAACTGACTTCGTTCGATTCGATCGACTTCGATAACAATTACCAGCCGTTAAAGCTGAGTATTGATTCGATGAATGGACTGGAAGTTAGGTATAGGAAATTTTCGTCAATTTTTTGGGAGCATGGATGGCGTGGTTCATACAACTCCTCTACCAGACTTTGGTGGACTCCATCCGGATCCGAATCTTACCTACGCAAAAGACTTGGTCGATACCGTCCTCAATGGAGGCTATGACATTGGAGCAGCCCTCGATGGAGACGGTGATCGTAACAAGATTATCGGTCGCAATGCATTCTCCGTGACCCCAAGCGACTCACTTGCCGTTATTGCTCATTACCTCGAATGCAATCGGTACTTTAAGAAGAATGGAGTAATAGGACTAGCCAGAAACATGCCGATTGCTTCCGTCGTTGATCTGGTCGCCAAGGCTCTGAACAAGGACAAGTTTGAAGTCCCAACCGGCTGAAAATACTTTGGAAATCTTATAGATGCTGAACGTCTTTATCTTTGTGGTGAAGAAAGCTTACGAACTGGTTTGGATCACATGCGCGGAAAGGATGGAATCATAGCAAAAGTGACGTGATTGATGAAATCTAGGTGAAAGACGAATTCATATATCTGGGCTGATGATCGTCGACAACAACACCAAAGATACAGCCACGCATAATGACTGGAAACTGTACCTACTTTTGACAAAACATTGATTCGACCGGCAGTCCTCTATCATCACGAAACATCGATTATGTTCGCAGAGAGCCAACGCAAACCACGAATTGCATAAGTTGCTGGGAGTACCACCCATTGTTCACTCCGCAAAAATTTGTCTACTACGATGGGCTGCGCATGTCGAAGAGACGCGCAATGGGCAAGGTGCATCGATCAATGGACCGTGTGAATTTGAGACGACTTCTCTATACAATAGAGCACACCCAGACCCTGCCTGACTGGTGGGTAGTTCACTTGTAAAGAGTGGTCGATATTGTGGGCTGCTGCATTTATATACCTTAACCACTCTTTTGCACGTCACTTGATCGTCGGTGATATCGCCAGAAAAAGGTCACAAGATCGATTCAAAGGTAATGGCTCTCCTAACAATTTGGTTTTTGAAGTAATTGATGCTGAGTTAAATTAACATTATTTCCAAAAGAAGACGCTTTTGACCGTTTTTTTAAACAGCAAAAAGCTCAACTTCAAATCAAGATTATTTAGTTTCAGGCCTTACAAAAAACGTAAGGTCCATGGCGTTTCGGAGGCTACCAGCAAAAAGCGGTTGGATCGAGCTAAGAGGATCCTCTCGGCACGCTGGTCAGGAGTTTGCTTTTTTCGGACGAGAAACTGTTCGTGCTGCAGCAGCCGCACAATGCGCAAAATGACCGGGGTGTGGGCGCCATCGAGGGACAGCATCCCTGAATCCAATATAAACATCCCTCGGTTCCAAAGTGCCGCGTCGGTGATGGTTTGGGGGGCAGTATGCAAACGTGGTAAGCTACCCTTGGTGTTTATTGAAAAAAACGTCAAAAATTCAACGCGGCGCACTTCAAAACTGAGGTTTTGGAAAAGGGTTGTTGCCCCCAGTCTCCGAAGCCTCTACGGCGATGAGCACTACGTGTTCCAGCAGGACAGTGCACCAGCCCATACGACAAATGTGGTTCAAGCCTGGTGTCGGGACAATTTAACCGACTTTCTGGACAAAACTTTGTGGCCTCCCAGCTCCCCGGACTTGAATCCTCTCGACTTTTTTGTTTGGTCCTATATGATGGCGAAGCTGAACGAATACAAGGTCAGCACTTTGGATCATTTCAAGACGGTAATTCTCAAAATCTGGGACGAAATGCCCATGCAGTCCGTGCGTGCCGCCTGCGACGCGTTCGAGAAACGTTTGAAGCTCGTTAAAGAGTACAAAGGGGGGGTCATTCCAAGAGAAATGTTGTAAACGTTCCTTGTAAACATAGCTTTCAATAACATAAATCCAAAAAATAAAAAAACATGTTTTCATTTTTTTAACAAATTTTGAAAGTGTATCCGAACTTATTGAACACCGTGTCTCAACTTTTTCCCCCTTTCACTCTCACCCCCCTTACTTTCCCAGTTTTACTACAAGAAGCTTTTTATTTAGCTTACTTCCCCGGCTTAGTATTTAGCTACAGCTTGTTTTTGCTACGCGCTGTGTTTTCCCTCAGCATATAACAATTGGTATTTTGTGTTTTTTAACTCAAACAATTGTATATTGTCGGTAAAGAATGGTAATAAATAAAAACAAATCCAAAATTGTGGTTGTATTCCATAACTAAGAGTTAAGGGTCGCTTAGAAGCAAATAGGATAACAGTTCCTATAGGATATATATATATATATATTACTCTTATTGTTCTTATATTTAGCTTACGCTGAATCAAAAGATTGGAGAGTGAATAGAATGGTTTCTTCTGGTAATAACGTTTGCCTAATCCTTGCGCGTCAATGCTTTCGAGGTAGGAGAAGAGCGCAGTGATAAAATTAATATAGAAGCATTGTCCCCGTATTATAAGCAATTGCTATTGATAAGATTGTGCAAGAGTTAAAAAAAACTTGTCGGTGGGTTGAGTTAATTCTTTTCAATTCAATTTACTGATGGCAAATTTCCTCAGTGCCTTGTACTCAAGCACCACTAAAGAATCCATGGTAGGACAACCAAATTATATACTAACATCTAGATACTTCTTAACAAGTTATGCACTCTTGTAACTGTTCCAGAAAGTATAAGCACACCTTATTTTAACGGTCACTTTGAATATAATGAAATATTTCAACATGTTTTGGCTGCGTCCTTTTGTTTGCACATTTCTGAATGACATAGCATCAAAAAAGTGCTCAGTTTTGTGTTACCTATCAAAATGCGCGGTCTTACTCCGGAACAACGAAAAAGTATCGTGCACAAATGGTGCACTGTGAGCGGACTCTCCTTGAGAAAATTGGCCAAGGAAGAGGGTGTAAGCGTCGGAGCGGTACGATCTGCGATTCGAAAATATAGAGAACAGTGTACGTTTGAAGATGCGCCGAAGAGTGGTCGGAAATCCGGTCCTGTTAGTCCGGATATCGTTAAGGTTGAAGAAGTCGTAATTAATTGTGGCAATGATGATGATTGTCTGCTTCTTTTTCTTCTTCTTCCTGTCAAAATTTCTTTTCAGCCATTTTCGGTAATATATCACGACTTACATTTTTTTGTGCACGTTCACTGAGTAGAATTGTTTTTTTCTCTTTTTTTTAAAAACATTCTATCAAACCTTCCACTGTAGTTCACTTCAATCTGGTAGTTTTTAAAAACCTGGTTTTTTAAGGACCATCTCTTAATTTTTCAATAAATCATTCTGGTTGATTTCCATATATTCACAGCTTTTAAAGGGATTCAAAAATCTCGTGCTGGAAATTTCTTCCTCTGAAAATTCACTTTTAAACCCTTCAAGCACTTATAAATGAGAAAACTGCTTCCGAAATTTCCAAACGAGAAATGAGAAAAAAAAATATATTGTCAATGTCGCAGAACAGCGCAACTCGTAAAAAAACTAGACTCCGAAGTAAGATTTCTGAGTCCATTTGAGCGCATTGCAACTTCGAAAGTTTCTCAACAATATAAGCCACACTTTCGACAGCACACACCCTACGCTTCAAGCGAGCCAGAGAATCATCGATCATCGACAGTTGCCAGATTTACATCTTGATATTTTTAACAGATGGGTGTTGGCATGTTCCAAAACTGAGATACATGCTGTACAAAACATGTGTTGTATCAGATGTTTTTCGATGTCTTATGAAATTATTATTGAGTTGGAAGCAAAATATTCGCTAATTTGCTATGTAACATAATCTACCATAAGCAACAATTTTGAAAGAAATAATATTCTTCCCTGAGTTGGCAACTATGCTCGTCAGCTGATATTTTCACTCCGCCCAGTTTCCTCCTATCAATTTGTAAACAATCTGTGCACAGACCGAGCGTAACTTTGTGAATAGTTGAAATTATTTCCGGTGAGTAGTTATGTCGCAGAAAAGGAAAGCACAACGGGCGCCGTTAACGTTCGAAGCAACGAAGCGGTTTGCGCAGGAACAGTTGAGCGGGAGTGATCAGGAAGAATATTTATCGCTGGATCAATATTCGACACTCATCAACGGATCAAAGTGTTCTGTTTGTCGAAGATCCAGTGAGTAGTGATTGTTATTAAGAACATGAAGATGAAAATGTTAAATGAAATTGTGCACCATTATCAACTGGGGAATTATTTAGTGAACAAATTTTCAAATGTTTTTCTACCGTTGAATCTGATGAGTGGAAAAAGGCAATAAATATTTCTAAGGTGATTCGAGGAGCATACCCTCCTCTTTCTGAAGGGGGGGGGGGGGGGGGGGGGGTGTTGGGGCATTCAAATGGAATACAAATTTCTGCGTAATTCGAGAACTAATCAAGCAAACGGAACCAAATTTGGCAAGTGGAGGTTTTTGAGCGCAAGAAATGTTTCTATGGTGGTTTGAGACCACTCCGCCTTCTAGAAGAGGGTGGCTCTCATACAAATGGAACACAATTTTTTGCATAACTCGAGAACTAATCAAGCAAATGGTACTAAATTTGGCATGTGAAGGTTTTAGAAGGCAATCAATGTTTCTAAGGTGACTCGAGACACTGTATAACTCGGGAATGAATCAAGCTAATTGAACCAGGTGAAGGTTATTGGACGCAAGAAATGTTTTTATGGTGGTTTGAGACTCCTCCGCCTTATAGAAGAGCACATCCCCAGCAGATTGTTTCCTCAGTGCACTATGGAAGATGTTTGTTCATGCAAGTAATGGTGCAACAAAATTTTGAAAACTTTCGATGCTTTTTCAGACCTTTTCCTGCTTCCTTGACTTGTCAAGCTTAATGCTTTCACAATTAGCTTATTGTCTACTCACAACTTAATGTTCTAGATGCACTTTCACCGTTATTAATTGAGAGCTTTTCGATACTGACACAACTCGTGAATTTGTATATTGTGTGATAAGCACAATAATACTCTATGCAAAAGGAAGTCGAGAGAATTTCCAACCCGAAAGATTTTCTCAACCGGACCGTGTATGGATTCCCGCTCTTCAGCATAATGAAGGACAGAGCTGGCATAACAAATATATGCCCCATATGCTGGGTGTGGTCCTGGAGCTTTACTGAGCAAGTTTGTTGCTGATCGCGAACAAATAAAATTAGCACAAGAAAAAATCAAGCTTTGACCGGACTGCTGCAGAAAGGCGACCAAATCGACGTTTGAGGTATGAGACTACAGATAAGTAGCACTGGCTGTAAACAAAACGATTTTTGATTTTGATAATGACATACCAGCAAAGATTCAAAGCTATTCTGTAAGAATTATTTCAAAATATGCATGCTGGTTCAAACCCTTTAATACATACTTTAATTATTTATTCTAGCTTTCCGAAGAATCTAGGAGAAAAATTAACACGATGATAACAACGGCAGAGATTGAAGAGTTTGCCAAAGGGAGCATACTTACCTCATACTCAAGCTTCAAAGCTGATGTGATTGATTCTACAGACAAGACATTGAAAAAAAATGTAATTTAATCTTACTTACGACCACAACATGGAACCACATCCAACAGAACAATCATATTGTCGGAACACTTCTACAGCACGTAAAAAATGTAACCGGATACGATTTTAATTTAACGAATATTTTCATTGACCAATGTCATAATTTCTTTTGTTGTATACCCGATGGTTTGTATAGTAGACTACTGTAATCCATGTTAAATTTTATTATTGAATCAATTTTTCAGCATATTTGACATGAAAACCCATTTATCGAAAAGCTATACATAACCAATTTCACCTCGTGAGTTATTAAAATAAATATATTGCAGATAATTTCAATACTTCCCACGAAAACACATGTCTCTTAAACACGGATACACGTGTAGTGGTAAGCTTAAGACTAGATTTTGATTTTCATTTCCTCACACATATGTTCAAATAGATTTCCCAATACAAGGATAATGCAATCATTGATTTCGAAAAATAATTACGAAGTCTTCAACCTTAACGGATATATGAAACAAAATTATTTTCGTTCCCTATTGATTTTTGGGAGCTTTTTGGTTCCTATAAGAACTGTGAAAAATTTCATCTCGATCGGTGAAACTATATTTTAGCGCTCGCAGTTTTGAATTTTCCATAGTGTTTTATATTGGAGAACTTACCCTTTTCAAAGAAGTATTTGGCGAGGTGACCCTGTTGTCCTCTAAAAATAAATCAATCCCTTAACTTGCTGGGAAATTTTTCAATAAAACTTTTCTTAGAAGACGCAAAGCGATTCAACGCTTGTGGAAAAAGTTATTAAGCTGAAACTGGTTGCTATCCAATCGAACGGCTCATTGGACTGTTTTTTCTAGCAGCACAGTTTCTCCTTGCTGAGTGAACATAAACAAAACACAGTTGTTGCTTCGCGCAGCCAGCAGCAGGTTGCAGGTGGCAGTGCTGCAAGAGAAAACAGTTCAATGAACCGTTCGATTGGATAGCAATCAGTTTCAGCTTAATAACTTTTTCCACAAGCGTCGGATCGCTTTGCGGTCTTCAAAGAAAAGTTTTCTTGAAAAATTTTCCAGGAAGTGGTTGTATTGATTTATTTTTCAAGGACAATAGATCACCGTGCCAGATTTTTATCTGTAAAAGTAAGTTTTCCCATGGAAAATCCTATGTAAAATTAAAACCACTAGCGCTAAAATATAGTTTCACCTATCGAGCTGAAATTTTGCACAGTTACTACAGGGTCCAAAAGGCTTCCGAAAATCATTAGGGAACTGGAATTTAAATTTTGTCCCAGGCTAATGTTCCCCCCCCCCCCACCGCCACCCCTATCGGAATCCTCTGCTTTTTACATTATACTATTTACTGGTTTCCTTCAATTATTCTGCCCCTCCCCCCGACCTTACAGATGCCTTCGCAAATCGTGATTGCCCCATGATAGAATGTTTCTAGATTCTCCAAATCCCCCCCGTATTCACGCTACCTCATTCCACTCTCCATTACGGCTTCCCATCCCTCGGCCCCGGGACCTGTCCGAGACGTCCGGGCACATCGTGGCCATACATTGAGAATCCTACTGGCTAGTTTCTGATTTTGATCCCTTTACCGGGTTTCCCCTATGTCTGGCCCTCTGCCCCCTGACCTTACAGATGGCCGTTGCAAATCGGGATTGGCCCAATGGATGAATGTTTCTGGATTATCCAAATCCCCTCCCGTTTCATGTTACCTCCCCTCTCCTTCCCCGCTTCCGAAACGCACGGCAGGTCCGAATAATGTGCCTAGGATCCATTTCTCTTCAGGAACGAGTCAATGTTTGTCTGAGGCTTGCTGTACTCGGGAGGTGTTTAGAATAGGCCTTGGCCTTCATGACGCGCCATACAAAGTAAGTACTACGCCCAGAACGGCAGCTGTTCCTGCAACCACTTTCGAGTGCGGCTCAAGGTTTGACATCTTGTTGAAATACAACATTTGGCCTTGGGTTGTACTGCTCTTTGATCCACGGAAGAACTTACTTACTTAAAATCTCGATGAAGACCTCCTTGTTGACTTTGTCGCCTTCTGAAATGAACACCGGGTCCATTTTTTTGCCATATGATGCTACCAATCCAAACACCATAACACTAGCAGGATGCTTGGCCACACTATGAAATTGCTCTAACTTTTTAACCGTTGGGTAGAATTTAATGAAAATTTGGGTGGATTTAGTTCATAGTGCATTATTTACATCCTGCAAGTTTTAAAGTCCTGTGATCAAAACTCGCGGAAATGGAGTCGAAAGAACAGCTCGTGCGTGATAAAATCTTGCGCATTCATCACGAGAACAAGGATCTCTCGCATCGTTCCATCGCTAAAACGTTGGGAATCGCGAATTCCACGGTGTCGCGAGTGATTAAGTGGTTCGAGGAACGGTTGACCACCGATCGGAAGCCCAGAAGTGAAGGAAAAAGTATTCCGTACAACACCAAAAATCACAACCGCGTAGTTGGGGCCTTCAACCGAAATCCGAACGCCTCCGTTCGGGATGTGGCTAAGAAGCTGCACCTAAGCCGAAGTTTTGTCCAGAAGGCCAAAACTAAGGCTGGGCTTCGAACGTTCAAGGTACAAAAGGCCCCTAATCGCGACGAGAAGCAGAACAAGTCCGCCAAAACCCGTGCCAGGAAGTTGTACCTCAACATGCTGACGAAAGTTGAATGCTGCATCATGGACGACGAAACATATGTGAAGGCCGACTTCAAACAGATCCCCGGCAACCTGTTTTTCACGGCCAAGGATAAGTTCAGCGTTCCGGAGCATGTCCGCACTCAGAAGATGTCCAAATTTGCGAAGAAATTCCTGGTTTGGCAAGCCATCTGCACGTGCGGGAAGCGGAGTGCACCTTTCGTGACCCAGGACACGATGAACGGACAGGTGTACATAAAAGAGTGCCTCCAGAAGCGGCTGCTTCCTCTCCTGAAGGCCCACAACGTCCCAACAATCTTCTGGCCGGATTTGGCCTCATGCCACTACTCCAAGGACGTGCTGAAGTGGTATGCGGACAATAAGGTCAATTTCGTGCCGAAAATGTTCAACCCTCCCAACACTCGGAGCTCCGCCCCATCGAGAAGTACTGGGCGATTATGAAGCAGCACCTTCTTAAACGACCTAAGGTAGTGAAGACAGTCGAGGAACTGAAGAAAGTATGGGTTTACATGCAAAAAACGGTTGATTCACAGGTTGTGCAGAATCTTATGGCCGGGGTTAAGGCCAAGGTGCGGGCATTTGCGTATGGACTGTAAATAAAATACGAGAAAAATGGTAAAATGAAGTTTAATAGTTATTTCTCAATCCCTGAAAATTTGATGGCAATCGGATGAAAACTCGAATTTTGCGAATCAATTTTGTGTGTGGCAATTTCATCGTGGACACCCTTTAGGATTATCGACTTTATGACGTCTAGATTTGCTCAATTTTCACGAGCTCGACTTTACCTATGCGATGCGGTCGTGCTCTACACTTTGCCCCCCATTCTTAATGATTCAAGGTCCTTTCGCTTTTTTTTTATTGAAACACACTGGTTCCACCCGAATCTTCCTTCCTTGCCATCATTACGTCACCGCCATCATTTGCCTCGAAAAGAAAGGCGGGTTTTATTGAAGGGTTGGGGCTATTTGAAAAACCAACCCACTTCTCTTTAATTTGCCCACCAAGAAAACCCCCCGAGTGGCTAGGATCCATTGGTCTGGAGCTAGGAGTTGGAACCGGTCAAAAGTGCGATTCGACTATACGTTCCAAAAGGCTTTCAGTGCAGGCTCTAATCTAACTGCGATCTCAAATGTATTCAAGGAACACATCATCCGAAGATACAGTAGACACTGCATCCGTTATACTGGACTGCCCAGTGGGGCAAGATAAAGTAGGAATCGGCATCTCTGGGCTAGGACTCTGCCACTATTATCGCCTCCCCTTCCCAGTGCTCTATATTCTCCGGTCGAAGCAGTTGCTGTACTAATGTTCCTTCGACAACCACTAGTAATTTTCACTGACTCTGCTAGTGTGGTTGCGGCCCTCAGATCAGAAACTCCATCCCATCCATGGATCCAGGCGACTCTTCGACTCGCCACCTCCGGAACGACCATCGCATGGATCCGCGGCCATTATGGGATCTCAGGAAACATTGAGGCCGACAGTGTTACGCATAGGTGAGAGGATCCCCGTGACCATAGATCGCAGAAGGTTATTTCACGTCTTCGATTAGACCACACAAACGCATCGCACAATCTAAGCGGAGTTTGCCTTTTCCAAAAAAAACTGTCCCGTGTGTCATATGCATCACACGGTGGAACATTGTACCTGCTACTGTCCGCAATATGAGTGCCCACGCAAGCTCTACGATATTGGTTGCAGCATCAGAGATGCATCGTGTGACGAACCTTAGTCCATAGCAGCCCCGATTTGCTTTCTAAAAGACGCTCAACTTTATGTCAGGATATAATCTTCCTAGAACCGACTCGACTTTCACTGGCATGAGATGAATTAGATATTCCCCACTCAACCTACCCACACAAACAATGACCAGAGATAGAGAATGTACGGATGGGCTCCTTCCGTTCTTGAAGCCTGCCATCGCAACGGAATCATCAAAACCCTCGCTACCGGATTAAATTCCTGTAACACGAGCAACCTGATACTAGATAACTTCAGCGTAAAAGACATTTTTTACTTGCTAGCAACTAAAATTTCTTAAAACTCTGCATAAAAACCAATTTGTAGATAAGTCCCTTCATGACCCAATTTATTTATTTTACTTAGCTGAAC
The DNA here is from genome assembly GCA_024533555.2 of Aedes koreicus. Classification (NCBI taxonomy): domain Eukaryota; kingdom Metazoa; phylum Arthropoda; class Insecta; order Diptera; family Culicidae; genus Aedes; species Aedes koreicus. Next base: position 21,245 of record JAHHFK020000146.1, on the reverse strand, counting down.
CAGCTGACGCTGAAAAGCTCAACAATATAGAAATCTAATCTATTCAATCCCTTATGATGGCAGCGATAACCCTGGAAATCCGAACTGCCCTCAGGCGGGGTTTTGCGACCACATTCGCGGATAGTTGTTCTTCCTTTCAGTCTAAGACCGTTTTCACGGTCCACAGGGCCCCTCCCCACCGCGATTGACATGTCTCTTGGGACATTTGCTCGTAGGACATATCACAAGTATGCTGCCACTTCGTCATGGTACAGCTGTCAAACTAGAGAAATCAGCTTCTTTTACTCACAGCCCACTATGATAGGGCATTGTTTGCACAGGTGAAAAAAGGAACCTTATTTGTACGATGGTTCAAAAATTATAACGCATACTGTATATGTGAACTGAGCTTGAAACATTTTTTTTTGTGAATAAAGTGTATGATTACAATTTTTTCAATGAAACATATTTTTGAAAGGTTATAAGAGCACATAATTTTAAATTCTAAACAGAATACATCTTTTTATTTCCAGTCAACTCATACTTATTCGACATTTAAAGCATCATTCCAATTATTATTCCACTAAATTTGCAGTTTTTATTAACGATTTCCTTAAATTGTTCTTGAACTCCCAGCACGTAAAGGGCATTTATATCCAATCTCTGCTGTCTACCTCACTGCCATCTATTCCAGCAGAAAGAAAACTCAACCCTTCCATTAAGTTTCCAAATCTCATACTTGTGCTGTATAAGGTCCGCCAACTACTAGATCAACAAGCCACGTCTGTCTTCTTTGCTTCTTTTAGCTCTCATGAATTTCGAAAAACCGATCAATCGAGATCGGCACCACAACGAGCAGAATTAGTTAATTACAGTTTCAGACACAATTTTGCACATTCTCGTTCGTAACCGGCCACTCGGAGCACCACGCTGAATCTGGCGTGCAGGGGCGAGGGGCTTCGAGGTCTAGATGGCAATTAATTAGAGAAAATAGCTCTCCGATGTCGAATGGTGTAGAAATACATAATTGCCTGGTTTGCGACTGCAACAGTTACAGCTCCCGTGAGTTGAATTAAATCGACTTTTATAGGGAGGAATTGCCGACTGCAAAATAAGAAAAACACGGCACGCGGGGATATATGGTTGTGTTGGTATACTCTGAAAATAAGGTCCGATGAACATAAAACGGTAGTCACCAGCAGTTAGAAATAAATTAAGAATCAATCAACAGACATCACCGCAGCTCAATAGATTCGAATCGTTGGA